>JAYKKM010000032.1:87500-240000 GCA_035772405.1 Chrysogorgia sp. JL179-B06 | reverse complement strand
TTATCCGGAAGAAGCGTATTGCCCTCGCACTGTAAAGGCCTGGGTTCCATATCGTAGATTACCGATCTCAGGAACCAGTTCTGTTAGCGTGCGTTATTTTGCGTACGAAGTTGAAACTAGCTCAGCCATTAGGAAAAAAATTAGGAAAACTGAAACCTAAACTAAAAATCATGGATTATAAAAATATAACCACCGCTTCATTATAATAAACACAAAAGGTTTCTGACAACGGTCTGGCAAATATAGTATTTGAGCAAATGCCTATTTTAATTTCTAATCTCCAGTTTCTATACATCATCAAAACACACATGGTTATCTCGTGTATCACAATAAACCAAAAACATTACGGTCACGGCTTTAGCAATTAATGTATAGTCTTGAAACGTTAATGTATAGTCTTGGTACGGGAACACTTTAAAAGCACTTTTATCGACGTTCAAATATCGCTATTTTGATAGAAAGTCTGGGACCAAACAGCAGTCTAGTGACGTCACACGTTACAGTCGTCGATAATATCGATATGTTTTTTGTGGTGCTTGAAACATGCTTAGCTGTGGAAATATTACTGATGTTAAAGTTAGGAGTCAATTTCTTTCTCTGAAAGCGAGATCAGTAATGATTTTTCATCTCTAGAATCTTAATACCGACTTTGACGTGTGACGTCAAAGAATGTGATTTGACCGCGCGATGAGGTGAAAAAATTGGTGGAATTTTTCTACATTTACATAAAAAATAAAGCACTTTTCTTTGTCGTGATTGAAAAGCCGATACCACCACACGGGGTTTTAACATGTATTATTTTAAACAGTATATACATCCATACAGACATACATAGTTTATATAAATTAGCGTGATAGTAGTGTCGTTGCTCTTGTTGCTCCAAAAACAGGCCGAATGAAGGGATTCAAGCATCTCGGGCCGTGATTGCTCTCCGCCTGGCGAGTTGGCCGAGCGGAGGTTGAGTACGAGAAAATCAATTTTTATCTTGAATCCCTTCATTAGGCCTGTTTTTGGAGCAACAAGACCAACGACACTACTATCACGGTAATTTATATAAACTATGTATGTGTCTATGGATGTATATACTGTTTAAAATTAAAAAATACATGTTAGAACCCCCCGTGATACCACCATAAGATTGAGCGCATCGAGAAGTACCAAAATGGGTCATAAAAACAGAGGTGAATTTTTCGTTTCATAGCCACTTTAAAACGAAAGATGTATGATAATTTACTTTTTTGTTTTTCATCCTCTAAAGCATCTTCGTCACTTTCTCCAAGAACCCAAACCCAAGGATTACCATCTTTAGCCATCATATAATGTACATTCGTACTTTTTTCTTCAAGAAAAAAATATAAAAAAATTTAAATCTGATTAACAGGCCACTGTACAACGTGCACTATGTATGATTATCGTCAATATACAGGACAAATGTCAAACCGCCCTCTTGAAAACACTTGCTAGGAAGGCCACAAAATGCACAAATACATCTGCAGCCCGCTCACCATTGGTCGATAATGTATCGTACGATTCTTAGCAGAAAAGCGTTTTTTTGGCCTTGTATTTTGATGATAATACTGTTAGTACGCGGGCCACAAATAAACAATACGACCTCCAAAAGTCATGTTATTGCCTTATTCATATATATCAATCCTTAGTTGGACATGCAAACCGTTTTATGTTGGTTAGGTTAGTTGGCTTGTAACTTCCTTTTCAAAAACGCTTATGGTGCCTCCAATTACCACTTGGTAATTTTCCCAATTCACAAAACGCCCTCTAAAGTTTAGTGTTTTTGCTTATTCAAATAGAAAATTTATGCACCTTTGGTCGTTCAAACGCTGACGGTGTTCAGCCTGGTTTCCATATAGTCGACCAGTCGACCGACTCGGTCGCCGACTGTTTTTTTCTTTACTTGACGCTTTACTTGACTCTGAAGATGACCGCCGCTGAGGCCGTCGAAACGTCAGTCTGGACGACCAACTTCACACATATAATGTTTTTTTCTATGTGGAAACATCTTGTCGACGGCGTCGCAGTAAAGTCGGCAAAGTTGAACAGAATACAACTTTCACAACAGTCACCAACTAGTCGGTGACTAGTCAACGATATGGAAACACAAATTTTACCTGTCTGCGTCGTCGCCGACAGTAAATGTATGCCATAATGCACTTTGCGGCTAATTTCAAAATGGCTTCCCAAGCAATAATAATAATAATAAAGACGTATTAGGAGCATTATACAATAGTCTCAATGCTCTTACAACAATATATTCTTAATGTTACTTATAAAAACTTTACAGTTTCATTATAAGATAAAGCCTACTACATATATTACCACTATGAACAAAAAACTATTAATTTAAAAAAAGAAAAGTCTTAAGTGCTGACTTAAAACTACTTAACCTAGCAATGCTTCTAATTTCCTGTGGTAATGAATTCCACAGCTTTGGTGCAGCAACCGAGAATGTTCTGTCTCCATGAGTCATCGTTTTGGATTTTGGCTCAAGTAGCAGCAGATTTCAAGTAACAACCCGTTGTCGGCGACTTTCAAACCGTTTTTGGTGACTTTCGTGACTATATGGAAACATGAGTCGGCGATTTGTCGGCGACCAGTGCGCAACTGAGTCGGCTATATGGAAACCAGGCTTTAGATAACTAGCTTCAATAGACACTACCCACTTTCCTTCACTACCCACGAAACAATGACTACAACTTGAGGTTGGCAACGAGATCGTAATTTCATTTTCTGTTATCTTTCATATCCAACCTCGATTTCAAGCTGTTGTTCACGGCCATTGAAGGAAATTCGGTAAGGAAGCGTTCATTATTCATGGCTAGGGTTGGGTAAGCCAAATTTGTAAAAGTTTGGTAATATTTTTTTGTTGTATTATAAATATAGGGTAACACATTTTAAAACAAAAGAAATAAAAGAAATCAGTGTTTAATGTGTATAATAATAGTGATACAATATAAAACATAGAGGTACATTGTCAAGTAAAACCTCTTGTTACATAATATTTTAGATAGACATATTTTCATATTTATAAACAGTAATAGAAACTTAAACTTCCTGAGAATATTGTAATAAGTCATTGAACCAATATTTAACACTATAGATTTCAGATCCAAGTCCGACAAGAAATAATATTTCCAGTCCGGTGCTGCGAATATGACGTCAAGAACTAATCGAGCATGAATACATACCGAAAGTTTAAGGCCGCAATGAAAACGCTAGCATGCTGTTATTCAAATAACTGAAGACATAAATTTTCTGCACCAAATTAAATCATCCATGTATCATTAATAATCCACTTAGGGATTACACTAATTGATTTTGAGAAGTCATTCTTCGAAATCGGACTAGACCAGGTTTTCAAGTGCTCGGATTTGTTCCAGTCCTCGGCTTCGCCTCGGACTGGAACAAATCCTTGTACTTGAAAACCCGGTCTAGTCCTCTTTCTCGGCCTTTAAATACCTGTATTACTTAAAATGTCTATTCACATGGTAACGCAATATTAAAAATTGAAAACCGATAAGCGGCAGGCACATGCGATCCACTCACATGCCAAGTTTGATTTGATAAAAAAACTCTGCGATTGGTGGGTGGCATTTTGAATTTTCATAATGCTACGTGGGTGTGCAAGATGGGCTTTTCAAGAAAAATGAAAGTTTTTCAACCTAATTTATGATAATTAATGCTACTTTATCTTAACATAATGTGTCTTGTTCGGGGAATTTCAAAGTTTATTGGGCTTTCCGAAAATGTATAGCTTTCGCAACAGTTATGGTTATTTCCAGAGATATTTAATAAATATTTTTCAGCCGATCAGGGATGAGTTAATAAGCAATAACAGGTAAATTGAAAATAATCGAAGGAAAAACGTCGAAGGAAAGCAGTTTATTAAATGTTGTTCCTTCGATTATTTTCAATTTCCCAAAGTAAAGCATAATTTTGGGAGGAATGCTTTAATTTTTAGTGGTGCATGTACAGATATATAATGAACTTCCCAAGAAAGCAATTGATGCAGAGACCATCTATACGTTTACACGCCATGTGCAAAGTGTTTTCTTGTAATTGATTTTTATATAGTTTTTGGATGCATACCTGTATGTTGACATAACATATTTTTTACTCATTATTCTATTTTGTAATTGATCTTGGTTATTATGTGATTTTGTTATTATACTAATTATAAATAATTTGTCATAAATTATAAACTATAAATACAGGGCCCCTATGGATACCAGCCATTTGACCTGAATGGGTTAACCTATATAAATATAGTTTTTCATTCATTCATTTCAAAATAATGATAGGCATGGAACAACAGTTTAACAAAGTAAAAATGGTCAGTGAGCAAAAAGAGCCCCCATCTCTGCAGAGATAGCATCTGCACCGGGGACCTCCTGTATGGGAAAACTAATTAATAAATACTTTGTGCAGGCCTTCTATATACACCACACACTCTACTTTCTATGAATGTGGGTGATGAACCAAAATTACCGTGTTTAGAAAATTAGGAGATATAGTTAACCAAATTGGCTTAAATTTTGATACCGTATGCGTGTTCTTTAGCCGACTTTAATAGAACGATGATGAAAAAATCAGATGAACTTGATCAATGCGAAAAAATATCTGCCATTGTATATTAAGCAACAACAATGTGGACGTTTACACACTACGATTAATAGGGTCGATTTACAGTTTTAGATGCATGGTAAGTAGCCCGCAAATCATTACGCTGACAGTTACTCATCCTTAACAATGCATCTAAATCATAAATCAGGCCGATTAATCGCAATGTGGAAACACACCTTTAAATGAACAACGTCACCAAAGTGTTCGCGTTAGATTTATAACTGCAAGACAACAAAAAAAACCCACAATAAACATATATAACATACTATTTCGGGATTTTTTCTTTGCCGCAGATTTAACATTTTCAGTTTTCACCAGTTCAGCTTCCAGTACCTTCCACCTTCGAATTTGCTCCTCTCTCATCTTTATAAACAACACCTGTTTCTGTTCATCAGAAAGTTCAGCAAGTAACTCCGGATCTATGTACATATCTTTTAAGATTTGGCGCAGCATTATGAAATATCCTTTCTAGGAATCACACTTTATAAATACAAACAAAAATCACAATCTATAAATACAAACAAAAAATTATTTAAAAACATGGCAATAGTATTGCATAATGTAGAAGCTGTTCACCGAAATCAAAATTGTTACAGAACAGACACCATGCCCTCTGCGCCTTCTGCAAAGAAATAAATGAACCTGCAACTCTGCGATGCTAGTGCAGTGCTTTGACCACTGAGCTATGGAAGCCGTTGCCGAGAGCCTAGTCATGAGTTCTGTATATATAGTGGTGGTAATGCCGGGAGAAGAATTGTATATATTACAAGTAAAATTTGGCATTAACTCCATTAGACTGCATGTTATAGGGATTGAAAATAAATACCATAATGCAACGTGCTGTGCTGATCATGTATTATTGAGATTCATGATCTGTGTGTATATATACAGTACTAGCTACAGTAGTGGGTGACCCACCCAATGGAAATCTTGAAACTTGAACATATGCTCTTGGCAATGATAGAACAAGTTCAACATGGAGAATACTGGATTAAAAATTATAAATGCACTTTGTTTTGGGTGTAAAACTATTGGAAAGCTGAGCAGTCAACCTTGTCATGACCATGCCATAGCATAATGCTTAACTCTTTAACTCCCAATCAAACATATCTGTACAAGTTTCAACTACACCATTTTGCATGTCGGATCATCACAGTACCTACCTTTATGTTGATGGCTACGCTTCCACAACCTCAGACGATTATTGATTTAAAATATAGAAAAAATATTCCTAATATATTGGCAGCAATGAAAAATATAATAAGGGCAATCAAGCCACAAATTATACGGTCAACCATCACAATTCCACTCCATTGGTTATCAAACAACTGCTTGAAGAAAACTAAAAAAAGAAATCAAGGATATATATCAATTTAGTACTTAATACTCTTGCCCTGGACACTAAAAATCTCAAAAATGTGCAAAAAATTTGAAGAATTTAAATAAAAAATTAATTTAAGTTTACAGTAATTTAGTGTTCTTCAGGGAAAAAATAAATAAGTTATTTATCAAACATAGTCAGTCTGCACTGGGAAAACATTGCCCTCAGTCTTGACTCAGGGGTGGAAAATGTATCGGACAACGGGACCATTGGTCCCAGAAAATTTTTGCGTTCCCAGAAAATATTTCAAGTTCCAGTAGCACTATAGCAGAGAAAGAAAATGTGAAGAAAATTTTGATAAAAGTGAAAGAAATTTAGACAGGAAAGTAGAACATGTTTAGGCCATTAAGGCGCAAGAGTCTCCAGAGTAAAATAACAAATTAGGGTGCACCAGGGCACAAATAATGGGTTAATATTCAAGTCTGATCCAATGAATGACGGTACCAGGACAAATTTGAATTATTTTGAAAAGAAATACTTAGCCCATACTTATAAAAAAACAATGTTAATTATGTAAAATATCATTACATATTGGTTAAAAGAGCTTCTATTTATCTCACTCTAGTTCGGTAGTCCTAATTTTTTATAATTGCTAAATTCCATTGCTAAAAAGAAGATGAACTGGCAGAAATTTTTTTAGTTTTGGGTCTATGGTCCCAGAAAGAAAAATATTTTTTCCACCGATGCTTGACTGCCAAATCAACATTTTTTGTTCAGCCTTTCAATGTTAATAATTAGTCTGCGATAGCAGACTGCCCCTCACCCCCAGAGCGGAACCGCTCCCGATTATAGTACTATAATTACACAAGATTTCGTATGTGCACAGCTTTTCTTATTGAATATTATTGTGGATGTTTTAATTGTTTTTAATAAAATCTTCCGAAAATGTATATTAATCTTTCTTATTTTCTATTTTATTTTTATTTTACAAAATTCGCCGTACTACACAAAACAAAACAAACAAATAAACAAAACCAACTGGCAGGGATTACCCACAGAGCATTGCTCCAATAACGGGATCCCAGTACACAAAGATGACAGAAACAAAATACACATGGATAAAAATATATGACTGTAGCCTAGCAACATAAGTTTGTTGATATGGGTCCAAAGAACGTGGCAAATGACATTTTATACAAACAGTTTTAAATGTTTGAGGAATGTCAGGGTCATATACAGACTTTGTAAAGTCAATATAGTTGCGGAGATTCTGTTTGAGTGACGTGCTCCAGGTTCTAGAAGCTCTGATGTAGAAACTGTTTTGTAAAGTTACTGTGTTACATCTCATTTCATTAAGAAGAAAGCCTGCTTCTAGTTACTCGGACTGGTACCCTAATTTTGATGTTGCCGTCTGAATCATTTTGGACACATTTGTATAGGTAAACCAGGTCGAGATATTCGTGCCAGTAAGTTACAGGAATCATATCGAGTGAACAAAGTCGTTTGGAATAAGAGATGTCCATTCTGAAGGGCAGTGACAAAATGAATTTGGTTGCGCGACGCTGTACACGTTCAAGCGACTGGATACTAGCAATAGTCTGTGGCGCCCAAACCTGGTTACAGTGAGCGAATTTGCTTCTGACGAGGATAAGATACAATGCCTTTCGCACTCGCAGACTAGTGATGTCACTTTATAAATTATGCACTCTTAATTCATCCTGAAGTCCTGAACATTAGTTTTTGGGTCTGATTTGCCATCCTATATAATCACGCATATCTCTCGTGAGTATCATAAATTATGAGTATAAGGCTGGGCTAAATTGTGGGGGTGATGCCCTCACACTTTAGGTTTCGTGGGGGCGGCTGCGCCCCCCGCTTCCAATGCTCTTGAGTAGTTCTAAAGTGAAACTGTGAGTAAAATTCTGATGTATATATTCATAATCCAAGTACAGGTAGTCTTAAATTTTTATATCATAAAAAAGTGCTGAATGTCACCGTGTAATTTGGGTAAGTCATGATCATGAAGGTGAGCTAAGGTGATCAATTGATTAGGAATAAATATGAATTTTAAGGACCAAAGTTTGATCTGTCAATGTTTAGTTCCTACAGTTTTATAAACGTTTTCACTCCTTAACAGGCTAAAGATAATTCTGACATTAAACTTGAATAAGTTGACACCAGTGATATACTGTCTCTCCAACGTTCATAATTAAATTAGGCCAATTCAGACAGGAAATTGAAAAAACAACAAGGAACAAAGTATGGAGGACGGGAAAGTCGGGAAAGTGTTCTTACAGCGAACATTATGAAAGGCTTGGGGTGAATGGAAAGAAACCGGACAGTTTACAGAGGAGCAACTGATAGAAAAAGCAATTTGGTAACCTAAACAAATCGTGTAAAAAGTATTGCCAATCTCAAGACCGTATTTCATTGTTTGCTTCCTGTTAAGCACCTTCGTGTGGACAGTACCTTGAGCATTTTAATAAACACACAATGCAACCGCGTACACGTCACACAACTGGCAATCATAAAAAAGTATATTACTAACTTCAAACATGAAGAAAAGGTTAATTAATACACCTTTTATTAAGTGATTTCCTTTAACAACTTTCGAACCTGAACGGCAGATATTTAATAGGGATGACCAGGTTTCTTCCCATGGCACCATTTAAGTTTTAATAACAATAAATGTACTTGCCTGCACTCATGTGTTGTCTCATACATCTGGATGAATGGGTGGAAAACCTTTTATTTCTAGAAATTCTGTACTTCAAAAAATCTTTCTAGATAGCTAAATATCAGTTTGAATAAGCACTTTCCTTAATAAATCACATCAAATGAACTGAAGGTATGAAAATAGCCGGTGCGAGATTTCACCGGAAGTCAGGACACATCCCTCTTTTATCCCAGGCTTCACCAGAACATTCCGCGCAACAGGCGGCCGGACAATTTTACTCTCGAAGACCCGACAAATTGCTCAACCATATAGTCCATAGAAAATAATAGGGGGAAGGATAAAAGGGATGACTCAAAAGGACCTTTCTGGTTTTTTCTGGTTTTTATTTTTCGTTAGGTTATGGATAGCTACGGTTACCCCCCCCCCCCCCCCCCCCCCCCCCCCCCACACACACACACACACACACACACACGTCACACACTCTCTCCGTGGCCCATGTACCAGAAGAGCAATAACGTCTACCCATTCAACCAACTCGCAGGCTCAGTGTAAGGATGGACAACAGTCGGGACTCTATTCAACCTCGGCAATAGCTTTTTCCGCTATTGGGTTCTTGTTTATGTTTTTGACTCGATTAATCTCCATGGATATGCCAAGTACTTTCAGTGCGGTGTCGTATCTCAAGGTGTCGTAGCGGGTGGTCCATCAGAGTAGTGCTATTTTCATCGGGAATATAATGGATGCCGATGTGAAGGATGTAGTAGTCTTACGAAGGACCACAATTGTTTGCTTGCATCGTTTAGGACTTTTCTGATTTCTTCGGAGCTTTGTTGCATCAGGGGCTCTGGCAGCTTGCGTAATGATGCTCATGCCTGACGAGTTTAATGTGTAAAGCCGTGGCGAGTCCGTCGAGGACAGAGCGGGGGACGGATGATGATCATGTCGGTTGGCGGAGATACAAGATCATTACGATGGACAACTAAGAGACCGCCTTTGGCAATGTAAGCAACGTTGAGGTAATATCTTTTAACGTGCTTCATATTAGTAATTTTTTGGATGGACGGGTCCTTGCTTGCGGTGACATGCGGTGTTCGTCGAAGGTCTGAGCACTCCAGGCTGATCTGGTTGTGAATGGAACACGGATGTCTTGCACAGCCGTGTGGAACGAACTACAGAGTCTTCTGTGAGGGCAATGAAGCAGCTACAAATTTGACACCTTGGTTCGTTGCATTCAGGTGCGTTACGACTAGAGAAATCCGAGCATATGTTGGCGGAGCCGGCCAGGTGTCGCACGTTGACCTGATATCTAACTGACGACGGACAAGAACGAGGCCGCTGACGCGAGGGCTTGCTGAGAATTCTCAGCGGCAGTTTGTCGATCGCTTGTACGCAAGGTTTACTGTCAGTTAGTAAACATGCGTGTTGGGTGGACTGGCCTGAAAGGACTGTAATGCTTAACTGCGCCTGCGATAGTACGATACTAAGAGCTTCAATCTCGCATGCAGGTAGCCAGGTCATGTTATGTTTTAAATCTCTCTTTGTTTCTATATACATCTATGGTCTACACTCCTTCGCTACGATATGTATAATCATCCCTGATTGCATCATCACTTGCGTCATCACGTGATGATGACGTCACTACAGGTCACTTGATGTTTTCACAGTTTAGCGCTAATGAAGCCGACGCGAGATTAAGCTTCCCCTTGCGTGTGATATACAAAATAGCCCCGATTCATGTTTAGTAACCGATCTGTCAGTCACGATCCAAAGTTGATCCAATGGTCGAGGAAGAGCGATAGATTTGTGTGTAGTTAGAGAATTCTGAGCGGAGTAAAATGTTCACGCAATGGGTCGGTCCACTGAATGGGGTCTCTTGATTGTTGGCCTGCAATGGCGGTCTTGAGTGGGGCAATGATATGTGAACACTTTGGCAGAACACGCGACCAAGAACTTTTTAGGCTCCTATGAATGAGCATAGGCCACGTACGGTGTCAGGCATGGGCATGATGAGAGTGTGTCGATGCGGTGTGGGCTCCATACCCATCCTAGTATGGTGGTAGAGTGGGCAGATGATGATCTTGGCGGGAGAAAGATTACATTTCACTTTTCAGTAAGGATTTTAAGATGCGATGCCAGTTGTGGAGGAGGTCTTCAGGCGAGTCAGCTCCGTCGTAGGCGAGCTTGGCGGCTGTACCATCTTGTAGACAGTCTCCCAGCACACGACGCATAAGTTCCTCAAGTGCAATTTCCGATCCCGGCATTCCCATGGCACAGCGTGTGCATGCTCGCACGCCACCGAACGGGGTAGCGACGCCGCAGTATTTCATGGAGCTTGTCGAGAGTGGTATTTGATAGAATGCGCAAGTCAGGTCAGTTACGATGACAGTATTTCCACTTGACGATGGTACGCGTAGTGTCGTACCATCCGATCGCCGAGTGACCGTGTGACTCAAGCTCGTCAAATTTTTGTTGTAGTTCGACTAGCATACTGTGGGAATATTGTGGGAGTCTACCTTTGCGTTGTATAGTGGCTGTACTGGGCCCATATTTACCACAGCTTCGAATCTGCAGGCCTACGACACCGTTATAGTCAGTGATGGTTGGGTTGAATTATACATCGTCGTAGGTTTGAAGTAGGTCTCGAAATTCTCGGCGTAGTTTGTCGGGTAAGATGTGATAAGAATCCAGGGTCACAGTGGAGCAATGTTCAGACAATGTCTTTGATGTGGCTGGTGGCGGAAGGTGGCTATTGGGTTGGGCATGAGTTTCTCTGGTGTCTGGAGTACGCGTCAGACGAATTTGACAAAAATGCTCATGACGGGAAATGTTCTTAGGCTCGTTGGTGTCATTCAGTATACGAACGGCCTTTCGTGCCACATCGAGAGTATGTGGGCGTGGCCAATCACGTACTGATTTGGAGTAATCAGGACGGGGCTCGATAGCGAGGGTGGTATCTGGATCGATTTCTTTAGGGATATCAACTTCTAATTAGTCACCAGGCCAAACCACTGTATGTGCTAATGGACTCGAAGGAACTGCGCTTTGGTGCGTCTGATGTGGTTTCCTGTTGGGTCGGGTAAGGTTATGCCATAATAGGTGATATCTGAACCCTTGATGGTGATCTGTTGTTTGGAGGGTCTCACCTAGTGTTTCCACTTTGGAAGAAAACTTTCAATTCCTTCCACAGATACGTCACTAGGGGGGGAGGGGTAAGATATTATTAGCCTTCTTTGCAAAAGTTCTTTGTGTCCCCTCATTCCTCGAAGCCCCTCCCCCTAGTGACGCATCTGTGGAAGGAAATTTCCTTCCAAAGTGGAAACACTGGGTCTCGGCGGAGATGTCGCTGGCGGTCATAAATTGTGTGCCTATCAAGATTTCAACGTCTAGGTCGTCCACGACTAATGGGTCTAACTGGAGCTTTGGGTTGCTACGCGCGTGCTAGACTCAGATAGATCTCGCCGACAATAACGGTTAAAGGAGTTATGCCATCAGCCTGGAGAGCCGTTTGTTTGGTCTTCTGGATAGCGGCACCGATATGTTTAGCGACTGACGTCTTAATCATACTCGTTTCGACTTCGGTGTCGAGGGTAAGTTGTATCACATGATGTTGATAGAACACTTTCAGGTGAGGAGACTGTTCGGAGCAAACGCGGTAGTTATGGTAATTTGGGGTATCATCAGATTCTGGTTCTGAGTCAGATTTATCAGGGATGTGGTCTTGTTCACTCATGAGAACCTGTCGTGCGCGGGTTAGGTATTGACGGTCTTCATTGGGGAGGTACGGGCACTTGTTTAGATAATGTTGGAACTGTGGTCTGCCCGACTCTTGCTTTGGCAGTTTTGGGGAGATCGGTGCGATAATCACGATTTAGAAAAGAGAACCGAAATGCTGTACGCAGTACTTTGGCCTCGTTTGCCGTGTGTAATTCATCGAGAAGAGTATCCAAGGTTTGGGAAATTTCAGGTTTCAGACTTGACAATGTCGAGATCTAAGTTCTGTGGCATATCTGAGATCTATGTTCTGGCCATGTTTTGCTAAGGCGGGAAAATCTGTGTGAATTAGTCGCAGCTACGTTAGGATAATCATGTTTTCCAGGGAGGGTGCATGATAATCATGTTTTCCAGAGATGACTCGCGCCTGCGGCGCTTCGGCGTACCCCATCGACCCCCACTCGTTTTACTGTGCAGGACTCGCCGCTTGTACTAAATTTAGATGACGTGCGTGATTCGTGCATAGATGTCCGTGTCACGACATTGTTGATATAAGAGTGGTGAATTTTAGAGTAGGCCACATGGTCGAGTGAGTATTCTAAGTGTAGAATCGAAATAAATGAAAGAAAATCATCATACAGTCTCCAATCGATTACATGGTCCTTCGACACGGATCTTGTGGAGTTTGGAATCAAGATGTCTGAAGATAATAATAAGAATTTGCAAGTTCGCTCAGGGCATAGATTGTTCGTTGAGAAATCAATACAACATGTCCACAGATTGACAACTAGGAGGATATAAAGCAACGCTACTGGACAAGAAAGAAGTTCTCAATAAGCTGAACGAAGTTATAATCGAGAATGTCGCTGTAAAGGAAATAAATGAAAAGTTCTTCCAGGCTAGTGAATTTAGCGAAACAGGAAGTCGAGCGTTGATAAAGATCGACAGAGTTATACAAGAGAGTGTTAATATGTTGTCGAAGAATACAGAAGCCAATACGAGTCAAAATAGAAAAAAAGGTAATTTCACCAAATACAACAAAATTGAAAGCAAGGCTAGCGAAATTAACGATGAAAAGGTCCCCCGGAGATTCAATGTCATAGCAATCTTTCTGGGACAGCTACTACACAACAAAAAAGATGTTTCAAAAGTAGACAAGTTTAGCTATCTGAAAATTCTCTTAGATGGCCCAGCTGTAGTATTTTGTGAAAGAAGACACTGAGTCATATTAAACGATAACCTTTTACTTTACAATATGGCGAACTTCCATGTGCTACCCAGCATGCTTTGCTGGCTAGCTATCTAATCCTACATCTTCCCCTTAAACACAAGGAATAAACAACTAACAAATCTTAATGTTTATAAGCTAAACATGTTCGTAAATATAAACTAAGCGTGTCCGTAAATCTAAGATGTTTATAAGAACTAACGGTCCCAATATTTTATAAGCTAATAATATTCATAAATCTAAACGTTCTGGTGGTTTTACATTTCTGCCCGAGCGTAGAAACAAGTGAGTCATCAGAACCAGCAGCCGCTGAAAGTTGAGGGTCTTCTGGATTTGCTGTTGATGATGTCTCTTGATCTCCTATCTCTGGGTGCTGAGATGTGTCACTATCTTCTATGTCAAAACTCTGTGAAATGGCTGGGCCAGGTGCTGTGTTGGCTGTATCTTCGATGTGTGGATTCTTTTCTGTACTGGTAGCTACCAAGGCAGAGCGGTTTCGTCTGAGCATACCTCCTTTGTCTGTCTTCACCAGATAGGATCTTGGGAACTCTGTCTGTCGAACAATTTGTCCATAACAATCTTGGTCTCTTATCCAAACTGGATCACCCGGGTGAAGTTTGGACAACTCTTTTGCTTGGTGACATTTGTCAAAATTCTGTTGTTGTTTCAGTCGACAGGAGGCCTCTTTCGTCTCCACAGTCTCACGGTCCTCGGTTTTTACATTGGGAAATAGGTTTCTTGGATGAACTGGCAGCTGCGTTCTTAGACGGCGTCCCATTAGTAGTTCACTCGGTGATAAGCTATTATGCAGTGGAGTGGATCTGTATGTCAAAAGAGCATTGAAGATATCTTCGTTTTTTCTGAGAAGAGATTTTGCTGTTTTGACTGCACGTTCTGCTTCACCATTTGCTTGCGGATATTTGGGCGAGCTTGTTACATGGTCAAACCCATATACAGCTGCGAACTTACGGAAGGATTCTGCGTCATACTGTGGACCGTTATCCGATATAACGAGGTCGGGAATACCGTGGATGGCAAATAATTCCTTGAGTACTTCTACCACACATCTACTTGTTTCATCACGAAGTTTCTTAATTTCGAACCACCGCGAGTAATAATCTACGACGATGATGTACTTTTTCCCGTTGAACTCATATAGGTCGGTGGCAATACTTTCCCACGGTCTAGATGGGAAGGAAGAGGACATGCATAGTGGTTCCTTTGGAGTTGGTTGTTCTTTAGCACAGGTAGTACAGTGGGTGACAAGGTTTTCTATTTGTTTAGATAGTCCAGGCCACCACACAGATGTACGAGCTCTGGATCGACATTTGGTTATACCAAGGTGACCTGTGTGAATGTGGTTGAGGATTGTCGGTCTCATCCCTCTTGGAATCACAATGCGGTCATCGTATAGAAGTAGATCGTCGACGATGGTGAAGTGACTTCTGTTTTCCCAGTACGGTCGCATGAAGGGTTGGTGGGACATGTAAAGAGGCCATCCATTCAGACAGAATGTTGTTGCTTGAGTGCATTCTTCATCCATCTTCTGTGCTTGTCTTATCTCCTGAAAGCGGTCAATGGAAGCTGGAAGGGATTTTACTGCGTCTGCTGCCATAGCTTCCACATTCTCCACAAATAGGTTGTCATCATTCTCTGGTTGGCTGACTGGTGCACGCGAGAGTGCATCTGCTGTGACTTGGTGTTTTCCAGGTACGTATTGAATGTTATAGTCGTATCTCATAAGTCTCAGGCGAAAACGCAGAATGCGAGGAGGCATCTTGGAAAGCTCAGTGGACGCTAGTAGGGTGGTTAGAGGTTTATGGTCAGTTTCAAGGGTATAATGGAGTCCCAAGACATAATCTGTGAACTTTTCACTAGCCCATGTTGCTGCGAGGGCTTCTTTTTCTATTACTGCATAACGCTTCTCTGCATCAGTCAGAGATCTAGAGGCAAAGCTGATTGGGTGGCGTTTCCCATCTTTTTGAACTTGTAGCAGAACTGCACCAAGTCCTTGATTGGAGGCATCAGCCGACACAATGGTAGGGTACTTTGGGTTGTAGTGTGCAAGAACTTCAGGAGAAACAAGGGCAGATTTGACCAGGTGGAAGGCTCTTTTTTGCGGTTCCCCCCACAACCAAATGCTATCTTTGCGTAACAGATGGCGAAGTGGCTCACTGATCCCTGCTAAGTGAGGGATGAACTTGCCCAGATGATTGACCATTCCCAGAAATCGTTGCAATTCTGGGATGCCTGCAGGCTCTGGAAACTCTGTGATGGCAATGGTCTTCTTGGGATCTGCCTGGATTCCGGAACCGTCAATAATGTGGGCAAGGAATCTTATTGAGGTTTTGGAAAACTCGCATTTCTCATTGAGGGTTACCCCAGCATCTTGAAGACGGTGGAGGGTAGCCCTTACACGTTTATCATGTTCTGCTTAGTTAACGCCATGAACGAGAATGTCGTCCATTTGGCAGATGACTCCCTCAAGACCCTGAAGAATTCTAGACATAGTGCGTTGAAAAATCTAGGGGGCAGAACTAATACCAAATGGGAGGCGATTGAAGCAATATCGACCAAACGGTGTTACAAAGGTAGTGAGGTGCCTAGATTCTTTGTCCAGGGGAATCTGACAAAATCCGCTGTTGGCATCCAGTTTGGAAAATACCTTACTGTTCCCTAGTTTTGCCAGACTTTCATCAACTGATGGCATGGGATGGACTTCCCGTTGAACAGCTTTGTTGAGGTGGGTGAGATCTACACAAATACGTACATCTCCATTGGATTTAGGAACAGGAACTACCCCAGCACACCAGTCACTTGGTGTAGTGACAGGAGAGATAACCTCTTGTCGAAGCATGGTTTCAATCTGACTTTTCACTTTTGGTAGTAATGGAAACTGGATTATAGATGTAGTGAGGTTTTGCATCTGCACGAATAGTGATGTGACATTCAGCTTCTATTTTGCCTAGCCCTTTGAAGAGTGTGGGAAATTCTGCTTTGAAATGTGGTTGTTGTGGGTTGATTTCTGATACTTCAGTAGGGGTGCGTGTGATAAGTCCCAGCTCTACACATGCTTTTCTACTAAGCAATGAGCAAGATTGATTGTGTAAGACACACACTGGCTCTTCAATCTTACTTTGTCGACACTTAAGAGTGGCAGTAAACATACCTTTTACCCGGAGATGTGTGTTTCCAGGACCACGAAGAATTTTCTGTATCTTGACCAAATTAATGCTTTTCAGCCATGGGATCTGGTCACTGAGAACTGTAACTGCAGCTCCTGTATCTAACTTGAAGTGAGTATTGTGGCCATTCACTCCAATTTGGGCTGTCCAGTAATTTACTTCCGTTCCTACTTCACCAAGGAAAGGAATTTCCTCTTCTTGTTCAACTTCATTGACTTTATTTGGTTGAAATTTGGCACTGCGACACACTGCAGAAAAATGTCCTTTTTTCTTGCAGTTGTTGCATGTTGCATCTTTTGCTGGGCAGCTAACTCGGCTGTGCCATTGTCGACCACACCACTGACACTGGTCCTTCTTTTGAGGCTGACGTTGATATTTATTGAGCCCATCATTTTGGTTACGGCCATCTTGTCTTCCTAATCGATTTTGTTTGACAAAATTAACATCGCTTTGTTGTTGTTCACCACGAACCACTGCACGATTTTGTTTTCTAGCTTCACTTTGGCGGCTCATTCTAACAGCCTCAACAAAAGTAAGCTTTGGTTTAGCTTGTAAACGATCAGACAAAGCATCGTCGAGAATCCCAACGATTATTCTATCTCTTATAAGTTCATCTTTAAGGGTACCGTACTCACAGTTGTCAGCGAGTTGATGTAAACTCTGGATGAATGTTTCTATGGGTTCTTCTGGTTGTTGTTTTCGTCGGTTGAAGCGTGCTCGTTCAACAATAATATTTTGTCGAGCTGCATAATAACTATTAAAAGCTGTTTTGATTTCGTCGTACGAAGATGACTCTTCATTGATGGATAAAGTTTTTATGATATCGTCTGCACAGTCGCCCATTGAGTAAAGAAAAGTACTCACTTGTTCGTTTTCGGTTTTGCTGTTTAATCCCGAAGCTATGCGATAGCGTTCGAAGCGTCGTTGCCATTTGGGCCAAAGGTCAGCTTGATTGGAGTTGTTTGCTCCGTCGAATTTCCCTGGAAGTGGCAAAGTGTTTGCTGGCTGAGGTGAATTAATGGTGTCTGAAGCTCCTTCTTGTGAATCAGTCATCTAATTTTCCTGATTAAGGGCCAACCACCGCTGCTATCATGTAGTATTTTGTGAAAGAAGACACTGAGTCATATTAAACGATAACCTTTTACTTTACAATATGGCGAACTTCCATGTGCTACCCAGCATGCTTTGCTGGCTAGCTATCTAATCCTACACCAGCTGCGTCTACGATTGCTGGATTTTACCTTGATAGCCGAGAACTATGCATGAAACCAGTGGCGGAAATTGTGGTGGGGTGGGGGGGCAACCGCCCCACCACCTGTCGTCAAATCGCTAATTTGTCGGAATTTTCCACTTTTTGTCGGAATTTCGGAAATACTTAAGGAATATATTGAAAATGGGAAAAAATGTTACAGAACTTATAAATATCTCACGTTATCTTGTAAAACACATGCAAAATGAGGAGACATCTGAGGAGCCATCTAGTAATCTAGTGGTTACCACACATGTGTATGAGCTGCGAGACATGTCAGGTTCAAATCCTGTGTCGGACCACCACCACTGCGGGTCTTAAAAATAATTGAGGAGAAAGTGCTGCCTTTGCAATAATAAAGACTTTCGAGTCTTCTTGGATAACGACCTTAAATCGTATAGGCCCTCGGAACCCCTATAATTGGCCTTCTAGCCTGTTGGGGTATTCCGTCCTCCTATAAGAGTGATAAATCTAACAAACTAATTAAACTAAATAAAAAACTTATTACACTAGTACCACTGCAAACCAAAATAAAGAAATAGCGATCGAAATCGTCGAAATATGTCGAAAAGTCTAAAAAGAGTGAAGATTGAAACCCGTCCTGCAAAGAGTATTCGACAGCGACTACAAGCGCAAAAAAGGTTAAAACATTAATTTGTGTATCCAAACCATTTTTAGTTTCTTTATTTTCCATTTTTGTGTGCAAAAAAATTGGTTACGTAGCGAATAAACCTGTCGGAAATTTAAGAGGCTTTGCCCCACCACCGAAAAAGGCGAATTTCCGCCACTGCATGAAACTGCTGTAAATGTACTGAAAGAAAGGTTCGCAAACAACCAAGTCATTGTCTCCAGACATATGGATGCCTTGCTGAGCTTGGAAGGAGTTTCCCACGTTAACGAGATAAATAAGAAGATACGTAAATTATACGATACTATAGAGACACATTTGAAAAGTTTGCAGAATCTTGGTTATGTTTCAGTTGAGTCATATGGTAACCTGTTTATTTCCAGTAATTTTGTGCTAAGACTCTTAGCTTAGTGAGTAAAAATTTAGAGGTAAAAAATTAGAGGTAGATGCAGCTTGTTAAATGCCAATTCCAATGGTATAGGAGGAAAACATGCATGGGAGAATGTTTTCTCTAGCTGCATCCTCCTTGTTTACTGGCAGAAAAGTTCGACCAAAGTCAAAGCCTTGTTGTTCCATTTGTGAGCATGATCTTTTGAAGAGCACCCTTCAGTGAAATGTGACGTAGTGACTGATGTAGCTGCCAGAAGAGGAATTCTTCGTAGAAATGAAAAAGCATGCTTCCTCTGTTTGAAAGGCTGATCACATTATGCGAAGCTGTCGTCGCTTATAGGCTTCAGAGCCAAAGTGGTTTTTGGAAGTCATTTCAGTCTTAACGCCACCATCCGTTACCATGTCAATAAGTATGCCGCCTCTGATCCAGAGTTCGTGAAAGAAATGTCGAAGTCATTCTACGTAGATGATTATGCAATCAGGTTCGAGTAGTGTCGTCCACAGTGGAACTATGTAAGAAGATAAAGTCAAGGTTACAAGCTGGAGGTTTCAACATGAGGAAGTGGAAGCAATTCCGAGGAAGTAACGAAGAAGCTCCAAGAATTAAGGCGAAGATTATCAGCAAACCCAATCTATACATTGGTGATGTGTAACAGAAGATGATCAAGGATATGTCCAGTCGATTTTCGCCCAGAACAAGGAATCGACTCCAAAAGTGCTTGGACAGAATGAAACCACGTGAAGGATGGGTTTGAATTCGCTAAGATCGTCGCCGCCTCATAGACTGACGTTATCACGAAACCGAGTTATTCTTAGTGTCGCATCTCGTTTCTACGATCCGGTTGGTCTGATTTCTCCAATCGTCACGCCTTTCAAGTTACAATTTCAGCAGTTGTGCCAGAATGTAATCAGTTGGGACGATCCCGAAACTATATGTTCCAAGTGAAAGGCATCCATATTACATCCGAAATTTAAGAGAAGTTGGTACCACTGAAGCGCCAGAATAGTGATGCATTTATCTTGTTTGCTGCTAGCTAGTGTCTTCGAAAACCAGAGTTGCGCCCTTGGCAACCCAAACCATCCCTCGCCTCGAGCTTTTGGCCTGCCAAAAAAGTATCAGCGCGTATGTCGCAGAGAACAAGAGCTCCCCATGGCTCGCGTGATTTACTGGTCGGATCCGATTGTCGCCCTGAGTTGGATCAGAAGTTTGTCCAAGGAATATAAACAATTTGTTCAAAACAGAGTGAAAGATTAGAAATATAGCGCCTGCAGATTCTTGGCAGTAAAAAAAAAAAAAATAATAAAAAAAAAATAAAATACTGCCCTACGAAAAAGAATCCCGCAGCTATCCCGTAGGGTGGAGCTACAGAATTGCCACATGATCAGAAATGGTGGCACGCGGACCGACGTTTCTGTGTGGATCCAAAGAAGAATGGCCTATCCAGTTAACTGGAAATTCAGCCCATGAACAAGTTGATCAAGAAGTAAAGGTTACCGTTGCATCGAGACCATGAGAAAATCAAAATCTGGATTCGAATACGTGATACAAACTACGAAATACAGGAGCATGGTAACCTTGAAAAGAGTAACAACGTACGTGCTACGTTTTGTGCACAACTTCAGATGCAAAGTGACCAGATCAGAAATCCGAACCGGTGGACTCTTTGCAGAGGAAAACGTACAGAAAAATTAAGTAATTGCAATGCTCTATGATGATTGGTCGTTTGGAAAACTCACCTTTACCCTACGAGTCAAAGTTCCCAATTCTTCTTCCGGCTGAACGCCATTTAACATGCAAGATGTCACGAAGATATTATGCACAATGGCGTACAAGAAACTTTGGCCCAGCTGCGTTCGAAATTTTCGGTGGTAAAAGGCCGTCAAATATAGTTAAGAGAACACTGTCAAAAGTGTAGTGTTTGCAAGGGATTAGAAGGGAGATCTTATGGAGTGCCAGCTGCTCTACAGTTTAGTCCATGCGTAGAACCCAGTATAATCCTGGTAGTGCAATTCCCTTTTATCAGTTGTTTTTCGTGGCTTGGGCTACCTAAGAATTCTCACATAAATACCATACGTACTGTACTAGAAGCAAAGGTCAGCCATTTTGTAATTTTATTTCACCAGGAAAGTGGGGACGCTGACTGTGCAAATAGAGCCGGACTTCACTACACGCATAACCGCAATAGCCCTTTAAGCAGTTTCCATAGCTCAAAACGCGGACAAACCAAATTTGACTCACAAATGAGCTGTTTTCTTTTTTATGCCCGCAATAATTATGGGTAAATGCGGACAAACATGGCTATTGACGTCATCTCTACAAAGTGCTGTCGCCTTTGACGAACGTTAACGAGGGTAAGTTCTTAGCCAGGTGGTGTGTGCTCCGGCTCAGGCCTACGTTTAAGAATGCGCGGTTTTTTGCTCATTTGAGCGCTAGCACTGGAGCTGAACGGAGCGTTTCCGGTTTTCTGGACAAACAAAGTATGGGGATCAATACGCTTCTGCAATTCAAACCAGTAAAAGATGTACTAAAAAACGAAGCGATAAGGAACTTATCGGGGAAAAAAGCAGTAGTAGATGTAAGTGGTTGGATTCATAGAGGTTTGAGCCTACAAAGTTCAAATGGATACTTCTAAAAAATCAAATAAGTAATAGAGTAAATATAGAGTAAAAAAAAAAGAAACAGACTGCAGACGATACCAACGCTTACACCCGACCCCTAAAAAACCGCCGCCTACGCAGGCTAACGATACCGAGAAACTTTTTGTTTCACACAAAGTTCTTATTTCAGTCGTGCTACAGGTTGGTGTTTATTCGGAAGAACAGTTCCTTGAAATATTTAATCCTAATCGCTGCTTTTCTATTTCGGTTAGTAAGCCCTGAATAACTAAAATACTGTGGAATTTTCGTATATGATCGTGTAGCGACGAAATTATTCGCGCGCCGAATAATTTAAATTATAAGCTCAACATTTTAGACATTATAATCCCACTTTACGCCTTGAGAATTTTCTACTTAAATTAAGGCGAGTTTAACTTTCCCAAAAATAAGAAACACTGAAACTAGGAGGAATTTTATCTTGCATAAGTTAATTACTATATAGCTGTCAAATTGTGTTTCAAAGTGAATACAGACACAATATCCTGACTGAGCATTGGTGTTATTTATAGACAAAAAAGATCTAGAAATTGGACGAACAGTGTAACCTTGTGCAATTTGAAAACAAAGTGTTCATAACGACGGAATTGCGCTCACCCATAGAGGCAGTGAGGTGTAAACCGGGCAAGTCAAGAGAGAGAAGACACAATCCTTAATGCACTGAGCAACATGGTACACACGGATTACCGACGTAATTATTGCCGTCTGGGTAGTATTAAAAAAGCCAAGAGGCTGGAGCCGTCCACACCCCACGATTGCTCCGTTCGCGGGAGCGCAGTCAGGCAACGATCGTTTGACTTCAAGGCGGACTGTTTTTTCTGTGGAACCGAAATCGACGAGGGGAAGGAAAGGATGAGATTACTGGGCTGACGTTGGTGCGTGCTAGAGTATTTCATCTTACCATTAACTGTGATCTTACTGATCTGCCAGCGGCCGATTATTTTTACCATCACGCATGCAGATTCACTTCAGGACGAAAATGCAAATGCTTTTTTTCTCCGATCAGTCTGACAGCAAGAAAATTAAAATCCGGACACCCACAAGACCAAGAAACAAATGATTGCAGGAAAACGACGAAGAACAAAGGACAGTTTCAGATTTAGTGGAAAATATGTTAATCTAAACCAATCTATTCAGCTCTACTTTCTATAGGCTCGAATTATCGGGAATAACGTACGAGAAAAGCATACTGGACTGCCATAGCAAAGGCATATCATGCATGCTAAGAATAGCGACGTATTTCCCAGTTTCCTGTCGTTGTTGTGACAATTTCTAAATGAAAACTATTTACCTTTTATTGTTTTTATGCGAAATTAATAAGATTTCGTTGAAATAAAGGGACTTCCGGTTTAGCCTCAAAATCCGTGCTCGGATTTTTGGGGACTTTTAGTATGTTCCAATATACATTAATTCCGAAAGGTTTTCGTCCATCCTCCGCGCCCTAGGGGACGAGAGTACACAATAATGGCGATATCTCGCATTCTCACACATTCAGCATACTCGAGAGACAATAGATCTCTTTCATAATGGCTGCCATTTTAAATATTCTTTTATAAAAAACAAAAAACAACAGACGTTTTACGGCCCTTTTCCCCGCTTACGCAGGGGTTGGCCGGTGGTTCCCCACGACAGTTTCCTCCACTTTCCTCGATCATTAGCATCTTCCCTCTTCAGCCCACTCTCTCTCATATCCCTCTCCACTACCTGGCTCCATGTCATCCTTGGCCTTCCTCTTCCTCTTGCACCATCAACCTCAAGCGACATACACCTCTTCACCCAGTCACCATCATCTTTCCGCAGCACATGTCCCAGCCACCTTAATCGGCTCCTCTTTACCACGTCAGACACCGATTCAATGCCCATTCTTTCCCTCAGCTCCTTGCTAGACACTCTATCCCTCAGCGATACGCCACACATCCACCGCATATATTCTTTTATGCGCATATATATTCTTTTATGCGCATATAAATTAGCCTTTACAGCCTCGTTAGGAAGGAGTCTGCTTTCGCAGACTACGTTAGGAAACAAAGATTCTTTTGAATTGCCGACACACAAACGAGGCCATAAAGGCTAATTTAGATGCACATAAAGGGATATTTAAATTGGCCGCCATTATGAAAGAGGTCTATAATGACGATTTTTTAATACACAACAATGGCGATTTCTAGCATTCTCACATATTTAAAAATAAATAAAATTAATAAATTAATAAAAATAATAAATCAGAGATGGGCACCCTGTGGTTATTGGACGACGTTTGCAGCTGTCTACTCCTGGAGAATCATCAAACTAGAATTTAACGAATTCCGAAGGAAGTTAAGGTATTTCCAGACGACAGAAGTACCTGAAAACTCTGTTACAGCTATTTTGGGAGACTTGGCATAGAGATTACTTGACGCAAGTAAGAGAACAGCATGATCACTTGAATTGGAATATGGGGAGAGTCGAGCGTTTGTTAGTTGGTAAAGATGATATTATTCAACCAGCGGTCGTCCGAGTTCTCGTCAGAAGTGGAAACCCTTGATGCGACTCAAGAGACCATTGCAGAGATTGTTTCCAATTGAACTGAGAACAGCCGAGAAGCAAGAAACCGAATTTCCTATCACGTTTGTAAAGAATGCTGAGAAAGAGCGGAACATTTCTACACTTGGTTAGTTAGATAAGTTGATTGAACTTCCGTCAATCAAGGGGTGTGTGTACTAAATTTAGATGAGTGTCACACATTTGCAATTATCTATATTATTATTAATAAGCGTGAGAAATGTCCTGCATAAAATCCCCCATCCCCTCTTGGAAGGATTATCTTGTCAAGATCAAGAAAAAAGCAAACTGATTTCAGCGTGAAACAAAAAACTAGGATCATAAGAGAAAAGTAAGAAAATAAATGCATTCTTAAAAAAGTTGGAAAATTAGGATTACTAGAAAGCACGCGTCCCATGAAAAGTGATCCCAATATAATTTTTGGTGGTAATAGGTGGTAATATATTTACAATTTTACAATTTTATAATAAGGTAAAAAAAGTTAAGAAAAATGTTTTTGGAAATTAAAAAGGTCGTAAAACATGGAATTATTCCTGGGATTTTCTTCGTCTACAAAAAGAAAGAAAGAGTACTTTATGCAATGATTCAATCACATCATATCTTATTAGCGTTAGAAACTTGTGAGGTTAGTGTTGTTTTATAAATTATATCATATATGGGTGATATAAACGGTGTTGTGCTCCGTAGGCAGTGTAAATACAAATTTAGGTTGGTGTACGAAATAATGTGTAGCAGGTCTAACGTTTTGAGTCAAGGCCCTCTGACGAAGGGCATTCACTCGAAAGTTAGAACTGCTAAAAATTGGAACGTCGTGAGAAGTGATATTTCCGGTTGATTAACGGTAGCCAAACGTACAGTCCTGGTGTAAACAAGCTCAGAACTGGTCCAGAAAGCGCAACGACACCATCTTGTCTGGTGTGTAACATTTCACTCTCTGACTTTCATTCTACGTTTCCATCTCCGACGAAAGGCCTTCGTTCCAATGTTAGACCTCCTACACACTATTTCGGCAGCACACCAACCGTTTTTGAGTATTCAATCATATATGGCTGCCAGTTTAATATTCTTTAAAGTCCTGGTGAAACGAGACGCAATTGCGGACTTTCGGTTGGACAGCTCAAATTTAAGCCTTTCCCAGCGTAATTTGGCGAGGATGGAAGATATGGACTTATAGTACGTATTCCATAAGGTCATATCGGACAGGATTGGGAAGAGCAAATACGTTGCCCTAACGAGCATATACGTTGCACTGACGAGCAAATACATTGGCCTTGTACCAGCCCACTGGATGTGGAATTGTTAAAACTTTACTGAGCACATGCGTCTAACAGTCAATTTCTAATCCCACATCTCTCGCACTAGTCTACTAATCTAGCACCCCTTAGTAGGGGAGTGGATGTAGTGGGGGCTAGGGATGGCTTGAAAACACAGCCAGCGGGTTAGAAAACTCGTTAGGCGGGGGTTAGGGTTAGGACCTTTGTTGTTTTGGGGACGGTCACAATCCAATTAACTAGGAGGCTGGTACGAGGGTAATGTATTTGCTCGGCAGGGCAACGTATATATGCTCGTTAGGGCCATATATGGAATACGTACGTCGTACGGTTAGTCACTATCGGATGGAAAGGCTAACGAGTAAGATCGGCAATAAAAATCCGAGAGATTAAACAAATAAAATCTTAAAACATACTTTGCGTTGTGACAAATGCTTGGGTTAATTTGACCAGGCCGTCCTTCGAAACCAACAGCACACTGAAGGAAATGAGAAAATATCATTTAATGAAACATCGTTTAAAGTGCCCATAACCTCAAAATGTTTTATTGTCTTGTTTGGAAGAACTTTTAAAATGATAAAGTAACTTCTTTTGAAGATTGTCATTTCTTTGCTTTCTTTTTTAGATATATCAGTTTGTTTGATATGCAAATGTCTGGAATTTCGTCACATGCATGAGTTATCAGAGAATGTTATATATCTTTGCGTTCATGAAATAAAAACACTAAAGTGTGAATAACGCGTGTGTGCGTTTCTCCCACAACACCAAACTTCTTGATTTTAAAGGATTTCGTTCAAGAATGAAAAGAGATGTACACATTTCTCCAATAAGTCATTATGCTCCAGACATTTGCATATCAAACAAACTGATATATCTCAAAAAGAAAGCGAAGAAACGAAAATATTCAAAAGAAGTTACTTTATCATTTTAAAAGTTCTTCCAAATGAGACAATAAAAAAGTTTGAGGTTAGGGGCACTTTAAGACAAATTATTATAAACGCCTACGGAGGAGGTAGTTATACATATACTGAACTCGTCACCAAGCACACGGCTCGGCTTAAAAAAACTCAGTCGGTTAGAGCGCTGGTCTAGAAACTTGAATGAAACCAAGAGGGCAGCCAAGTGTTGGATGGTAGTAATAATGCAGGTATATATTTTACATGAGAACACATACAAACTCCAAGACGGCTGCCGTCATTTTATTTATTTTATCTAATTAATTAAGAATCAACTTGTATGTTACGCTAAAAGCGCAACACAAAAAACTTGAATTTACATAAGATAAGATAGATATGAAATTTACATAATATTAAATTTAGAGAGCTAAAAAGTCTTAATACAAGTATAACAATTTATTTACATTTAAAAAGTAACATTAATATATAGTTTTGTCCTCGAGTTTGTCTAATCCTGGGTACAACTGTCCCATAATTTTAAAGCCTGACAAATAAACGATTTAGAAAACCTGTCAGTGTTGCATTTAAATAACGAAAAGGTTCTTGTGGCTCTTAGAGAATATGAATGTTCTTTAGGTACGGGGAGGAGTTTATTTAGTTTGTTGGTATCGTCGAGAACAATGGATCTATAAAGTTTATGACAAAGGTGCTGTCTTCGGTCTGCTAGAGTTTCCAGTTTCAGGAACCTAAGTCTCTCACTGTAAGATGACAGGTTGGGCAGAATAATATTTTCTGCTCTTTTTTGAATTTGTTCAATCTGGCTTGTCAATTTTTCTGTCAGTGAGAAGTGCCAAACTTGACAGGCATATTCTAAAATAGGTCTGACAAATGTACAATAAATGGAAGCCAGATCATAAATAGGAATACCAGAACTTAATTTTATAGGTAATAATTTTACAGAATGTAATTTACTTAATTTTACAGAATACATTTATAGGTGATTACAAGGTAGGTACGAGCACTGATCTTCATAAGAGACTGGATCGAGCAAAACATTTAGTGGCGGCCATCATGGAGGGGCCCAAAATTATTTTTGCGCGTGTGCAGTAAAATAAAATAAATAGTTAATGTTCGCTGGTTTCTTCCCCAGCACTTTTTCTGTTGTCATCCTGGCTTTCCCCTCTTCCATTTTATTGTTTTTTGTTGCTAGACTCTTTTCCTAGCTCTTTCTCTGCTCTCTGTTTTTTCCTCCTTCGATCTTACGCATGTCTGCGTCACCTCCACGTCTTCGATCCATCTTTACATTAGCCATGAGTTGGTGTTGCTCACAGATGCATCACTTTAGAATGGCTGTAACATCAGAGTTGTTCAGGCGTATACAGAGAAGGGTCACGCCCCTTATTGATCTGAGTACCTCCGTGGAGTTATTCCCGTTGCACACAGATCAGAGGCTTATCGCACCGTTAAGCTCTCCTAATTCTGTCGGGAATGTAATTTTAAAACAAGATTAGGGTAATTTAGGGTTAGGTTGGCCAAAAAAAAAAATTCTGCCCTGCGCTATGTATAGTTTCTTTCAGAGTCGTAGTTTGTGTGCATTTTGGCATCTTAAAAAATGAAGACAGATAGTCTGTTACCTATAGTAAAACGATATAGCGTGGTGCCAGAAAGAGGTTCCGAATGTTGTCTCTCCAATATGGCGGTCGTGAGCTACTTCCGGTTCAATCTCGTACCCAGAGCCTGCGTTCCTTTTGGCCTGCGCCAAGAAACGGAGGCTCTGGGGAACTCCGATGAGCTCTCGCACCAGTTTCTTTAGGAGCTATTGATCGCGAAGTCGCGGTATTAAAAAACAGTTCTGTATACACCTCGGGAAAATGTGATATCTCATTTGTGCCGGTGCTGCAATAAATTTGTACCTGCGTCCAATATTTTTTGATTTTTTCAATATTTTTCGTCCAATATTTTCGGATATTTTTTGGGAAAAGGCAAATAAAGAAAGATTAGCCGAGCATATTTTGGAATATGGACTTGTCAAAAATAATGCGCATTGAAAAATTGATTGGTCTAGGGAAGACATGAAATCAAAGATTTACGAAACCTTGTCGGCAAATGACAAGGCAAAGTCCCTATTGTCAACAACAATAACCTTCAGCGCTTCGTACTGCTCCTCCTTCGACCTTCAACATCACATTCTCTCTCCCAAGAACTCGCATTTGTGCGTATAATGATCTGGTATCGATCAATTCGTAGTTAGGATGGCGGCCATCTTAAAACCTTCCTTCCTTCCACGCCATATAGCCTGCACGACCTGTTGCTTACCCTGGTCTCAACGTCTGTCCAGCTTGACGTACTCTCATCATCTTGTAAGTCCTTAACTTCATCGCGTTCGGGATACACACGTTTTTTACTAGAGAAACAAACAAGAGACATGTTAAAAGTAATATTTTTAAGTAACGGCTTTTCACATACCCCTTAAGAAATCGCTGGTAAATGTTACAAAACCCGTTACAATCAACGAATTAACATCACATGACAATCATAACAGTGCCGTATCTAGAGATAATTTGGCAAAACGGTTTTTGTTTTAACCAGAACAAACGTGCCCTATGCACGAATAATTATGTTTTTTGCGAAGTGGGTCTAGAACAGCTAGAAATGACAAGAAAAACGTATAATTTATACATAGTTCAGATCGTATAGTGCGCGCAGTTTACGAGGATCGTTATAATGGCAGTAGTACACAAAACGTTTTATAATGGCAGTGGTACACAAAACGTTTATAATGGCAGTGGTACACAAAACGTTTATAATGGCAGTGGTACACAAAACGTTTATAATGGCAGTGGTACACAAAACGTTTATAATGGCAGTGGTACACAAAACGTTTATAATGGCAGTGGTACACAAAACGTTTATAATGGCAGTCGTACACAAAACGTTTATAATGGCAGTAGTACACAAAACGTTTATAATGGCAGTAGTACACAAAACGTTTATAATGGCAGTAGTACACAAAACGTTTATAATGGCAGTAGTACACAAAACGTTTATAATGGCAGTAGTACACAAAACGTTTATAATGGCAGTAGTACACAAAACGTTTATAATGGCAGTAGTATACAAAACGTTTATAATGGCAGTAGTACACAAAACGTTTATAATGGCAGTAGTACACAAAACGTTTATAATGGCAGTAGTACACAAAACGTTTATAATGGCAGTAGTATACAAAACGTTTATAATGGCAGTGGTACACAAAACGTTTATAATGGCAGTAGTACACAAAACGTTTATAATGGCAGTAGTACACAAAACGTTTATAATGGCAGTCGTACACAAAACGTTTATAATGGAAGTAGTACACAAAACGTTTATAATGGCAGTAGTACACAAAACGTTTATAATTACACAAAACGTCTATAATGGCAGTAGTACACAAAACGTTTATAATGGCAGTCGTACACAAAACGTTTATAATGGCAGTAGTACACAAAACGTTTATAATGGCAGTAGTACACAAAACGTTTATAATGGCAGTCGTACACAAAACGTTTATAATGGCAGTAGTACACAAAACGTTTATAATGGCAGTAGTACACAAAACGTTTATAATGGCAGTCGTACACAAAACGTTTATAATGGAAGTAGTACACAAAACGTTTATAATGGCAGTAGTACACAAAACGTTTATAATTACACAAAACGTCTATAATGGCAGTAGTACACAAAACGTTTATAATGGCAGTAGTACACAAAACGTTTATAATGGCAGTAGTACACAAAACGTTTATAATGGAAGTAGTACACAAAACGTCTATAATGGCAGTAGTACACAAAACGTTTATAATTACACAAAACGTCTATAATGGCAGTAGTACACAAAACGTTTATAATTACACAAAACGTCTATAATGGCAGTAGTACACAAAACGTTTATAATGGCAGTAGTACACAGTTTATAATGACAGTAGTCAATGTAGTACTCTTTTGAGTTAATGTCATTTATGATTTATTTGAGCACGTAGTTTGGGCGCCAAAACCGGTATACCGGCGTCTCAACCCCCCGCATACGGAAAAGTCGTAGCGTGCAATAAATAGACCTCTACGAAATCTAGTCTTTTTAAAACTTTATTCTCTGTTATGATAGACATTCACTAGATATGAGCTATTCAACTCCAACTAGGCCTCGCCAGCTATTAGCTCATATACATGTAATACGACTGAACGAAGCAAGCGAGAGTGCTAATCTTGACAGGGGCTCATGTGTTAAAAAATAGGTCCGCTCAGGCGTACATGTATCTGCGCTAATATGTACAGGGGCATGTGTATATAAAACATGTTTTCAGTATTTGCATATGTAATATTTAAGGAATAGAAAACATTTTCCATGTTTCCATAGAGTTGATAGAGAAACGCGAGTGAAAGGTTGCAACATGAAATTTTTGTGGCTGGGAACACTGGCCCAAAGGGTGAGTGTTTTATCGCTATTTTGAGTTCTTCTAATGTTCCATGAGTGTTTCTATATTAACTTGAAGGAAACACAGATCCGAAACACATATCCATTTCATTCATAAAATAACCCTTTGAAATTTGATAAATGTGCAATTAATCATTGATTGAGCATGCAGTTATACCAATAACAATGTTATAACTGCAGTCTCAAATAGTATTGTATTTTGTAAGTATACATGTAAATAGTATTAAACTATGAAAAATTGAAAAAGAAAAGATTAATCCAACTTGGTTCTAAACATGCATGTAAAAGATAAAAAAAATATATACTGTATGAAATTATAATGTATTAAGTTTTGTATGAAATAGATTAATAGATCTTATAAATGTAAACAAACTGAAGCAGCATTATTGAAACATTTTAAGTTGTTAAGTGTTAACTGTTATGAGCGACTTTGTGTGTGAGCTATATTGTTACTAAATTTCATTACTGAACTTATTTTTTTGCAAGTTGATATATTTTGATATAGTTAACCATAACAATCATTACTGGAACAGTAAATAAGCTCAATATTGCTGTTTTGTTGTACTGATGTCTATTTTTTATATATTTATTTGAATTAACACAAATTTAATATGCCTTGGAAAACTGTCTAAAACAAATTAACGACTATCCGGCCGGATAGTGAGGTTATCCACTATACGGCCAGGTACTAAATCCGGTGCAAGGCACATTTGTGGATGCCTCGCATATGCCCCCTTGTTGACCCCCCTTGTGTTGCAACCATTCTCAACATCTATTCACAATATAGTAGTTCATGAACATGTGTAATATTAAACATATATATATATATATATATATATATATATATATAAGTTGCATAAAAATGCAGTGAACATAAAGAAGATAAAACAGTTGTATAACATAGTTCTCTGTGCAAGGCTTGCATAAAAATGCAGTTCAATATGAATACATACATTCATTATGCACAGCCCCTGCACATGCTTCATCTGCCTGCTGGCCCTTGTTGACCCCGCTTGACTTGAGTTGTAACCATTCTTAAAATCTATTCACAATATAGTAGTTCATGAATATGTGTAATATTAAACAGATGTAAGTTGAACAGGTCCATAAAAATGCAGTGGAACATAAAGATAAAATAGTTGTATAACATATTACAACATATAGTACTGTATATACTAAAAACAAGAGGTTTTCTGGTCCTCCGAAGAAGTTGAATTGTCCTCCAAAGAGGTTGAATTGTCCTCTAAAGAGGTTGAATTGTCTTCCGAAGAGGTTGCCTTGTCCTCTGAAGAGGTTGAATTGTCCTCCGAAGAGGTCGAGAGTCTCTTGTATAAACAGTGATAAATGGTCAATTGTCAAACACGTGTTGGCTGAATATTTTGATTTTAACGAGGCTTTAAAAATATTTTGGCGTCATGTCGATGACTCCATATTACAACCTACGAACACTGTTGTAGATCACACTTGCAAATGTATTACAGTTCATATTAAAAATACTTACCGTATTGTAAAGAGTTCTTCTTGAATATATTCTTGAAACAATGGCGTCGAAATATATCAAAGTCGGAAGTTGTCGACATCTTGTCGGAGCGCGCTGATCGCTGATTGGTTCCACCCACAAACACACACACACACACACAAACCTAACTTGCACGATAGCAATGTATATGCGCTTCGCGCAGATACAAAAATAGCGTCGAATTCTGGCCTGCTATACATTCCTAACATTCCTAACATCCCATAGGGCGTAAAGTGTTTCGGTATATATTTTTAATATTTATAACAGCAGAAAATGTAATTTGAAGATTCGACAATTAATCTTTTCGCTTCTTTACGGTACTGCAATAAACCAGCGTACACAGCTAAACTTAATCTTGCTCTCCATAAGTTTACAGGGTCTGAGGGCCAACTCCTTTTCACTGTTTTAATTTTTAAGGCAACCCAAAGGTGTCAGCAATCAGTTATGGAGATATTTGTAGATATGTCCGAGTCTGTTATTAAAGCTTTCATTTCATGTATAGCACGAGTTTCATACTCAATGAAAATCAGTTAGTTGTCATTGTTACAATTTCGTCATTTCTTGAACAAAAAGCCGAATGCGATGAAAAATGGAAAACAATTAATGATATCAAATGAAATGATCTAAAAATACGTTTAATTATGTATATCTGAAATCAAAATCATGAGAAAAAATTCAACATAATGACGGGCAGCCTAGAACGGCTTTTCCGTGCGCAACCGCATTGGTGCTATTTGGGGCCAAATTCGCTGCAGACGTCACGGATGCTGATGCCCGCCCCTTTTAGTCTCCAGACTCCTGTAGTATAAATAAGCTCCGAATTCTCCGGAAGAAAACGAAAATCAAAATAGAACGCCTAGTGTCTAGTGAATGACGGGTAAATGGGCGAGGGGTTGTTGTGTACACATATTTATAGTTGTTAAATATTCCTGCCCGACACACAGTAAGCGTACTAAAGTACGTGGTTCAAAGAGGAACTAAGGGTTATATAACAACTTATCATTACCTTTCTGGGCTGAGAGCTATTTCAAAATTGGTCTTCAGAGTTTCAATGTCCGTGAACTGTACACAATGACCTCCAGCAGTTGTCTTGTAAATATCACCCTGGAAAAACAAATGGTTAAAATATTAAGTTGATAAAAAAAAACATACACTGTACCTTATACATTGTACATTTACAAATACATGTACTTATACATTGTACATTTACAAATAGTCACGGGGTCCTTAAGATCACTTACTTTGATTAATTTAGTTTCCAGTTCCCCCTGTGAATCAGCTTCTTGGTGCTCTAGAACGTAGTTGGTTGCCTAGGTAGGAATGAAAAAGAAACGCAGGCTTATTGAAATAAAAATCCACACAAAGACGACTGACGAGTTTTCATCTCACCTGCGACTCCTTGAAATGCTTTTCTTGAGGAATTTGAACAGTTTTTCTTTTTCTTCAGGACTGGACGAAGAATTGTTTCTACAATAAACGACGAAGAAATCATCGAGTCACTGTGGCCGACAGAAATAAAACAGACGAACGAAAAGGAAGGGAGAAAAGATAATGACTGTGTTATCCATCTATACCGGTTTCGTAGTTTTCCGCTGGTTTGTGTTCGAGCCAATAATCTGTTGAACGAGAGCGGCGGTGACGAAGTTTGACGGCAGGCTGGGAGAAAAAACGTGTGAAGGTCACGTCACTTTTTAATTACCAGTGAACAACGGGTTAACGGTCCTCTGAGGACAGTCAAGTCGGTTCTCTGTACTAGGCTTCGTGACGGGAAACAAACTTTGTAAGATTATAGCATTTAACTTTATAGCATTTTCTTTCACAATACCTTTTTAGCAACCAGAGGAGGGGAACGGGATCTAAAGAACCCTTTTCCACGACCAATTTTTGATGTTTTCCCCTGTTAAAGGGATAAAAATTTGTTTATACCTGGTTATCGCAGGTTTTTGTTACAGAACTCGTTTTCTCATATATGTATAACGAGTGGTGACCATAGAGATCATGAAATAAACCAAATGGACATTGCAGCCAAAATTTAGTGACCAATTAAACGCCGCCATATTGGCAAGCTTGGGGGAAAAACATTGAGATATTGATCCCCCTCCAAAAACGTCTTGGCTCCAGGCTTTTTTCTGTAATTCGAGAACCTCGAAGTCAACCACGATAGAGAAATCTGGTCAAACTTATGATGGAGTTAATGCTGTATCAGTTCCTAATTTTCGCTCCTTAATTTTGGTTTCTTGTTGTGTTGGTATGTACAAATTTTAATTAACAATTAGATCATGAACTCGAAATTTCTATGAGATGATAGTTATAAACGAGGGAGAGGATAGTTATAAACGAGGGCGAAACCCGAGTTAACCATTGCCTCATAGAAATTAAGAGCGAATAATCTAATTGTTTTAGTAAAAACTAACCTATGTTTGTTATTTCTTCAAAATTATTTCGAAGAGAGACATAAACATTGTTTTTTTTGCAAAAAACTCATCTTTACACGTCACTACTTGATATCTAATTAGTATCAACCAACTACTGTAGTTGTCTATTACAAATTCGGCATTCTGATTGGCTGAGCTACTAGTGGTCTATTAGTGATAGACCACTAGTAGCGTTATCCAATCACAAACCTCCTTATAACTGGAATATTCCTATCCTGACCAATCAGAAGCCACGACATATTCACGCTGAAAGCAAAACCTGAAATCTAGAGGGCGAGTTTTCTAATTGTTAATTAGATAGCGAGTAGCGTAGCCAATGAAATTGCAGCATTTGCATTAGACTACTAGCACGTTTTTACTAATACCGTTATACGTATTATTTAGCATTGTCGACGATATAGACATTTGTTTCGTAATTTACGTCACTTTTTGTTGAAAATATTATAAACGTTTTTAATATTCAAACAAGCTATAAACAATGTAAACAATGTAAGCTATAAACAGTAAGAGTAGAGAGATCAGCTTGCGAACTTAACTATTTGCCATCTATCAACTGTCTTATATAATTAAAAGATGAATTGTATACTAACTCTATAAACAATCTCTTTCAATTGGCGAAGTTTGTCTTCACTTTGGAAAATCTTGGATTCCATTTCAAGTTCTTTGTTTTTAACACGCTTGTCCTAAAGAAAAAATGTGAAGGCGTCTAACCATTGAGTTCCACAATGAAAGTATATATATATTTCGACGAAATTCAACATTCAAATGTCGAGTCTAACGATATACCGAATACCATCATTTTCTTTTCGACCATTCATTGGATTAACCATGGTCAAAAGTGTTATAGTGCTGTTGTACATATATGAATAAAACTTTCTAAAAGTTGGTGTACCGCCGAAATCGTGAGGAGGCCTATAACATTTCGAGCGAAGGCCCTTCGTCAAAAAGTGAACCGTAACGAAGGGCCTTCGTCAAAAAGTGAACCGTAACGAAGGGACATTGTCAAAAAGTGAACCGTAACGAAGGCCCCATGTCAAAAAGTGAACCGTAACGAAGGGCCTTCGTCAAAAAGTGAACCGTAACGAAGGGCCTTCATCAAAAAGTGAACCGTAACGAAGGGACATTGTCAAAAAGTGAACCGTAACGAAGGGCCTTCGTCAAAAAGTGAACCGTAACGAAGGGCCTTCGTCAAAAAGTGAACCGTAACGAAGGCCCTTCGTCAAAAAGTGAACCGTAACGAAGGGCCTTCGTCAAAAAGTGAACCGTAACGAAGGGACATTGTCAAAAAGTGAACCGTAACGAAGGGCCTTCGTCAAAAAGTGAACCGTAACGAAGGGACATTGTCAAAAAGTGAACCGTAACGAAGGGCCTTCGTCAAAAAGTGAACCGTAACGAAGGGACATTGTCAAAAAGTGAACCGTAACGAAGGGCCTTCGTCAAAAAGTGAACCGTAACGAAGGGCCTTCATCAAAAAGTGAACCGTAACGAAGGGCCTATAGTGATTATAAGTTGAAACCCATAACAAACTTTGGTAATATGATAGTTTGAGGTAATGCATTCAACTGGCCCCGACATAGCCTCGTTAAATATCTGGGAATGATACTCACACATTCCTTCTGCCATCTGTCTTTCTCTTGCGAAACACCTTTCAAAGCCTATATAAAGTCCAGATATGTTCATTAAATATATAGGCAAATCTTGAAGAGAAGGTCTATACTTGTTGAATGTTAAACATACTAGCAAATAGAAACAATGAGAATAAATATTCAGAAAGCTGCTAAGTTCTCAAAAGAACTGGATATAATATGAAAAGGAGAAATAGGAGAACTTCAATGTACGTAAGTACTCTTACTTAAGTATTTTTCGACACATTGAAGTTCTCCTATTTCTCCTTTTCATATTATTCATATTATATCCAATAGAAACAACGATGTTACTAGGTTCTCAGAAGAACAGAATGTAATATTAGGCAAGCGAGATATAGAACTACACAAAAAAGAAAAAATAATTTAACATGCAGAGAAACCAATACGCACGAATATTTCGAATCGATCCACTGCACGCAAACTTTTAAACTTTCACCGCTCTTCGACATAATTTGTACCTGTTTTAGTTTGGACTTGTCCTGCTTTCCCTGGTCGATTTTCTTTAGTTGTTCATCAAGCTAGAAAAAAACACAAGAATCTTAAAAGTATGGGTAACAAATAACAAAACTTGCGAAAAATAAATCAATGAGTTGAAAATAAAATTGATGTGACATTAGATCGGAGGTATTTTCGATATGCGTGTGACGTCATAACCGGGTAAAGCGAAATTTTATCTAGCCATGCTCATGTCTTCATAAGTCTGAAACTCAATTTTGTGAATGTCTTCCTTTTTCAATTGAACTACAACACTTTAAAAAGTATTCCGCGGAAACTCGGCCACACACAGAGTCGTTTCATTAGATTTACCCAGGTTGTGACGTCACCAACTTCCCAGTTAATTAGGCAAAGTATTACAACAAGATGGCAGATGACAGTATTGCCTTTGGTTAAAATTAGTGCTGTTGTTTTGTACAAGAGTAGTTATGTTTACTAAGATATTTGTCGTTAGCCTGTTTGTTCATCAGAAATTTGTAATTATGATTTTTGTTGTTTAAGAAATAGAAAACATTTTCCGTGTTTACATACTGTTATATAAACACGAGTGGAAGTTTGGGAGAACGAGAAATCATAGTGATTTCAGAAAAATGATTCTGAGTCCCGGATAAAAATCGAACCTTGATGCTATTACCCTTTAAGGGAGATAAACGTCAGCTGAAGTTCAACCTCAATAGAACAAGTATAGCAAACTGTCAAAATGAAGGAATTAGACACTGAAGTTTCGAACGAGCGCCCTTCATCAGAGTAAAAAACCATGAGATAAATTAGTTTACCTCAGATTGCAATTCTCTGACATTCACTTCATGATGCTGATTTGATTTGGCTAAGACACCATTCTGGAAGAAACAAGAATAAAGAACAAAACAAAAATGTTTAATTGCTACTGTGAAACGTTTGCCCAGCTTATGAGATGAAAGAAACACTTATACATGCCTTTTGGTTTGCAGCTTTCAGCCTTTTTTCCAGCTTTTGGATTTCTCTATAGGGTAATGCAATGTAATTTATTATTTATTAATGCGTATGCTCCTCGAACTTCGGGAATAACCTTCACACAGACTGCGACTACGGTAGTAGAGAAAAGTGTAGCTCGCCGGCGATCAGAAGGTTACAGGTTCCACTCAATAATAACAAAAGTGGTCCATTCATATTAAGGACACCACGAAATAAAAAGTAAAAAAGAACTTAAACTGAAAACTCGGTACGTACTTGTCTTTTTCAGTAATAATCTAAAAAAAACAATAAGGAAAAAATAGATATGGTTGTTAGAAGAGAGTTGATACTAAAAAAAGTGTCCCAAAGTGTGTACTGCACGACAAAGTGCTTTTTGAAGACTTGAAGTAGTCCTGTTAATGAAAAACGAGTAAAGTACTCACGAGATCTTTTTCCTCCGTCATTTTGTACATTTTAGCGATCATCTCTCTGACTTTCGTTGCTACATAACAAAAGATTGAATGTTTTCATGACATTACCACGCTGTGCCATACACGGTGTACCCCTGCGTTGCAGGCGTTCCGTTTCGGGAGCGAGCGGAAGAATGGCCATAGAGACAAAAGGAACGCCTTGCCAAAAGCGTACAAACTCCACCATCGGCTAAATTCCCATTGGTTCATGGGAGTCTTATGTAAATAAACGGTCAAACCTTCCCAACACATCAAATCATATTAATATAATAATATTTCGCGGCAAAATGGCCGAGGCAGCGTTGGATTTACCCTACAGTGTATGTCGTGATGTTGTATGGCTGTTGTTCCTATCGCATTTATGAAAAGTGTGATATTCCAGATGTTTGTGATCGCGCAATCAAAGCTATCCATTCACAACACAAATAATGATAGACAAACTTCGTCTAATTGTCTTGTCATGTGTTCGCTTGAGAGCATTATTGAAGACTAGATTCACTGACCGATTTGACGCCGGACGAATTGTCAAACAACTCATCGCAGATCCTGTTTTCGTCCGCCGAGAACGTCCAAGAGTCAGATTTCCGAGCAGTACTGAAAGACCCAAACACGACTCTTCACACCTCTATCTCGCCTATAGCTGTCAACGAATCCCACACCGAATCCCATACTGCTACGAAGTATTTTTTGTATTTTCAGCAGCTTAATAGACCTTACCATAATGACTGCATATTTCTTTTTGGACCTGTCAAAATCTGGGGACGAGGGCAAATGCCCCTCTTTGCCTGAATCCACCAATGAGGAGTCGCAGATGTAGCAGGTACAGTAAGATACAGCCTTAATAGTTTATCGATCTCTGAAAACAAGCTTCCTGTTGGCTGCATAACTTTATATTGTTCTTGCTAGTAAACGATTGAATATCAGAAACGATATATCCCATCAGTGAAGGTGAGTTCCTTGTGACTATTTCCATAGCAGTTAAGTCATCAACAAATTTTTTCCGAGGAACATATGTGGATAGATCATTGACCATAATAGCAAAAAGAATCGGGCCCAATTTTGTACCTTGGGGAATACCCCCGTTGATACTTTGTGGTGTTGACATATAAGTTCCCAAGCATACGAACTGAAATCTCCCTTGTAAGAAAGCAGCAATCCATCTTAACAAGCTATTGTTGGTATTGAACTTAGATAATTCGTCCAACAAAATTTTATGGTCTATCAAGTAAAATCCCTTGCGAAAATCAGGAAAGAAAAATCTTAATGAGCAGTCTCCCTTATCAAGCTGGGCTTCAAGGGCTAGGTAAAGGATGTATACTATAGCTTGCTCTGTAGATTACCCGGCCACAGCAAATTATTTGCTATCCAATTGATGTAGAATGGAGGGGAAGATTCTAGTTAAAGTAAATCCTTCCATCGCTTTTGCAACCTGGTCAATGATACGGGAACGACTGATGTCGTTTTCGATGGAGTTAGGCAGACTTTGCTTGGGAAGTGGAGTATTGCAGTTGCACTTTTAAGGAGGGGTGGTAAATAACCATATTATGTTAGGGATTCCATCTGGTCCAGGAGCTTTCTTTGTCTTAAGACAGCGCAAATAATTGAAAGCCGAATTGCAAGCCTCCCTAGCTGACACAAAAAGTTCCTCTGGAATTTCGATAGGAATGTTAAGGATATCCTCCATTGAAAGTGGTATAAAGTTAGAGGTACAGTAAGACTGATAAAGAACTGATTAATCCTCTCGCACAATATGTTGATCGAGTCAATAGTATCCCCATCAACGAGATGTTGAAACAATTGTCCTTTTCTGTTAGATAGACCAGAGAGGTTTTTAACTTCTTTCCACCATTTACTTACATTAGTATCTTTCAGGTTCTTAATTTGTTTCGCCAGAATTTAAAAGAAGGATGATGCTTGCCGTTTTTGGCTATAGGCATTTTTGTCTTTTCTTGACCCAATGATCTTGATCCATGGCTTTTTTGGCGGGCAAATATTTTTCGATGGCTCTTGTGAGAATATAATGGCAACACTGAAATTTGCTTTGGCACGAACTGTTGGAGTGAATTTCCTGATACGCGAATGAGGTTATCCATTGGCCAAACTCACAAATCCGACTGTCTCTAATGTCACGTCTGATAATAGTCTCATTAGATGTTTTAGCATGATACGAGCCTTATTTGACAAGAAAGCAATGATTGCTGATACCAATCCTGGACAATTGCTTAGGCACGAACAACATTTTAGCTTGATTATAGTTAAGCACCAATCAAGAATTCCAGTGTCACGAGTAACAATTTTAACAATTTGTGTCAAGCCACATTGGCGTTTAAAACGCACGTCAGACCTGGAAATAATTCCAACCTTTCTTGGATCCTACACTAAGGACCAAATAATTTATTTGAAAATACGGTGGTCGCACTACGTTTCGCAGGACTAAAAGTCTAAAATAATCGTTAATAAAGCCGTGCCTAGCAATTTGCTAGTATAAACACTGTATCAAAATACATTGAATTGAATAATCTTTTATCTTTTGAGTTAAGGCAGTTGTGTATTTGTGTAGCTACACAGACTGTCACACTCACAGACTACCCTACACGGCTACAGGCTACAGGCTACTGCGACACAGCCCACAAGCCATATGTGTTCTATGCCTGAGGCTTAAGTAGTTAAGTTGGGAGTGGGAGTTGTGACTTGCCAGCCCAAAACTTTCTTACAACTAAAATATTTTCTTGGAACAAGGATCCCAGGATCCACCACTATTTCCAGGTCTGACGCACTTCAATTAGGATTAAAATCACCCACAATGCAAATTAAGCTGTCAGGGTGGTCAAGTAAATATTATTATGTGATCGTATACTTTATTATTATCATCAACCAAGGCTTGAGGTGCGAGATAAACAACTCCAATCAGGGCCTGAATCTGTTATAGAATCTGAGAAATCAAGGATCGCGAGCCTCTTACATTGGATATCAGATTTAATGTATACAGCTACTCCACTACCACGCGCTGCTGGATCTTTGCGAAACAAGGTAAAGTCACGCAACAAAACAGCGTTGTTCGGGATTTCGTTAGATAGCCAAGTTTCAGTGACACAAATTACATCTGCACCATTTTGATTAACCACGCACTTGTAGTGCTTTCCTGGTAGTGCTTTCCTGGTAGTGCTTTCCTGGTAGTGCTTTCCTGGTAGTACTTTCCTGGTAGTACTTTCCTGGTAGTACTTTCCTGGTAGTGCTTTCCTGGTAGTGCTTTCCTGGTAGTGCTTTCCTGGTAGTGCTTTCCTAGTTGTACTTTCCTGGTAGTGCTTTCCTGGTAGTGCTTTCCTAGTAGTGCTTTCCTTGTAGTACTTTCCTGCTAGTGCTTTCCTGCTAGTGCTTTCCTAGTTGTAGTACTTTCCTAGTTGTAGTACTTTCCTAGTTGTAGTACTTTCCTAGTTGTAGTACTTTCCTAGTTGTAGTACTTTCCTAGTTGTAGTACTTTCCTAGTTGTAGTACTTTCCTAGTTGTAGTACTTTCCTAGTTGTAGTACTTTCCTAGTTGTAGTACTTTCCTAGTTGTAGTACTTTCCTAGTTGTAGTACTTTCCTAGTTGTAGTACTTTCCTAGTTGTAGTACTTTCCTAGTTGTAGTACTTTCCTAGTTGTAGTACTTTCCTAGTTGTAGTACTTTCCTAGTTGTAGTACTTTCCTAGTTGTAGTACTTTCCTAGTTGTAGTACTTTCCTAGTTGTAGTACTTTCCTAGTTGTAGTACTTTCCTAGTTGTAGTACTTTCCTAGTTGTAGTACTTTCCTAGTTGTAGTACTTTCCTAGTTGTAGTACTTTCCTAGTTGTAGTACTTTCCTAGTTGTAGTACTTTCCTAGTTGTAGTACTTTCCTAGTTGTAGTACTTTCCTAGTTGTAGTACTTTCCTAGTTGTAGTACTTTCCTAGTTGTAGTACTTTCCTAGTTGTAGTACTTTCCTATTGTAGTACTTTCCTAGTTGTAGTACTTTCCTAGTTGTAGTTGTAGTACTTTCCTAGTTGTAGTACTTTCCTAGTTGTAGTACTTTCCTAGTTGTAGTACTTTCCTAGTTGTAGTACTTTCCTAGTTGTAGTACTTTCCTAGTTGTAGTACTTTCCTAGTACTTTGTAGTACTTTCCTAGTTGTAGTACTTTCCTAGTTGTAGTACTTTCCTAGTTGTAGTACTTTCCTAGTTGTAGTACTTTCCTAGTTGTAGTACTTTCCTAGTTGTAGTACTTTCCTAGTTGTAGTACTTTCCTAGTTGTAGTACTTTCCTAGTTGTAGTACTTTCCTAGTTGTAGTACTTTCCTAGTTGTAGTACTTTCCTAGTTGTAGTACTTTCCTAGTTGTAGTACTTTCCTAGTTGTAGTACTTTCCTAGTTGTAGTACTTTCCTAGTTGTAGTACTTTCCTAGTTGTAGTACTTTCCTAGTTGTAGTACTTTCCTAGTTGTAGTACTTTCCTAGTTGTAGTACTTTCCTAGTTGTAGTACTTTCCTAGTAGTACTTTCCTAGTAGTACTTTCCTAGTAGTACTTTCCTAGTAGTACTTTCCTAGTAGTACTTTCCTAGTAGTACTTTCCTAGTAGTACTTTCCTAGTAGTACTTTCCTAGTAGTACTTTCCTAGTAGTACTTTCCTAGTAGTACTTTCCTAGTAGTACTTTCCTAGTAGTACTTTCCTAGTAGTACTTTCCTAGTAGTACTTTCCTAGTAGTGCTTTCCTGGTAGTGCTTTCCTGGTAGTGCTTTCCTGGTAGTGCTTTCCTTGTAGTGCTTTCCTTGTAGTGCTTTCCTTGTAGTGCTTTCCTTGTAGTGCTTTCCTTGTAGTGCTTTCCTTGTAGTGCTTTCCTTGTAGTGCTTTCCTTGTAGTACTTTCCTTGTAGTACTTTCCTTGTAGTACTTTCCTTGTAGTACTTTCCTTGTAGTACTTTCCTAGTAGTACTTTCCTAGTAGTACTTTCCTAGTAGTACTTTCCTAGTAGTACTTTCCTAGTAGTACTTTCCTAGTAGTACTTTCCTAGTAGTACTTTCCTAGTAGTACTTTCCTAGTAGTACTTTCCTAGTAGTACTTTCCTAGTAGTACTTTCCTAGTAGTGCTTTCCTAGTAGTGCTTTCCTGGTAGTGCTTTCCTGGTAGTGCTTTCCTGGTAGTGCTTTCCTGGTAGTGCTTTCCTTGTAGTGCTTTCCTTGTAGTGCTTTCCTGCTAGTGCTTTCCTTGTAGTGCTTTCCTTGTAGTGCTTTCCTTGTAGTACTTTCCTTGTAGTACTTTCCTTGTAGTGCTTTCCTTGTAGTGCTTTCCTTGTAGTGCTTTCCTTGTAGTGCTTTCCTGGTAGTGCTTTCCTGGTAGTGCTTTCCTGGTAGTGCTTTCCTGGTAGTACTTTCCTAGTAGTACTTTCCTAGTAGTACTTTCCTAGTAGTACTTTCCTAGTAGTACTTTCCTAGTAGTACTTTCCTAGTAGTGCTTTCCTGATAGTGCTTTCCTGATAGTGCTTTCCTGATAGTGCTTTCCTGGTTGTGCTTTCCTGGTTGTACTTTCCTGGTTGTACTTTCCTAGTTGTAGTACTTTCCTAGTTGTAGTGCTTTCCTAGTTGTAGTGCTTTCCTGCTAGTGCTTTCCTGCTAGTGCTTTCCTGCTAGTGCTTTCCTGCTAGTGCTTTCCTGCTAGTGCTTTCCTGCTAGTGCTTTCCTAGTAGTGCTTTCCTAGTAGTGCTTTCCTAGTAGTGCTTTCCTAGTAGTACTTTCCTAGTAGTACTTTCCTAGTAGTACTTTCCTAGTAGTACTTTCCTAGTAGTACTTTCCTAGTAGTACTTTCCTAGTAGTACTTTCCTAGTAGTACTTTCCTAGTAGTACTTTCCTAGTAGTACTTTCCTAGTAGTACTTTCCTCGTAGTACTTTCCTCGTAGTACTTTCCTCGTAGTACTTTCCTCGTAGTACTTTCCTCGTAGTACTTTCCTCGTAGTACTTTCCTCGTAGTACTTTCCTCGTAGTACTTTCCTCGTAGTACTTTCCTCGTAGTACTTTCCTCGTAGTACTTTCCTCGTAGTACTTTCCACGTAGTACTTTCCTCGTAGTACTTTCCTCGTAGTACTTTCCTCGTAGTACTTTCCTCGTAGTACTTTCCTCGTAGTACTTTCCTCGTAGTACTTTCCTCGTAGTACTTTCCTCGTAGTACTTTCCTCGTAGTACTTTCCTCGTAGTACTTTCCTCGTAGTACTTTCCTCGTAGTACTTTCCTCGTAGTACTTTCCTCGTAGTACTTTCCTCGTAGTACTTTCCTCGTAGTACTTTCCTCGTAGTAGTACTTTCCTCGTAGTACTTTCCTCGTAGTACTTTCCTCGTAGTACTTTCCTCGTAGTACTTTCCTCGTAGTACTTTCCTCGTAGTACTTTCCTCGTAGTACTTTCCTCGTAGTACTTTCCTCGTAGTACTTTCCTCGTAGTACTTTCCTCGTAGTACTTTCCTCGTAGTACTTTCCTCGTAGTACTTTCCTCGTAGTACTTTCCTCGTAGTACTTTCCTCGTAGTACTTTCCTCGTAGTACTTTCCTCGTAGTACTTTCCTCGTAGTACTTTCCTCGTAGTACTTTCCTCGTAGTACTTTCCTCGTAGTACTTTCCTCGTAGTACTTTCCTCGTAGTACTTTCCTCGTAGTACTTTCCTCGTAGTACTTTCCTCGTAGTACTTTCCTCGTAGTACTTTCCTCGTAGTACTTTCCTCGTAGTACTTTCCTCGTAGTACTTTCCTCGTAGTACTTTCCTAGTAGTACTTTCCTAGTAGTACTTTCCTAGTAGTACTTTCCTAGTAGTACTTTCCTAGTAGTACTTTCCTAGTAGTACTTTCCTAGTAGTACTTTCCTAGTAGTACTTTCCTCGTAGTACTTTCCTCGTAGTACTTTCCTCGTAGTACTTTCCTCGTAGTACTTTCCTCGTAGTACTTTCCTCGTAGTACTTTCCTCGTAGTACTTTCCTCGTAGTACTTTCCTCGTAGTACTTTCCTCGTAGTACTTTCCTCGTAGTACTTTCCTCGTAGTACTTTCCTCGTAGTACTTTCCTCGTAGTACTTTCCTCGTAGTACTTTCCTCGTAGTACTTTCCTCGTAGTACTTTCCTCGTAGTACTTTCCTCGTAGTACTTTCCTCGTAGTACTTTCCTCGTAGTACTTTCCTCGTAGTACTTTCCTCGTAGTACTTTCCTCGTAGTACTTTCCTCGTAGTACTTTCCTCGTAGTACTTTCCTCGTAGTACTTTCCTCGTAGTACTTTCCTCGTAGTACTTTCCTCGTAGTACTTTCCTCGTAGTACTTTCCTCGTAGTACTTTCCTCGTAGTACTTTCCTCGTAGTACTTTCCTCGTAGTACTTTCCTCGTAGTACTTTCCTCGTAGTACTTTCCTCGTAGTGCTTTCCTCGTAGTGCTTTCCTCGTAGTGCTTTCCTGCTAGTGCTTTCCTGCTAGTGCTTTCCTGCTAGTGCTTTCCTGCTAGTACTTTCCTGCTAGTACTTTCCTGCTAGTACTTTCCTGCTAGTACTTTCCTGCTAGTACTTTCCTGCTAGTGCTTTCCTGCTAGTGCTTTCCTGCTAGTGCTTTCCTGCTAGTGCTTTCCTGCTAGTGCTTTCCTGCTAGTGCTTTCCTGCTAGTGCTTTCCTGCTAGTGCTTTCCTGCTAGTGCTTTCCTGCTAGTGCTTTCCTGCTAGTGCTTTCCTGCTAGTGCTTTCCTGCTAGTGCTTTCCTGCTAGTGCTTTCCTGCTAGTGCTTTCCTGCTAGTGCTTTCCTGCTAGTGCTTTCCTGCTAGTGCTTTCCTGCTAGTGCTTTCCTGCTAGTGCTTTCCTAGTAGTACTTTCCTAGTAGTACTTTCCTAGTAGTACTTTCCTAGTAGTACTTTCCTAGTAGTACTTTCCTAGTAGTACTTTCCTAGTAGTACTTTCCTAGTAGTACTTTCCTAGTAGTACTTTCCTAGTAGTACTTTCCTAGTAGTACTTTCCTAGTAGTACTTTCCTAGTAGTACTTTCCTAGTAGTACTTTCCTAGTAGTACTTTCCTAGTAGTACTTTCCTAGTAGTACTTTCCTAGTAGTACTTTCCTAGTAGTACTTTCCTAGTAGTACTTTCCTAGTAGTACTTTCCTAGTAGTACTTTCCTAGTAGTACTTTCCTAGTAGTACTTTCCTAGTAGTACTTTCCTAGTAGTACTTTCCTAGTAGTACTTTCCTAGTAGTACTTTCCTAGTAGTACTTTCCAAGTAGTACTTTCCAAGTAGTACTTTCCTAGTAGTACTTTCCTAGTAGTACTTTCCTAGTAGTACTTTCCTAGTAGTACTTTCCTAGTAGTACTTTCCTAGTAGTACTTTCCTAGTAGTACTTTCCTAGTAGTACTTTCCTAGTAGTACTTTCCTAGTAGTACTTTCCTAGTAGTACTTTCCTAGTAGTACTTTCCTAGTAGTACTTTCCTAGTAGTACTTTCCTAGTAGTACTTTCCTAGTAGTACTTTCCTAGTAGTGCTTTCCTAGTAGTACTTTCCTAGTAGTACTTTCCTAGTAGTACTTTCCTAGTAGTGCTTTCCTGGTAGTGCTTTCCTGGTAGTGCTTTCCTTGTAGTGCTTTCCTTGTAGTGCTTTCCTTGTAGTACTTTCCTTGTAGTACTTTCCTTGTAGTACTTTCCTTGTAGTACTTTCCTTGTAGTACTTTCCTTGTAGTACTTTCCTTGTAGTGCTTTCCTAGTAGTGCTTTCCTTGTAGTGCTTTCCTGCTAGTGCTTTCCTGCTAGTACTTTCCTGCTAGTACTTTCCTTGTAGTGCTTTCCTTGTAGTGCTTTCCTTGTAGTGCTTTCCTTGTTGTGCTTTCCTTGTTGTGCTTTCCTTGTTGTGCTTTCCTGCTAGTACTTTCCTGCTAGTACTTTCCTTGTAGTACTTTCCTAGTACTTTCCTAGTAGTACTTTCCTAGTAGTACTTTCCTTGTAGTGCTTTCCTTGTAGTGCTTTCCTTGTAGTGCTTTCCTTGTAGTGCTTTCCTTGTAGTGCTTTCCTTGTAGTGCTTTCCTGGTAGTGCTTTCCTGGTAGTGCTTTCCTGGTAGTGCTTTCCTGGTAGTGCTTTCCTGGTAGTACTTTCCTGGTAGTACTTTCCTAGTAGTACTTTCCTAGTAGTACTTTCCTGGTAGTACTTTCCTGGTAGTGCTTTCCTGATAGTGCTTTCCTAGTTGTACTTTCCTAGTTGTACTTTCCTAGTAGTACTTTCCTAGTTGTAGTGCTTTCCTGCTAGTGCTTTCCTGCTAGTGCTTTCCTGCTAGTGCTTTCCTGCTAGTGCTTTCCTGCTAGTACTTTCCTGCTAGTACTTTCCTAGTAGTACTTTCCTAGTAGTACTTTCCTAGTAGTACTTTCCTAGTAGTACTTTCCTAGTAGTACTTTCCTAGTAGTACTTTCCTAGTAGTACTTTCCTAGTAGTACTTTCCTAGTAGTACTTTCCTAGTAGTACTTTCCTAGTAGTACTTTCCTAGTAGTACTTTCCTCGTAGTACTTTCCTCGTAGTACTTTCCTCGTAGTACTTTCCTCGTAGTACTTTCCTCGTAGTACTTTCCTCGTAGTACTTTCCTCGTAGTACTTTCCTAGTAGTACTTTCCTAGTAGTACTTTCCTAGTAGTACTTTCCTAGTAGTACTTTCCTAGTAGTACTTTCCTTGTAGTACTTTCCTAGTAGTACTTTCCTTGTAGTACTTTCCTTGTAGTACTTTCCTAGTAGTACTTTCCTTGTAGTACTTTCCTTGTAGTACTTTCCTTGTAGTACTTTCCTTGTAGTACTTTCCTTGTAGTACTTTCCTTGTAGTACTTTCCTTGTAGTACTTTCCTAGTAGTACTTTCCTAGTAGTACTTTCCTAGTAGTACTTTCCTAGTAGTACTTTCCTAGTAGTACTTTCCTTGTAGTACTTTCCTTGTAGTACTTTCCTTGTAGTACTTTCCTAGTAGTACTTTCCTTGTAGTACTTTCCTTGTAGTACTTTCCTTGTAGTACTTTCCTAGTAGTACTTTCCTAGTAGTACTTTCCTAGTAGTACTTTCCTAGTAGTACTTTCCTAGTAGTACTTTCCTAGTAGTACTTTCCTAGTAGTACTTTCCTAGTAGTACTTTCCTAGTAGTACTTTCCTTGTAGTACTTTCCTTGTAGTACTTTCCTTGTAGTACTTTCCTTGTAGTACTTTCCTTGTAGTACTTTCCTTGTAGTACTTTCCTTGTAGTACTTTCCTTGTAGTACTTTCCTAGTAGTACTTTCCTAGTAGTACTTTCCTAGTAGTACTTTCCTGGTAGTACTTTCCTGGTAGTACTTTCCTGGTAGTGCTTTCCTGGTAGTGCTTTCCTAGTAGTACTTTCCTTGTAGTACTTTCCTTGTAGTACTTTCCTTGTAGTACTTTCCTGGTAGTACTTTCCTGGTAGTACTTTCCTGGTAGTACTTTCCTGGTAGTACTTTCCTGGTAGTACTTTCCTGGTAGTACTTTCCTGCTAGTGCTTTCCTGCTAGTGCTTTCCTGCTAGTGCTTTCCTGCTAGTGCTTTCCTGCTAGTGCTTTCCTGCTAGTGCTTTCCTGCTAGTGCTTTCCTGCTAGTGCTTTCCTGCTAGTGCTTTCCTGCTAGTGCTTTCCTGCTAGTGCTTTCCTGCTAGTGCTTTCCTGCTAGTGCTTTCCTGCTAGTGCTTTCCTGCTAGTGCTTTCCTGCTAGTGCTTTCCTGCTAGTGCTTTCCTGCTAGTGCTTTCCTGCTAGTGCTTTCCTGCTAGTGCTTTCCTGCTAGTGCTTTCCTGCTAGTGCTTTCCTGCTAGTGCTTTCCTGCTAGTGCTTTCCTGCTAGTACTTTCCTGCTAGTAGTACTTTCCTGCTAGTACTTTCCTGCTAGTACTTTCCTGCTAGTACTTTCCTGCTAGTACTTTCCTGCTAGTACTTTCCTGCTAGTACTTTCCTGCTAGTACTTTCCTGCTAGTACTTTCCTAGTAGTACTTTCCTAGTAGTACTTTCCTAGTAGTACTTTCCTAGTAGTACTTTCCTAGTAGTACTTTCCTAGTAGTACTTTCCTAGTAGTACTTTCCTAGTAGTACTTTCCTAGTAGTACTTTCCTAGTAGTACTTTCCTAGTAGTACTTTCCTAGTAGTACTTTCCTAGTAGTACTTTCCTAGTAGTACTTTCCTAGTAGTACTTTCCTAGTAGTACTTTCCTAGTAGTACTTTCCTAGTAGTACTTTCCTAGTAGTACTTTCCTAGTAGTACTTTCCTAGTAGTACTTTCCTAGTAGTACTTTCCTAGTAGTACTTTCCTAGTAGTACTTTCCTAGTAGTACTTTCCTAGTAGTACTTTCCTAGTAGTACTTTCCTAGTAGTACTTTCCTAGTAGTACTTTCCTAGTAGTACTTTCCTAGTAGTACTTTCCTAGTAGTACTTTCCTAGTAGTACTTTCCTAGTAGTACTTTCCTAGTAGTACTTTCCTAGTAGTACTTTCCTAGTAGTACTTTCCTAGTAGTACTTTCCTAGTAGTACTTTCCTAGTAGTACTTTCCTAGTAGTACTTTCCTAGTAGTACTTTCCTAGTAGTACTTTCCTAGTAGTACTTTCCTAGTAGTACTTTCCTAGTAGTACTTTCCTAGTAGTACTTTCCTAGTAGTACTTTCCTAGTAGTACTTTCCTAGTAGTACTTTCCTAGTAGTACTTTCCTAGTAGTACTTTCCTAGTAGTACTTTCCTAGTAGTACTTTCCTAGTAGTACTTTCCTAGTAGTACTTTCCTAGTAGTACTTTCCTAGTAGTACTTTCCTAGTAGTACTTTCCTAGTAGTACTTTCCTAGTAGTACTTTCCTAGTAGTACTTTCCTAGTAGTACTTTCCTAGTAGTACTTTCCTAGTAGTACTTTCCTAGTAGTACTTTCCTAGTAGTACTTTCCTAGTAGTACTTTCCTAGTAGTACTTTCCTAGTAGTACTTTCCTAGTAGTACTTTCCTAGTAGTACTTTCCTAGTAGTACTTTCCTAGTAGTACTTTCCTAGTAGTACTTTCCTAGTAGTACTTTCCTAGTAGTACTTTCCTAGTAGTACTTTCCTAGTAGTACTTTCCTAGTAGTACTTTCCTAGTAGTACTTTCCTAGTAGTACTTTCCTAGTAGTACTTTCCTAGTAGTACTTTCCTAGTAGTACTTTCCTAGTAGTACTTTCCTAGTAGTACTTTCCTAGTAGTACTTTCCTAGTAGTACTTTCCTAGTAGTACTTTCCTAGTAGTACTTTCCTAGTAGTACTTTCCTAGTAGTACTTTCCTAGTTGTAGTACTTTCCTAGTTGTAGTACTTTCCTAGTTGTAGTACTTTCCTAGTTGTAGTACTTTCCTAGTTGTAGTACTTTCCTAGTTGTAGTACTTTCCTAGTTGTAGTACTTTCCTAGTTGTAGTACTTTCCTAGTTGTAGTACTTTCCTAGTTGTAGTACTTTCCTAGTTGTAGTACTTTCCTAGTAGTACTTTCCTAGTAGTACTTTCCTAGTAGTACTTTCCTAGTTGTAGTACTTTCCTTGTAGTACTTTCCTTGTAGTACTTTCCTCGTAGTACTTTCCTCGTAGTACTTTCCTCGTAGTACTTTCCTGCTAGTGCTTTCCTGCTAGTACTTTCCTAGTAGTACTTTCCTAGTAGTACTTTCCTAGTAGTACTTTCCTAGTAGTACTTTCCTAGTAGTACTTTGCTGCTAGTACTTTCCTGGTAGTGCTTTCCTGCTAGTACTTTCCTGCTAGTACTTTCCTCGTAGTACTTTCCTCGTAGTACTTTCCTGCTAGTACTTTCCTCGTAGTACTTTCCTGCTAGTACTTTCCTGCTAGTACTTTCCTGGTAGTGCTTTCCTGCTAGTACTTTCCTAGTAGTACTTTCCTCGTAGTGCTTTCCTCGTAGTGCTTTCCTTGTAGTGCTTTCCTAGTAGTACTTTCCTAGTAGTACTTTCCTAGTAGTACTTTCCTAGTAGTACTTTCCTAGTAGTACTTTCCTAGTAGTACTTTCCTAGTAGTACTTTCCTAGTAGTACTTTCCTAGTAGTACTTTCCTAGTTGTACTTTCCTAGTTGTACTTTCCTAGTTGTACTTTCCTAGTAGTACTTTCCTAGTTGTACTTTCCTAGTTGTACTTTCCTAGTAGTACTTTCCTAGTAGTACTTTCCTAGTAGTACTTTCCTAGTTGTACTTTCCTAGTAGTACTTTCCTAGTTGTACTTTCCTAGTAGTACTTTCCTAGTAGTACTTTCCTAGTAGTACTTTCCTAGTTGTACTTTCCTAGTTGTACTTTCCTAGTTGTACTTTCCTAGTAGTACTTTCCTAGTTGTACTTTCCTAGTAGTACTTTCCTAGTAGTACTTTCCTAGTAGTACTTTCCTAGTAGTACTTTCCTAGTAGTACTTTCCTAGTAGTACTTTCCTAGTAGTACTTTCCTAGTAGTACTTTCCTAGTTGTACTTTCCTAGTTGTACTTTCCTAGTAGTACTTTCCTAGTTGTAGTACTTTCCTAGTTGTAGTACTTTCCTAGTTGTAGTACTTTCCTAGTTGTAGTACTTTCCTAGTTGTAGTACTTTCCTAGTTGTAGTACTTTCCTAGTAGTACTTTCCTAGTAGTACTTTCCTAGTAGTACTTTCCTAGTAGTACTTTCCTTGTAGTACTTTCCTTGTAGTACTTTCCTTGTAGTACTTTCCTGGTAGTACTTTCCTCGTAGTACTTTCCTCGTAGTACTTTCCTGCTGGTCCTTTCCTGCTGGTCCTTTCCTGCTGGTCCTTTCCTGGTAATACTTTCCTGGTAATACTTTCCTGGTAATACTTTCCTGGTGGTCCTTTCCTGGTGGTCCTTTCCTGCTGGTCCTTTCCTGCTGGTACTTTCCTAGTGGTACTTTCCTAGTGGTACTTTCCTAGTAGTACTTTCCTTGTAGTAAACTCGGGCTTCGCCCTCGTGGACTGTTAACTCATAGCATACTCAAGGCTCGTTGTCTAATTATTGAATAGATATCAAGTAGCGGGAGTGGCCGGTTTTCCACTAGGCGAATTTCAACAGACATTTTTATTGTGAAAATTGAATAGATCGTTATTTTTCCAGCCGAGCGCTCATAAAACAATAGAAAAATCGCTTTGCGCGAAAAAACAATGCTAACTGTATAAGTCTCGTTTTTCGAAATAATTTTGAAGAAATAATTAACATAAGTTAGTTTCTACTATTATTATATCCATTTTGAAATCACTGGTGATACTTGCAATCTGATTGGCTCTTAGCAGTGCGATTTAATCACGAATCGCACTATTTTGGGCTTTAAATCACATCTTTTTTCAGCCAATCAGATCTAAACACTGAACCAAAACAACCAATCAGCTTTAATCACTGAATTAAACTTACCAATCAAATTACAGGGGAAAAAAGACACAACATTTTATTTTTTGTGAATTTTTTTAAAAATTCCACTTTTCTCCGCCTTTAACCAAAATATCACTGATTTTTTCTCAAATATTGCTGAAGTTTCACGTCCTCCCGAGTCCAGCAAAACCAAAACAAATGAACAAACACCAACAAATGAAGGCCAAAACCATGCAGAAATAGATGTTTCCAGATTTCTAGTAATTGCCAACAAAGACATAGAAGAACTGAAGTATTTTGCTGTCAATAAAAACACCTCGCGCTCGACAAAACAATGGATGAACGAGTTCAAAAGCTGGTGCACATCCCGTCGTCTTGAAAACACAAATATTGAAACAATGGCGCCGGAAGAACTTGACAAAATCCTTTGTAAGACTTATCTATTCAGCCTGTTGGATTTCCATTATTTCAACCAAATTTTGCTTTCCCCAGCAGCTCTACTGTCCCAATGCAAAATTACACGGGTTGCACCATCAATTACTTCAGGAAACGAAGGGCCGCTTACATTATTGAATCGGACAATGAGGATTGAACTTTGTAGTTGACTAAATCTCTGTTTTTGTTTTTATAATTACGATGCTTTTTAGTTGACTGATTTTATACGCTCTAGAGAATTTTGTCACATGACATTTTTGTCACATGATCTTTGTTTAAATTAAATACCGTTTCCGGTTCCGCTGTCGCATAGTGTTTTCAAAATGGATATAATAAAGCGGCAATTGAACTTCGTGTCGTGCAATTTTGGTCTGAAATCAAACTTGCGATTACAAATCGCACTCCCGCTACGCGGTCGTGCGATTTTGTAATCACGCGTTTGATTTCAGACCAAATTGCACTCCACTCAGTTCAATTACCATTATAAACAATTAGATTTTTAGCTCTCGATTTCTGAGGCGATAGTTAATTAAGGATTTGTCCTATCATCTCAGAAATTTCGAGCTCATGATATCATTGTTATATAGAAACGCGGCTGTTAGCCAATCAGAACACACTTTTTGAAAATGTCATTTTATGTTATGCGTCTTGATGAAACCTCTCCATTTTGCGTCTTGCGACTTGCGTATAAGGTTCATCCGAAAACTTACCTTTTCTTTCAGCTTCTCTTTGCAATGTTTCTCGTCTTTTTTGACGCTCTTGAAGATAGTTGCGTAGATTAGGAAGGGTGATACAATCACTAGGGCTGTTCAGCTGAAAAATTGAAAGATTGTATAGCAAATATGTCAACGTACGTATCCAAAATTTGGTTTACTTAATCGTATATCTTCATTTTTACCTACGGCAGTTTTACTTCGAATTTACAAACAAACAATACTACCCATTTTAGACTTTGGTCCCATTGTGTGACACGAGTGTGGGTCAACTCAAACAAAATGAGCCGAAAAACTGCAGAACCGTGCTTTGAGAATAATTCTCCATCAAGGAAGGCGAAAATGCTCACAAGAAATGCGCAATGAATTAAAGCTGCTGACATATTAAATAGTAGGAGACGTTTTTCACGATTTATAAGTATTTTTAAAATATTGCACAACTTGGACTGCCCTGACCAATTAAGAGACATTTTTAAATTTAGATGTAATACGCATGACAGAGACTTGAGAGATAAAACGTTGCGTATCTCCCAAAGGTTATAAGTGCAACTGGACAATCCATGTTTAAGTATGCTGGTTCAAAATAATGGAATTCTTTGCCTTCGAATTTCAGAGAAATCACATGTATCTCCATAAATGTTCTATAAATGTTCTATTTATATGTATCTTAGAAATCGACAATAAGTCTCATGTCTATAGCATATAATTTGAAGTAGTATATCATTTGTATAGTTAGTGATTGTTTTAGGTTATTAACATGTGGATATAGTTTAGTTATAATATTTATAAGTACTGTTCTCCCGTTAATACCAGCAGCAATGCTGATGGGATTATTAACAGTTTAAATAAGGTTTTTATTATTATTATTATTAAATTGTACAACACTTAATGATTTTAAGAGTAAAGTTAAAACTCATCTTTTTAGGAAAACATTTTAAAATTAAATTGATGTTTAGATTTTTAGATTAAATAATATTGTATACAAGTGTATTTTAAACCAATATAAAGCGCCATTAGACAGCAATGGAAAATGAAATGGCGCTATATAAAAACTATTATATTATATATATATACAGTATAAAACATGCAACAAGCTTTTTTTATGGAATACAGCTTTTTCACAATTTAATGTATCACTGTCAAATCCCCAAATTACGGAGGTACTGTTGAGTAATGAATACATCGCTGGTATAATACATCTGTCATGAGATGTGTGGGAGCGCTGTATCTATATATTAATTGTTTCCATGCAGTCGGAGTCGTTATAGGACACAGATATTTCAACAAGATAAAATTATTATTTAAATAACGTTACCTCCAATATTGGAAATGGCGGGAACGTGTACAAAGGCTTAAGCTGTTTGGCGTTTTCGAGACCATCTGAAAGAAAGGTTGAAAAAAATTATACAACTGGTTTCGGGACCTCATGGGTTGTCAGTGCATGGTCAGTCAGTATATTATACCTATATACTATAGGTAACGTATAATCCCCTCGCAAAGAGGGTGTATGTTATCGTCTTTAATTTTCTTTGAACGATTTGATAGACGTTTTGTGTTTCAACTACGTTGTTGAAGTAAACTACTTTTAGACTATCAAGGAGCGATATAAGCTGCCAATAATTAATCAAGTGTTATTGGTGTACTAAGACAAAACAGGGTTCAAAATAGCAGCCGGCTGCCGGCTGTAGCCGGCATTTTCACCACGCCAGCCGGCGACTTTTAAATCGAAAAAGCCACCTTCTTTGCCTTGGTAAAAATCAACGATTCATTATACGATGAATTTCAAACTTTCCAACAAAAATTAACTTTCCGAATGGACAAAAAATGTCGCAGTAAAATAATTTTGACTTTGTTTAAAAATACCATTGAATTTTCTATTATTGCTGCCAATCTTCTATCTTGTAAACCGTATTAAATGTGATGAATCGAGCCTGCAGTCTTTGGTACACGGTAAGGACTTTGCGAAAGTTCTGTTCTAATTGTCGATGTTTATGTTCAACTGATGGCCATGCAAATGAGGAAACACGCACAGTTTATACAATAATAAAACTCCTTTTCTTCTTTTAAAAGCTATTTTTCTGTTAGAAGTGGTATTATAAAACTAAAAAGTTCTTGGGTGGGCTTCTCCTGGCATTTCTGTGGACTCCTGTATATACAGGCATTCGCAAATAGCACGTACCAAAATAGCCGGCACAAAAAATGTACATACATAAAACAACCTACAAAAATACCTAAATCCAAAATATTTATTTTGAACCCTGCAAAAGAAGTACGTTTTTGTGTTTTAACCGTATTATAAAGACAGTTGTTATTAACCTGTCAATTAAAGACAGTTGTTATCAACGAAACGGCTTGATATTATATAAAAAAGAGAACTAAGAGAACTTCAAAATGTCGAAAAATACTTGAGTAAGAATACTTGCGTATTTCCGTAGAAGACGTTTCGAACGATGTGCCCTTCTTCATGTCAGATGGAGAACACGCGTTGCTCTCATTCTTCATCTGACCTGAAGGAGGATATATCATGCGAAACGTTATCTATGGATAAGTACTGAGCGTAGTACTCCTTATTTTTCGACATATTGAAGTTCTCTCTCTTTTTCATATTACATCCAGTTCTTTAAGAACTTAGCAGCTTTAATATTTATTGTTATCAACGAAACAGTGACTTGCAAGTTTGCTTTGGAAGCGATTTCAAAAAAATAAAGAATTAATTAATTGAACATTCAAACCGAACACATGCAGGGGTTGCAGCGTACACGTATTTCTAGTTTTAATAATATATGGGTAACATATAATAGTCATACCTGCGTCATCTTCGTCAATATTCTTCAAGGCTTCTTTATATATCTGATTGGCTAAAAAACAGCATGCTCAAGTCAGCCTTTGAATCAAGACCGAAAAAGAACAACGAAGACAATACAAACCTTTTCTTCTACCAGGTGCCAGTCCAGCGTTCGAACTAAAAGAAAAACAGGTTGGTTCGTAATATATTCATTGATTTAATAACTTAAACGTAATAACTTGAAGCTATATATTTAACCAAATACTATGATATTGTATGAACAACCAGCCTTAGACGACTAGCAATTTCAAATAGAAAGTTTACCTGATACCGCTTGGTCGCGCCACAACGACCTCTTGAGTAATTTCGGCAAACCGCATGACGTGCTAAACATTAGAAATTTAAAGGGTTTGTGAAAAATTCAGGTTATATCGTTATGTTTCGCGTAACAATTGAAGGCAGGGTGCATGGTTAGGGTTAGGAAAACACTTAAGGTGGGGGTTAGGATTAGGGGTTGGATTAGGGTTAGGGTGTCTATTTTAATATAACATGAAGTTTTACCAATTGGTGCGCGAAACATGACGATACCCAAAATTCAGTTCTAAATAAACTCTCTTGCTTAAAAGAACTATATAAATTATAAATATTTGCGTTTATAATAAATGATCCTCACTGTGACGTCACACTGTATAATAACTTACTGAAAAAGCATGTATATTTTTGGGGATTATTAAATCAAATCACTCGAAACGTAACTTCGTACGTTTAGTAGCGTGGGTCACACACTTTCATAATTTCGTTACATAATCCCAAAGATATGCAGGCTTCTTCAATAAGTCATTATGCAGTGTGATGTCACAGCGAGTACATTTACATGTACATATATCAAACAAATCTTAATATCTCAAGAAGAAAGTGAGATATGGAAGAGTTGTAAACGGCAATCTTTATAATTTCTCTATTTTTTTCAAGTATAAGAGAATTTATTTCAAACTGAAGTTAAAGATAAAACAACTTGCACATATTATATATCACTACACTTATTGATTTTACACCGACAATTCTGTAATACTTACCACGCTCTCATCATATTCCGTTGCATTCGGATTCAAACAAACAACCATTCGCACCTAGATAGGGTAAGAAATCAAGCATGCACCAAGTTATGGCCTGCAAAATCCTTACAGAACAGTGCTTTCAAAAAAACAGCAAGAGCGTCGAAATATACGCAACAAACGGGCGCACTCGATTCCGCCCTCGCTTAAACTCTCTAGCAGATATGAACAGAAACTACCTGGAAAACGTTATCGTTACCTTTCCTTCGCCGTCAAAAAAGTTCTTGAACAAGTGCGTTAGTCTGCTGTCTCTGTAAGGGACCATCTAGAGAAAAACACATTTTCGCGTTGAACTAAAGTATTCCGCGTATAGTCCAGTCAATCTACAGTTCAACATCAAGCAAATTGCAACAGAAATGGTTTTAGCTAAAGCACCTACATACTGTACTACCAAAAGTCCCTAGAAATCAACCTATAGTGGAAATTTCAGGAAATCCGGTTTTTCTTGCAATTTAACTACAAAGCACCATAGTGAAATTTCAAGTTCACGTTTAGCAAATATTACGCATGTCGTTAGAAAGTTTTCAAAAAGCTATATGAAGGACATTTAAGCGGATAATACAATTTTCTAAGCCCATTTTTAGTTATTCACTCACGAAAAGTGGAAAATGCCACAAAATGCTGTTTTTGGTAACTCAAAATGGGCCTGGAAAATTGTACTCCCGCACAAATGTCCTTCATATGGTTTTTTGAGAAATTTCTAAGGACATATTATAGGTGATATTTGGTAAAAGTGAACTTGAAATTTCACTTTTTTTAAAGGATGGTGCTTTTGTAGTTAAATTGTAAGAAAAACCGGATTTTCTGAATTTTCCACTAGCTTGATTTCTAGGGACTTTTGGTATGTGATTGCTGAATGTATGTAGGTACTGAGAAAGCTAAAACCATTTCTGTTGCAATTTGTTTGACATTGAACCTTTATTTCAGATTGATTGGACTATTATTTAGATCTGTCTGTCATTGTCAGAACTGTTTCGAAATTTGCCACGCATGATGTACTCATTCTGCATCCCATTCTGTGCGTTTCTTGGTCAATTTCTGCATATGCGTCTGTCATCATCGTGTGACATGCGTTAAAATACAAACCAAAACCTCTAAAAGGTTGCTGCCGAAATAGTGTGGAGAAGGTCTTACGTTTCACTCTCTGACAAAGGGCCTTCGCTCGAAACGTTAGACCTCCTGAAAACTAATCCGGCAATTTTAGAGTTTTTGATTTGCATGTTAGAAATCTAATAGATAATGGAAGGAGAATTGGATAAACGAAACACTTGCACAACTTGCCATTTACATACGCTTATAAGCGGCTGATGCAGCAACTGATGTTCCCACATGCCTAGCCTGCGATAAGTTATTGCTTAATTCAAACACTCATTAATAATTCATGAGGAAAAGCAAAAGAAAATCACGACCGTATCGTTGTTTTAAATGTGATAAAGATTCGTCCTGATTTACATAAACTTTATCTTTGATTTTCTCGGCTTAGACAACATCGATTTTCAAAATTACTACGCCAATGAACTTATCAAATGGGTCGTGTTTGAAGCCGTTTAATAAACTCGCAGCACGTGTTTTATCAGATCTAAAACACTCGGGCTACGCTCGTGTTTTATATCTGATAAAACACTGCTGCTCGTTTATTAAACAATACTTTAAACAATGAAAGAATATTACTTAATTAGTTCAGTAGTCTGATTGTAGATATGTATTGGCCCATCTGTTAAACCTGGTTTCCATTTGGTCGCCACGATCGTAACTGTGTCATAGTGGTCGATGTAATAGTGTCCACATCTATCTCTGCAATCAGTAAAGACTACTTTGCATACAGCAGACAAAAGACAAGATAAATCAACACTCTATTACGTCGACCACTACGACACCATTGTGATAGTGGCGACCAAATGGAAACCAGGCTTTAGGTGCATTAACAGTCTTATAATCATATAATTGCCACAGCAAGTTGTGCAAACTTTGTATCCGGTTTTGTATCCAGTTTCCCTTCCATTATCTATGTAAATCTTAAGGCCCACGATACGATTTTTCCTTACAATTGTCGTACTAGCGTATAAAATGGTTTGCAAACGACATAATTCCAGTGAGCTCTATATATAACTGGAGGATTAGGTCGGGGGGAAAGTGAAGCCAAACATGGCGGACATGGAGGTGATTTTGCATGTCAGTTTCAATCCCCTACGTGGTCTTTTTTACGTCAGTTTTTCCCCAACTTCGTTCATTTTGAAAACGTACACAAACATAATATCAAGAGACGAACCAATAATTTCAATTTATAATATCAACGCTCTCTCCTCCGTAGAGGCTTCTTTGTGTGATCTGTCAAGGGGGAAACCGCTGGGCGGATCCCTCTCTCCGCCTTTTCCTCCTGCGCTCCTTCCGCACAGCGGTTTCCCCCTGTGGAGAAGTTAAAATGCAACATTTTTTATAGAACCAAATGACGAAAGAAGCCCTCAAAAAAATTCTGGAGAAAAAACAGGTTAACGAACGATTTCTTTTTACCGTTTTCCTCAATTTATGCACCTGTCGATGTTAAGCCCCAGAGGGGTCATATCGGGCATATGTGGGGCATTTTACCGAGTTTTCTCGCCCCCCGAGGGTGGGGCGATTTGATATCACCAAAGGATCGCGCAATAGGGATGAATAATTATTAATTATCTTTGAACATTATAAATCCTTTTGTTGACTCTTGAATATTTGTTTGAAGCTTGTTTTTATGCCAATTGTCTTTGTTAATTTTGGACATTTTACACACTAAGCAGCACGTTTGTTAGCGATTATGCAGTTTTTATTGGCGGAAAAGTGACGTCTAAAGTTTCCATTTATATTATTGAACATTTGTTAAAAGAATCATGAAAGGCCCATTTTGCCTCTTTAAGGTAATCTCCAAAGTGGGGATATTTGATTACATTTGACAGATATTTTTGCCCGACAGTTGATCGAAAATTTGCATGAAAAATCAAATGCCCACATATGCCCGATACCACCCCTCTGGGGCTTAACATTGAAAAGTGCATTACAGATAACTGATGGCAATAGCAGGTCAATCCCTTTAAGTACTAATGACAATCGTGAGGAAAATCGTCGTGTCTATACATGTACCTTTGGTATTTGTCCGTTTTCAGCGTTCGTCTGGTTTTCTCGTAGAACCTCCAAACACAAACGTAAGGTCATCAAATCTTTATTAATATTACCTGAAAGCAAAAAGCACGTGACGTCATGAATGCTACAATTACGTTATTAGAAGCCTTCAGCCAATCGGACGCCACAATTTGTATTGGCAACTGCAGGGATCTTCGCAAATTAAGACCGAAATATATAAATATTAAACACAAGGCAAAAATTATGATAGGATTGCGGGGCGTAAAAACGGCGTCTGTGGCTTTTATCAACCTGTTCTTATCATGTATTCTTCATGGTTTCAAAAAATATACTAACTTTAGTACCGTTGGGTAAAAGATCAGATAAGTCGCGGTATACCTGCTTCTCTTAGTCTTTCTCCACTTGATTGAGTCCTCTTTGTCCTCTCTGATCCAGCAAGGTCACACATCGACAGCGTGCTCACAGACACCTCGGTTTTGTCCTAAATAATACATTTAGAAGTAGCAGGCAATTAATCCCGAACCAAACACACAATCAAATCCAAACAAACACCGCGCTTCCGACGTGGATAAAGTGACGTTGACTTCACATACCAATAGAACACTTTCTCCATCCGGATCCAACGGTCCTTGCACAAGCTTCAGGGTAAACACACTGTGACTGCGACTGGATTGCATGTTCAACTGAGTGTTAGCCACGCGACGTTTCTTCTGGCCTAAGGAGTTTAATAGTCAAGGTGCTAAGCTAACGAGTCATCTGGGAACAAGATTTGTTTTTAACCGATCACCATTACCAATGAAATACTCTAATCACTGATCATGGACTCAGATGGTTGAGATTATAAGGTTACATATAAAAGTGTCACGTTTCACTATGTGGCCTGTACACTATTTCAGCAGTACACCAACCTTTTAGAGTTTTCAAATTTGTATAAGGTTACATGAGAAATATTCCCAGAGGTATCAAAAATGGCCCGAGGCCGTTTTTGAGATCAAGGGAAATGTTTCTCAATACGGGCCGACCAAAACGGTAAATTATTTATTTATTTTTTCCTTAATATCCCGGCTTGTTTCTTTTGGTCGTCATCAGTATTTCTAATGCACAAAAAAGAAAAGGCTGTGCTTTTTCTTCGTCAAAGGAAATTGAGAGTTAAAATCTCTTTTCGGATAAAAAAAACTCACTTATATGTCTTTCAATAAGTTCAATGTTTGAGTTCATTTTCAAATGTTTTTAGAATATTTTACGGATTATAAAACGCATTTAAAACTGAAATTATATCGAGCGGTCCGTACACGCGGTGTACGGTCTCATAGGTAGGACACGGACCGGGAAAAATAATGTTTTTACTAGGTTATTTATCAGTAAAACGAAAGAAGTTCATGCGTTATCATGTCAGACGTTGTAACCTTTGAACTAGATGAACGTATAGATAGGTAAGATTTAATACTTAGTAACTAGGCTATCGTGTCAGTTAATCTATATCTCTGTATTTTTGGATAACATTACCTTTGCAAAACATAGCGTAGGCTTCTTCAGTGCTTTTCACTTCGACTTCGATTACACCTTGAACGTACATGTTTCGAGAGTTGTCTTCGCGGAGAATTTTCGAAATAGGTGGTCTTAAAATAGAATGAATGCTGGATTATTAGTTAAACCACAATTAATAGAACAAATAAATAACAGGACAACAGTAACATGCAGGGCTTGTTCATATGAGCTGGGATAAGCCACTCAAATGAGATCCACGCATCCTTGTTATTCTACATAAAAAAATATTTTGTTCATATGGGAAACGAGCCAGCCCGTCAGCCCCACTCGAGCTTGGTGGGATCTCAGTGAAGTGGGATAAAAAATTTCCCTTATATATGAACGCTAATTTGATCTGCATGGCGCGTTCGGATTCGTTGAAACGCACTCGCCCCAGTATCTTCCAACGCTCTCCCAGGGGAAGCGAGATGAATACTTCGCATATGAATCAGAGTTGAAATTTATCCCACCCAGGGTAGTCCCCGTTCATATGAAAGTAAATTAATTGTAAGTAAGTAAATTAATTGTAAACAAACGCATTTTTTCACACTTACTTTTGCCATATGAGATCTTGCGGTGTATCTTCCAGAAGATCATAGATAAAGTTATTATAAATTTCCACGTATGAAACAAACACGGCATAGCCACTGTCTTCGTCAATCTGAACAAAAAGGGATCCGATTATTCTGTTTATTGTAACATCATAACCAAAGCTTATATTTACGCTTGTTTATCAGATACAAGGTAAAAACACATGTCAAGATACATGTATCTACGCGTTTGCACAAGTATGTCCATAGTGTTGCAGTGACTTGCAAGCTAGTTGTTATAAAGTCATTGCAAGATTTTCTTATCATCAACAAGTTTATATTGCAGGTTGTTTTAATGAGATGGGGTAACTTGGAGAGCCAGCCTTTGAGCCTTTTGCTAAAAAAATCCGATAATCACATTCAATCACATACTGATCAAAATGATAACAAGGCACAGGCTTCTATTTCAACAAAATTGAATCTTGTTCCCGAAAATCAAGCCACATAAAAGAAATGTAAACGCAGTTGTCATTTTCGAATACAGTATTTAAGCTTCGTCGTTCATCAAGTTGGAGTAATTTTTAGGAGGTGAACCTAACCAATAATGTGTAACAATAAACAACAAAACCTACAATATAAATGTATTTATTATGGAGGTTTTCACTTTTCCTTAGAAGCGGTTAACTTTTCCTTTTGGTGCATTCGGTCAACTATGATATACTCTGTTATCTGCATGTCTTCTTTATATAACCGAGTACATAACTGCTTTAACAATCTCATTCCCAGATTCGACACGGTTACCTAATTAACTCAGTTGTCCCAGTGCTTGTGGCCAGCTCCGCTTATTTAAAGCACTGATCTGTATAAAAGACTGGATCAAACAATCCATTGTTCGATACTGGATTGTTCGATACTTAGGCTTTCTTTCCGTTTCTTCTTCCGCTATTTCGGGATCGTCAACCGAGGCACCACAGGTCATTTCATCGAACCGTGACTTTGTGGGTATGTCGCCAACTTTCCCTTTGTTTTTAGCTGCCACTAGTAACAGGCTGCTTAGGTATCTTCGTCGTTTTGTCCGTTTGGCCTCGCAACATGTTTCGTCGTCGTTTGTCTTCACCGTCCGTTTCTCCGGCCTCCCCTTCGCTGTGTCTTCATCAACTCTAGGCATGATTTTTCCATCTTCCGTTTCTGGTAGTTCAGGAGCTGAGCCACACTCCGTATTCGGGCGCGTTGTGTTACCTGCACCCTGGTAAATGCGAGCAACCCACGACCTGCATCGTATTCTTGGGCATCGAGCTCGACTCTGTTGCTCAAGTTTACTCGCCTTCCCCCGTGCAAGTTCGAAGCCACTGTCATTTTTCTGCGCTATTGGTCATTCTGCAAGCATTGGAGTTTACGCAAAGAGTTAGAATCCTTGATAATGGCAATCTTCACCATACATACATGCAAGGCGATGCGACCGAATTTCTGTCGAAAGTCTAATTCATTCAACACTAACCCTCATAAACGTTTTTATGCTAACCATAATCCTAATTTTAATTCTAACACTAACCCTAATTATAATACTAGTCCTAAAAAAAGAAAAAAGAACGAAGAAAAAATAAAGAAAAATACAAAATAGACGCAAGGCGGGAATCAAACTCTAGATCCTCCGCACGTCACCTCAACCCAACACTACCACAATACGAAGAGAACTCCGACAAGTCCAAACCAAAAATCATACTTAAGGCATTTTTACTCGGTTTCAGGTTAACACCATCAGAGATGGCAACGAACGTTTACGAAAAGGCAAATAACCTGTCCAAATAATCTGTCCATTCAGTCAGCGATCCACACAACTGTTTTCAAAACAGTCATGATTTCGAATCAATCATGTTCTGGGCGGCCTGTTGTCTCGCCTTCTTAGATTTTCTTCGGGTCAGCGAATTCACATCATTGATTCCCGTTGGTCCGTTCCGGCATTTAGACTTGGTCGATATCGGCGTCAACCCTGGAAGTTCCCTGTCTGCCTTCGCATATTTATAAAGTCATCCAAGACGGAACCGTTTGGTGTTGGACGCTGATTCCAGGACCATTTGTCCGGTCGATGAGCTTTTAATCTACCTCCGTTTCCGGGGGTAGAAATATATTCCTGTCACAGTTTTTGCATAGGGGCTGCGGAAATCCCCGACCATTTTATCCAATCGCTTGGTCGTTAGTCGAGTTCGGCTTGATACATGCATTACACCTCGCCGTTTACACCTCGTAGTCGTATTACGCAAATTATTTGAAGGGTTGGTTTTGGAGTAGGTAGCAACGGCAACCTTTATCCAATCCCCAGCGGTTGTAGTAGCTCCATTGGCACAAGTTGGGATTCTCTGAGATCATGTTTTGTACTTTTTACAGCATAGCCCCATCCCCTTCGAGCTGCATTCCGCTAGAACTAGTTAACTAGTTTAATTGGTTGCGCTATATTATGATATTATTTACGTCACAGCGTGTAGATAAATATGTTGGCGTATTGTTTATATTCGCAATCGGTGGCTATAGAGTTGGACACCTAGCAGGATTGTTAAAATAGTACGGTATATTTATATGTATTTACAACTGTTTAATATAGCAAAATCGAGCTTTTATTCTTGTACTATTCTCATGGTCAGACACTTGGCATTGAGCTAACATAGAGCGGGCCCGATTAACTCTTTCCCTACGGCTGAAAAACATCAAAAATTGAACCACCACGTTGCTCTATTGATATCTCTTGAAATAACCATAACTGTTGCGAAAGCTATACATTTTCTGGAAGCCCAATAAACCGGCTTTTACTTGTGCTTTTAAATTTCCCGAACAAAACACATTATGTTAATATAAATTAGCATTAATTATCATAAATCAGGTTGAAAAATTTACATTTTTCTAGAAAAGGCCATCTTGCACGCCCGCGTAGCATCTTGAAAACTCAAAATGCCACCAATCGCAGAGTTGTTTATGAAATCAAATCAAACTTGGCGTGTGCGTGGATTTCATGTTCCTGGCGCTTGTCGAATTTCAATTTTTAATCTTGCGTTACCGTGTGCCGTGTTTTTCGATTGACGACTTTGCGGGTCTTCAATGACCCGTTTTAACTGCGCCGGTCGGGAAAGAGTTAATCGGTTACGATACAAACAATCGATTATCATCAACAACAACAGATCATCGAAAACAACCATACTGCTTATTTACGTTACTGTTCTTAACTTTTAAATGCGCACAAAAGAGAGAGTAAGCTTTTTCAAGCTTGTTTGTTGACGTAGTTCTGGAGTTCATAGTGTTAGGGTTGATTTTCAGTGCTGCGTTTTTTCGATCTACATCATGAGAACATGTACACTCGTTCATAATGACGCATATTGAGCAACAGACAAATTAATAGCTCTGATTCTGAACACTACGCGCTTTGTATATTTTTATTATATCTAACGTTTTTTTTGATAATCATGTTTTGTTTTGTTTGTATATATATAAAAAATTATATAAAAACTGGAAAAAATATATCTACTATATTAAGTTATTAACTGTAGTGCAAGTTTTCACTTTCTGGCACAGGAAGTGCTAATTGCTACTGAATTTATTATGAATCAATTATGAATTGAGCCCATGCAGCTCTAAGCTAACAGAACTCAGATGGCAGAGCGAAGGCTACATTATGTATTAGTTCATGTATACTGATAAACAGCAGTACATACTGATAAACATCTTTTATCAGAATATATTAAATGTGACACTTGGTTATTTCAATACAGTAAATTGTTTCCCACTCATTGAACTTTAAAGGACATTGGCAACGAAAATTTTTGTTGCTTTATTTGAAAGAGCATGAAAAAATAAGCCGATTGGCCGTTTAGTGTTCTACGCTATCTCTTCTAGTTGCGAAGTTATACGCAAAAATTTGCAAAATATAAATTGCTGATTCAGCACAACGTGTGACGTCATTGGATGGGTAAGTATGTTTATTGAATACATAACTGAAGCATAGCTCAGTTATTATGAGCTCAAATCAAATGAAATTTTGCACAAAGATAGTACATGATGAGATGCATTGAAAAACACTTCTAATTTTGTTGTCAAGGTAACACTGTCGTTCCCAGGCCCCTTAAACGGATTTTTTATAACTAGTTACATTTATCTATGGGAGTCATTTTCGAATTATTATCATGCAAGTAAACTTCAGGCATGCATAGGTGTATTGTACACACACTTCTGATATTATGTTATCCTAATCAGTACCAAGAATAAAGCTGTTTTATAAAATTCGTGCAAGGGGCCTGGGAACGACAGTGTTACCTTGGCAACAAAATTTGAAGTGTGTTTCAATGCATCTCATCATGTACTATCTGTATGCAAAATTTCATTTGACTTGAGCTCATAATAACTGAGCTTGCTTCAGTTATGTATTCAATAAACATACTTACCCATCCAATGACGTCACACGTTGTGCTGAATCAGCAATTTATATTTTGCAAATTTTTGCGTATAACTTCGCAACTAGAAGAGATAGCGTAGAACAGTAAACGGCCAATCGGCTTATTTTTTCATGCTCTTTCAAATAAAGCAACAAAAATTTTCGTTGCCAATGTCCTTTAACGCAGGAGAAGTTGTTTTAAAACATATCAATTTCCTTTATTCTCATTATCTCTATATGCTTCGTTAACCATTGATATTATTATAGAAGTTAGGTACTGATCACCACTGGCACATACAGGCTTAAATAACTTACATCATCAATAATGGAGGAACCAGACACTCTGATCATGGCATCGAAGTCATTATCATCATTGGCTCTAAAAATTGAGAATGGAACAATTCTTTGTTGCGCACAAACATGTTAACCAACACTATAATTAATTTTGTTGCCATAGATGGTTTGAAATTACGTCTATTTATCAATTAAATTATGACCTCAAAATTTCTAGGAGGTGATAGATTATCAAGCATTGATTTTTTGCAAAAGGCCTCGATGTTGTTTTTTGCAACGTATATATATATATATATATATTCACCATAAATCCTTTCAACATGTAGTTTGATCGAGTGAAATGCCAAATATTACCTATAATATACCCAGAATCTTATCCCGGCATTACCACCATATATACAGAACTCGTGACTAGGCTCTCGGCAACGGCTTCCGTAGCTCAGTGGTCAGAGCACTGCACTAGCAATCGCAGGGTCGCGGGTTCAATTCCTACCGGAAGGCCGCTAAGTTGCATTTTTCGCAACTGGTCCCGGTTTGGTCTTAAAATGTATGTATTCCAACACTCGAAGTTTTCCTTCACCATAAATCCTTTCAATATATATATATATATATATATATATATATATATATATATATATATATATATATATATATATATAATTATATATATATATATATATATATATATATACTAAAACGAATGTGATGTTGTTCACGGAACGTTGAAAGTGCTCAATACCATAAAGGTAGAGCGATATATATATTATATATATATTATATATATATATATATATATATATATATATATATATATATATATATATATATATATATATATATATATATATATATATATATATATATATATACTGTAGGCAATCAATCAACTCTGTACAGTCATACAGTACATGTACCTGCCCTTTGCAGAGCAAAGCATTGCAGCAATTTCTTTTTGCTTCTTTTCATGCTCACACTTGGCATCATACTCGCTTTGAACATCCATTCCATTCCACTTGTCTGGAATAAAAAACCTATTTCAAATACAAAATTATGATATTATTTGTCTGTTGCAAAAACCAAGCAGTGCAAAATGTCTGGGTATTTATGCTTGGCATTTGGTAAGCCCCTATAATTTTTTTAATACACATTGTAATGTTACAGGTGAGAAGAAGTTTAAGTTTAAGGCATGGTGTCAGGCAAAGGGTACAGCTGAGGAAAAGGCGCTGTTGGAGGAGTATGTGACGGCGAAGAAGATTGCAAAGAAGGCAGTTGCTCAGGCTCAGCAGGAGGAAAGAAATAGAGTAGGAGAGAAGCTTAATACAGAAGAAGGGCAGAGATCTGTGTACAAGATAGCGAAGCAGATGGCTAAGGAAAGGCAGGATGTGGTTGGAGTGAACTGCGTGAAGGATGAGAGAGGAAATATAGTTGTGCAACCAGAGATGATGAAAAACAGATGGAGGGAGTATATGGAGCAGTTATTGAATGTAGAGAATGAGTGGGATGGGAATGTAGAATGTGGGGTAGTTGAAGGACCAAGAGAGCACATCACAAAGATGGAAGTAGAGAAAGCAATAGGGAAGATGAAAAGTGGGAAGGCAGGTGGGCCAACGGAATTGGTGGGCGAAATTATTAGTGCAGCTGGTCAGGTAGGTGTGAAGAAAATGACGGAAATCTGCAATATGGTTGTGGCTGAGGAAAAGATACCGAAGGATTGGGAGCTAAGTACCCTTTTACCTATATACAAGGGGAAAGGTGACCCAATGGAGTGTGGGGCACATCGGGCTATAAAGTTGCTGGAACATGGGATGAAGGTATTGGAGAGGGTTCTGGAGAGAAAGCTGAGAGATAAAGTGAATATAGATGGCATGCAGTTTGGGTTTATGCCTGGAAAGGGAACGACAGATGCGATCTTTATGGTTCGGCAGATGCAGGAAAAATTTGTGGCTAAGAATAGAGCACTATACAGTAGAACCTGAGTTTTACGACCACCCCTGTTGCCAAGCAATAGTGGTCGTAAACGACAGGTGGTCGTAAATGGCAGTTAGTGATGTGACGTCATGCAAGTAATACTAGAAAACGCTATTGTTTACGACTCTATTCTGTGTTCGCTAGTCGACTAAAAGATGGCTTTATAATTTAAAACCAATATAATATTTCTTAATAAAGAATGAAAGTCGGAAAAAGTTCGGAAAAAAGCATAGTTTGAACAGAGCTTGCTGGGCGATGTGCGCGCAGTGAAAGAAAACGCAATGCGTACGACGTACTTCATCTTTGATCGCGAAAATATTTGATTTACATACAGCAATTTGATCTAAGAAACAGCCAGACTAAAATGGTAAGGAGCAACGATATATACTGATTCGTAATCGTATCTAACTATGTTCGTATGCACAAAGTTATTGGCGATCTTGCGTTATAAACAAAGATGGCGGATACGAAAATATAATTTTCGAACGGCGAGGTTTTCGAACATTTTCAAGCGTTGTACTAAACGTAAAAGCTCATACGATACATTAAATCAAAGAACGTTTAATGATCTACAACATACGTAAACTATGTTAAGCTTTATGTTGTATTAGCAAAGTTATTTGCGATCTCGCACGACAAATTTTAACCCTGACAAGGTGGCAGTAACAAACAAATATTAGTTCGAGCTTTTCGTTAATTTAGAAACGTTTCCCTCAACAATGTTAACGGTTTAAGGGCTTGGGATTGTCGCTAATAAGGATATTTATTATGTACTCTCAAAATGCGATCACTTATGATGAAAGTATTAAGCAAAACAATACTAAAAAAGCAACAAGTGCGTCTTCTTGTTCCCTGTACTTTTCGCACGTGGTCAAACTTCTTGCTTGTTGATTGTAACGTATTTCGCGTTTGGAACGCTAAAATGTGGTCGCTGATGAGACCTGTTTCCTGTATTCGCGAGCTGTCAAAATTCTTGTATGTTTACTGCAAAATACGAACGCTTATCTCGTAAAAAGTCGCTCATGACAGGTACATATCGTGTTCGGGACGCCGAAAAGCGGTCGCTGGTCGCGTTAGGCAGGTGGTCGCTCATTCCAGGTACATTTTAACTACAATTCGTCCGTGCCGGAAAAAGTGGTCGTAAACGGCAGGTGGTCGTTAAAAGGGGTGTCGTAAAACTCAGGTTCTACTGTATATGCATTTGTGGATCTGGAGAAAGCATTTGACAGAATTCCCAGGGAGGTGGTTAGGTGGGCGTTGAGAAAGCTGGGGGTTGAAGAATGGTTGGTGAAAGCAGTGATGACAATGTATGAGAAAGCAAGAACTATGGTGAGAACGAAGCATGGGAATAGTGAAGAGTTTGAGGTGAAGGTTGGGGTCCATCAGGGGTCGGTCCTGAGTCCATTGCTGTTTATATGCGTGATGGAGGCGCTGACGCAAGAAGTTAGAGAGGGCATGCCATGGGAGTTGTTGTATGCCGATGATCTGGTTTTGATGGCTGAGAGCATTGAGGAGCTTAAGGAGAAAGTGATGCGATGGAAAGAATGCATGGAGGCAAAGGGTTTGAAGATGAACACTGGTAAGACTAAGGTGATGGTGTCAAGGAAGAATAGTGGTCATGTTGAAAGGTTAGGGAAGTGGCCGTGTAGTATATGTGGGAAGGGTGTTGGAAATAATTCTATTCGATGCACAGGCTGTAGTGGATGGGTACACAAGCGGTGCTCAGGCATGAAGGGCTCACTGGCTAGAGTTGTGGATACGTTTGTTTGTAAGGTGTGTGAAAGAGCAGAGGATGGAGAGGATAGTGACATAGATGAGAGCATGGATCTGGGCAATGGGATCCATTTAGAGAATGTTAAAAGTTTTGTTACCTGGGGGATATGCTGAATGGGGGTGGAGGAGCAAATTCAGCATCTGTGGCAAGGGTACGTTGTGCATGGGGAAAGTTTAAAGAGCTCTCTGGGATCCTGACAAGGAAGGAAGTGTTGCTAAAGATGAAAGGGAAGGTGTATGTGGCCTGTGTGAGGAGTGCTATGGTGTATGGAAGTGAGACGTGGGCCATGACTGTGGAGCTGAATAATAGACTGGAGAGGACAGAGATGCGGATGGTGCAGTGGATGTGCGGCGTATCGCTGAGGGATAGAGTGTCTAGTAAGGAGCTGAGGGAAAGAATGGGCATTGAATCGGTGTCTGACGTGGTAAAGAGGAGCCGATTAAGGTGGCTGGGACATGTGCTGCGGAAAGATGATGGTGACTGGGTGAAGAGGTGTATGTCGCTTGAGGTTGATGGTGCAAGAGGAAGAGGAAGGCCAAGGATGACATGGAGCCAGGTAGTGGAGAGGGATATGAGAGAGAGTGGGCTGAAGAGGGAAGATGCACATGATCGTGGAAAGTGGAGGAAACTGTCGTGGGGAACCACCGGCCAACCCCTGCGTAAGCGGGGAAAACGGCCGTAAAACGTCTGTTGTTGTTTGTTTGTTGTTGTTGTAATGTTACAGGTAACTCCTAAATGTTCAAGAGATTAACGTGCTAATGCTGCGTAGAAAATAGATATACAAATCATATATATAAAAAGGTTGGTATACTGCCAAAATAGCATGTATTTAAAAGTATATACTATAGTCTAACGTTTTGAGCGAAGGTCCTTCGAGAGTGACACGTAAAGTGAAAACAATTAGTAAAGGTCTCGCACACATATTGGATCCTCTTGCTCATACCAAATGCCATTACATTAACTGTATTAATTGTAAGCCACCTGAATCAGCTAGCTATTTGAAACTATTTATAAATGGGGTGAAATGAAAAAATGAACAGGAACTGATTGCCTAAAATATGCAAAGATCAGTGTTAATGTACTGTTCACACAAACGTAGGTAGTCCTAATATTTTCACTTTGCTTTATCGCCCAATATCTAATATTGCATTTCAGGGCACTATTTTTGCTGATGGGATTGGCACTTACATGCAACTGAACATAATTTATTATGTAGGCTTAAATATACAGTACTGGTATGCCAATGTACAGTACTGTAGTTATCTTACACATGGTCTTGTTTGAAACTCGCCAATACTGCCAAACAGGAGATCCAATGATCTTGGTAAAAGACCAGCATTTGTAGGTTCTCCTGTCATTGTGTGAGTCTTGCCTGATCCAGTAATTCCATAGGCAAAAATGAGCCCTGAAATAAAAATATATAATATTATTACTATGTTTAATAATTAGTAGTTTAAAATTCATCAAGGATAAATTGACTGACAGTGGACACTGAAAGGAAATTATGAAAACAAACCATTTTTTCCATGGATGAGGTCATGAACCAGAGGACGAGCTGTAGTATCAAAAATGGTCTTCTGATTGATATCCTCATCAAACACTTGCTTGAACGTGTGTTGAGTCTTGAAAAAAAGAAAATGTTTCTCAATATTTACTGTAAATACAATTATATATAATATATATATATATATATACACAGTCTTCATGTGTGTATATTCTATACAGTGCATGTATATGTTATATTATATGCACTTAATATATAGTTACAGTACAGGTATATATAATTTTTTTACTGTAGTCACCCTGTTTCCAGATTTAAATCCTTGAGAAGTCTGTATAAATGAAAATAAAGAAATATTAAATGTTATTTTCAGCTATATGTAGGGTGGGAAACATTGTAGCTCAAATCAATACTGAACCAAAGTTTTCTTAGGCAAAGTCTTCCATAATTCCTAAAAGCCATGAACGTTACATTGAGGAATTATAGATTAGACATAAAGAAAAATGTCTGGATCTGGTCACTGGGCAGCAGTCTAGCACTAAAAGCCTTCTTGGGTATTAAATATTTCCATTATATTACAACTGTATTGATTTAGACAACCTTACTTGGCAAATTCAAAGGAGAGGAGATGTTGGCTGTACTGAGAATAAAAGAATTACACAAAACAGAAACATCTGGTGTCAAAATGTTCAACTTACATGTGGAGGACTGAGTTGGATTGTGTTACCATTGATAACTTCCACACATGTTTCTTTGTCGTTAGTGTCGAGAGGTCGGATACGACAGTAGACCTGCATACAAAGGAACAAAATATGGCCCTTATTATACAAGACAAGCTGGTATAGTTCAGCTCACTAAACAGGTTAGCTCAGTAAATAGTGTTAACCTTGCTAAAAAACACAATGGTATATATGGAAACGAGCCAGCCCATTTGAAGCTAACTGAGCTGGCCAAGAAACCAGGCCAGCTTGCCTCATGTAATGATGATTAAAGCAGGTTAGCCCAACAACTTGGATGATATACTGTATATATGCAAACGACGAGCATGCACATCCATGTATTACAGTATCCAAATTTGCCAACCCGGTAAATGGGCCAGCTTGCCTGATATAATATGAAGCAAGAATTGTCTCAGCTATCAAGCCAGCACGGTTAACAAGCCAGCTCGCTTCCATATATTCATGGCCTAATACTAATTAGATGAATAATATAATTTATTATATGTATTCAAACTTCATTCTCATTCCTTATTGGTCAACAGTTAATTCTTAATGTCCACCAGCTGTTCATTTCTGTATAATACTGTGAATTATTGGACGGAAGTGTCCAAAAAAATATTATTGGACACTGATGACATCAATACCTCAAAGCATGCTAAAATAACAAAATGGCTTGCAGTAGATTTGCCTTTGTTGATGATGGAGACAACAGTGACGACATGTATATGATATCAAGAATTATCCAGACCTTGGTCAATGTTATCTGCCTCAGCCTTCAACAGAGAACATTGGCCTAGGGATGGATAATTCTTGATATCACGCTCAGCCTCATCCAATAATTGTCTAATAATCAGGACCTATTATACTATCATATCACAACAAATATATACAACACACCCAAGCAAGATATAGTGACTGCCCATGTATAATCTGACTATATTAACATATGAATGTGTGTTTTATTCGAAGTTCACCGACTGTGCTTCAACTGACCTAACATTGCCTTAGATTATTTTTTGGTTTAACCACTAAATACTAAACAAGAAGAAATATACTGCCTATTCTACCAAAATTTAAGAAACAAAACAAAGATACCGTGGCCAAGTCCAGCCACGGCTCCCTACACCTCATCTTTCATTATCAGACTTGCTGCTAATCTTCAAAAGCTAACAAAGTTAACAAACACATGCTCTTAAAAGTAAAATCTTTTACCGTACAGCGTACGTACATACCTCAACTGGGTCCTTCAGAGTCGGCTTTCGTGGAGTTTTTTTTGGCATTTTTCGGGGATACAAGAGACCAAGGGGCTATAAAACAACACGAACACAATTAGTTCTTGGTTATCATGTAAAAAATCCGCTAAATAAAACGATTAAAAGCACTTACTTAGATATGGACAACTCTTGAAGCCAAGCAGTATAAACCGACGAAACCGCGTTAATTTGAATCGACCAAATTATTCAAAGCGTTCCCAATTAGAGCCCAGGCTTTTTATTTTTCCCATTTCACCCCAATCTCGTTCCCAGAGCCTCCGCCGCGCCACGCAAACAGAGGCTCTGGGCGTCGATTGAACCAGGGCGCTATAAAACACGGGCGTGGAAACGGCCTATAAGCGCGTGATCCATGTGTGATGCGGAGGACTGGCGCGAGCGTGCTGTAGAACAAAAAAAATTATAAACAATGGCCGAAAAATATATACGAGTGCCCGAAAAATATGGCAATACTAAGGTAGTGTGTTAACAAAATCAATGTTTTCTTGAAGTTAACAATACGAAGCTTTCTTCAACTTTAGATTTACCTCGTTACCTTTTCAATAAATCTACTTGGAAAGCTAAAATTTCAATGGTTGATCGCTGTTCTTTTCAAAATTCAGGACGTTTTATCAAGCATTGACGCTTTGAATTGACGATTACTACTCCACTAGGTAACCAAAAGTTAATTTGACCACATCAAACGCTTGGTAATTTTAGAAGCTTTACAATGTATACTGTGAGGAGACCGGCTTTTACCAGCTTTTTTATATTTTGTGTTTTCGTTGATCCGAGATCGATCTAACTCACTAGTGTGAACGGCCCCGTAGTCAGAAACACTGGAACCGCGGAAAAATTATATTTTCTTTCTTTTCTTCTTCCCTAGTACTTAAATGGTGTTTTGAATACACCAATCTCTTTCCCAAGTTATCAGCTTTCGAAAGGATGCTGTGAGAAAACCGGCTTTTTTAACATTTTCTATTTTTAAAGCCTTGTTTTGGACCCGTTCGTAGACAAAAACAATGCCATTTAGCAACCGCGGAAAAATTAGGTTTTTCTTGTTTTTTTCTGCACTAGGTACTTAAAGTTTATTTTGAATACATCAATCTCTTGCCCAAGTGATCAGCTTTCGAGTGGATACTGTGAGAAAACCGGCTTTTTTGATATTTTGTATTTTTAAAGCCTTGTTTTCGACCAGTTCGTAGACAAAATCTTGTGCAGTTGTACTGTTGTAAATGTAATAGGAACCGCGGAAAAATTAGGTTTTTCTTGTTTTTTTCTGCACTAGGTACTTAAAGTTTATTTTGAATACACCAATCTCTTGCCCAAGTGATCAGCTTTCGAGTGGATACTGTGAGAAAACCGGCTTTTTTGATATTTTCTATTTTTAAAGCCTTGTTTTCGACCAGTTCGTAGACAAAATCTTGTGCAGTTGTACTGTTGTCTGTTGTAAATGTAGTAGGAACCGCGGAAAAATTAGATTTTTCTTGTTTTTTTTCTGCACTAGGTACTTAAAATCTATTTTGAATACATCAATCTCTTGCCCAAGTGATCAGCTTTCGAGTGGATACTGTGAGAAAACCGGCTTTTTTGATATTTTGTGTATGGTTTTCGACCCACGGTTCCAAATCTTGTCTATTTCGAGTCTTTCGATTATACAACTGCACAAGGTATTGTTTTAAAAATAGAAAATATCAAAAAAGCCGGTTTTCTCACAGTATCCACTCGAAAGCTGATCACTTGGGCAAGAGATTGATGTATTCAAAACACCATTTAAGTACTAGGGAAGAAGAAAAGAAAGAAAATATAATTTTTCCGCGGTTCCAGTGTTTCTGACTACGGGGCCGTTCACACTAGTGAGTTAGATCGATCTCGGATCAACGAAAACACAAAATATAAAAAAGCTGGTAAAAGCCGGTCTCCTCACAGTATACATTGTAAAGCTTCTAAAATTACCAAGCGTTTGATGTGGTCAAATTAACTTTTGGTTACCTAGTGGAGTAGCAGGCGGTGGTCGCACTACGACCGCAATGCATTATTTTTTTGGTTTTCTTCAAGATGGCGGATTCGGAACAGAAAGACAGGTAAGTTTCGAATTGATTTTCTATTTATATTCAGAGTTTTTACTTTGGAATTCTGACTTAAAAGAAAGCTACACATCAGATCTTTATCTCTTCGTACTTTTTAAATCGATAACGTTTGGAATTCTATCAAAAATATCATGTCATTTCAAACCCTTGTATTTTCCCGATTTCAAAGGTTTCTTTTATATTTGCGTATAGCAGGTTAACTGTGCATGAACCAGGTTCAAGTTTGCACTTTATGTGATCTACGATAATTATTTGTGTCCTTTATATGGTAGCGCCCCCTAGCGCCCCTTGAATTTGTACCTTTTGGGGACATTCATTTCATGCTATTTTCTGTGCTGATTTTAATAGGTCTTCTTGCGAAGATCTGTCAAGTTCTGCAAGTTTGTTACCAACTTCGTATTTACGTATGAAACCCTCTGATGTAAAGATACCAATTGAAACAATATTATATTGTTGCATGTATTTTATAGAACCATTGAAAATTCCATACTTGTTATAAAAACACATCAGAAGGGTGATGGCCGATGGTTGCACTTTTTTGCAACTGCTCCAGCCTATATTTATGTCTAAATATGTTAATGATTTTTGCTGGAAATTGCAAACTCCAAAAACCTTCAACATCAATTTCTTTTCAACAAAATACCCCAAAGAGTGAGAATCTTTTCCACTGTTAACTGTACAGAAACCTGCAATATACCATCTATACAGACTGCAAAATACAAGCTACAACAATAAATTTATGAAATTATATACAACTGGAGATGGAAATAACCAACCTGTTCGAGAAGCACTACACATTTTATTAACAGATATTGCACATTCATTCCAAAACTTCATGTTTTTTGTTTTTGGCCATTTATCGGTGTGTGCACCATCCCAATACAAGCATATGTGCTGAACCAATGTAGCCAATTCTGCAGTCACCCAATTATAATTGCCATTGACACATTTTTGGCCATCCCCCTGATTCATGTTATTATCAAACAATGACTTTTTCACTGTGTTGCCTTTCCCATTTCTCTTTATCTTTGTCTTCTTTTTCCCAGGCGTATTGACCGCTTTCCCAACATGGCTGTGTAAAGTCAGTTGAAAATGACAGTAATAGGGAGGGGGAGTTGAACTTGCTTGTTGTTCAATCAGTACTTAATGAATTTAATTACTTTTGTAGGCTCATCATGTAGGAGTAAAGTCTCAAAATTTTTGGTTAAAGAGTTTGCAACATTGTCTGATGCAGAGGAATTCTATAATATTGACTATGTTACCAGTGTAACCAATTCCAAATAATTTGTTTCCAATTCAACCCCATCAAAGCAGACCACCAGTGAAATAAATGAATGTTTATCACCGATTTTTAGCTGTTCACCCCAGAAAGCAACTAAGGTACTAAGGTATCCTTGGGAGATACAATTCAAAACTTCATCTCTTCTTTTCAAAATACAATGTCAGAACGTCTTCAAAAGCAATTATTACAACATTTGTTTAAACATTTGGTTGTTAGCTCTGGTGGGAATTCGTTTTATTCATTTGTGCAACATGATTTTCTTGACACAAGTCTTTCAGCAATGAGAGTGTTGTTCGCCGAAGGCAAGCATAACCTTGTTTACCATATCTCCAAGTGTTTCAATCGTGAGCATGAAACAAAGTCACCTGTCCCATTTGTTTGTAGCTTAAACAGCACCTGAAATATCATAATAGATAATTTATACTTGCTTACATAGAAAATACAAGCTTGAAAAGGTCTATTATTCATGTGCAAAAAATTAAGTTTCATGGTCACAGCTTTGTTGCATAGGTAATGATTACTTTAATTTGAAAGCTTTACTGAACAGTTTGAGGGTTTTCCCGACTGGTTTTCCCTAGTGATGAATCCAGCACTGTCAAAACTAACTGTATTCTATATATACCTTTTTACACTGATATGCAAGCAAATCTGAGTCTTCAGACACAGCAAAATCAGCATATCCTTTATTTACAAGGAAGGTAATCTGGGCATCTGCTTCATATGGTGCCATTATATAGGGAATGTCTCTTTCACAGCAAATCTAAATGTCAAAATGGACTAAGTAAATCTGTTTCAAAACAAATCCTTATTAACTCATTAGCTGGCATTGACAGTTACGGGTTAACAAAACTATCTTTCAGTGTCTATTGGCCAGATGCACCTACAATGCAGGCCCTACATTAGTATAATTTTAATCTGTCTAATGCCAGAGTATTTTACTCTGTCTAATGCATGTTTCATTGTCTTTCCCCTCCTTGGGGACCCCAGGTAATAGTGGGGCCTATGCAAAAACTTATTTATAATGCCACACTATTTCCCCACCCCACAGGCTATATTATTTTGCAATGTCCCCACCCCCATACCTGGTTGTCTGCATGGTCATATATAAAAAACAATAGAAAACAATGACTTATTTGTAAAGTCCCTTCATTTCCCCGAGATGTCGGGGGCAATGCGCATAGACCCCACGTACATTTCCCCCGCATCTTGGGTAAAAATTACATCCAAAGTCCCTACAAAGCCATCAAATTGCCCCACCACAGCCCGGGGTCCCCAGGGTGGGGAAAGCTGATAACACACACATAATACCAGACGATTTTACTCGTCAGTTGAGGAGTATTGCCATTGATGAGTTAAAAGATCTATTTTGCTATAGACATGCAGCTAGTACATATTCTTGACTTGCCAACATAACCAATCCCTTACAGACAATTAATTTGGGGGCCAACATGGCCGCCAATTCTATACAAGATAATGACATTCTTTTGTTGAAATGGGGAACAAGTCAATAATAAGAACAAGTCAATAATAAACAAATATGACTTACATTTACCAACTTTCTTACTAATTCATTACTAATTTCGGCAGATCTTGCCAAGGCTTTCTTCGCAGCAATTTCATCGCCTAGTGTTGTGAAATAGGTGGCATTTTCACGATCTTTGCTCCTCTGTCTATACAAATACGTCCAAAAATATTTAGGCACATTTTCTCCAAGAAGTGAAGAGCTCATATTTTATCTACAAGTATAATTTAAGCAGTGTAAATGGTATGAGTTATTCTTGCCTGGTACGCTTTTCGTTTTCTCTTTGCTTGGCGGCGAGAGGCAAGCCATCAAATACAATGTATGGCTCCACGTCGTTTGCCATCAAGACTCAGTAAAGACTCGCATATATCAATGAGTAATGACCCTTACAAAATACAAATTTGCACAATAATTACAATAACAATACAGTTGTAAGCTGGCAGATTGCTCGCATAAATTTACAAATTTGGCGACTGAATATTAAATGCAGAAATTAAAATATATTTATGAAATATTAAATAATACAAACCTGCGATCATCGCCAAACTCCTTGAAGCTTTAATACAGCCAACGCTTTGTGAAGCCAACACGACACATCGACTGCACAAACCTGGCCAGCAAAGTCTTTTATATTTACCCTTGTCGTTTCTTCTTTTACAAACGGCAAAAGAGTTTTTATTCCCATTGTTTCGACTATTAAACAGATATAAACCTTTCACCTCGGCGGTCAGAGACTCAGAGCGCAACTGAGCGAATTTTTTAAACCTTTGACCTTTCACCTCGGCAGTCAGAGCACAACTGAGCGAATTTTTTATTTGCGCATGATGCATTGCGGTCGTAGTGCGACCACCGCCTGGTGGAGTAGTAATCGTCAATTCAAAGCGTCAATGCTTGATAAAACGTCCTGAATTTTGAAAAGAACAGCGATCAACCATTGAAATTTTAGCTTTCCAAGTAGATTTATTGAAAAGGTAACGAGGTAAATCTAAAGTTGAAGAAAGCTTCGTATTGTTAACTTCAAGAAAACATTGATTTTGTTAACACACTACCTTAGTATTGCCATATTTTTCGGGCACTCGTATATATTTTTCGGCCATTGTTTATAATTTTTTTTGTTCTACAGCACCCTCGCGCCAGTCCTCCGCATCACACATGGATCACGCGCTTATAGGCCGTTTCCACGCCCGTGTTTTATAGCGCCCTGATTGAACAGAGCATGCGCCAGTAATAGACCGAGCGTAGTTTCTGGGACGTGAGAACTATGGGAAACGATTTGCCACGGGCGTAGAGGGAGGCTGAATCCGCGGTACTACAGCGGTTTAACCCAAAATGTTGCTGAATATTAAATTACGCTCGCCACAATCACAACCTCTGAGGGTTTGAAAAGGAGGTTAATATTATTGTTAGGGTTATCAATTATTATTAGCCATTAGGTGATTAGGGTTAGTATTAGAGTTATTATTACGGTTGGTTAGTATTAGGGTTAGTGTTAGTTCTGTTAGTAGGGTTAATAGTATTAGGGTTAGTATTACTATTAGTGTTATTATTAGGGAATTAGTATTAGGGTTAGAAAACTTGTTAGGCGTGGGGTTAGGGTTAGGATCTTTGTTGTTTTGGGGTTGGTTACAATCCAATAATTTACTGCTAACAATTCTTTAACAATTCCGGTAGTTTGTATATGGCTTACAACGTGAGGAACGGCTGCTCCTAGAGGATGTGATTTAATATTTTCAACATTTTTGTGTTAAACCTCTGTAGTACCGCGGATTCGGCCTCCCTCTACGCCCGTGGCAAATCGCTTCCCGAGAACTATCTGTGCTATATTAAAATATCGAGTTCTTCGGCAAGAATCTTCCCTAAACATGTTAATAACTCTGGAGAATCTCCAGAGGTGAAAAAAAGTTGTTGTCTGGTGTTTAAATTAGCAACCAATTGTGATTTGGGACAGAAAAGAATATGATTTTAGAATTTATGTAACTCGCGGCAATGAAATCAAAAAGGTCGATAAACACTGCATTGTGTATTTATTAATAGGTGTTGGCAGCTGATTATTGAAACTTCAAACAATAAAAGACTTGACAGCACAAAAATTAACGGTAACATATTTTTATAAACGACCAAGACACACCTGACGCTATATACAAGTTTACGCGGCGTTCGTGAGGCCACAGGGAGCCGTAACGTCGATTAGTGAAGCGAGTTTAACAGTAAATCGGGTTTATTCGGTATTTTTTACACAATAATTGTATTAAATCACTATTAAAATGTTCTTACTTGTTAATTTTGTCGACAATCAGGACAAATTACAGGCAACCAGACCAGAAAGGCATCGAATCAGTATTTACATCAATACGGAAGGCCGTTGACTGTGGTTGCCCTCTGGTTGCCTGTAATTTGTCCTGATTGTCGACAAAATTAACAAGTAAGAACATTTTAATAGCAATTTAATACAATTATTGTGTAAAAAATACCAAATAAACCCGATTAGACGTTACGGGCGTGGGAAAATATTTGATCAATCTATGTTTTGATTCTCGATGGCTTGTATTCTCGTTTCTGTTCTGCAATATAAACACTACGTCCAATGATTTAGTTGGAGAAATCAAGATACTTTTTGGTCGCATTTCCTGAGCCAAGAATAACTGAGGCAATTTTTTGCACCATGGATGGTATAACTCTCTGGATTATGCGACTTGAGAGTCTACCAGGCGCCTCTCTTGCATTTCGCGTAGAATATCAATCCATTTAAACGTGGACTAGTTTTTTTGAGCTTTTCTGGAAACACGACTAAAAGTTTGTCCAAAGATAACTTTTTTGGTGTAAACTCTGCCATAAGAACCGTTTTTTAAGAGTTAATCTAATTAAAAGCAATCTTTAGTTAACCAATCAAAACACTTCCGGTGTGGATTATCCCAGAGCCTCCGTTTGCGTGGCGCGGCGGAGGCTCTGGGAACGAGATTGATTTCACCCCCAAGAGCCTGCATTGCAGCAATCTCGTTCCCAGAGCCTCCGCCGCGCCACGCAAACGGAGGCTCTGGGATAATCCATCACCGGAAGTGTTTTGATTGGTTAACTTAGGATTGCCTTTAATTAGATTAACTCTTAATATTTACGCGAGTGTTTCGTTCAAACGGTATTGTACTTCGTTCTTATGGCAGAGTTTACACCAAAAAAGTTATCTCCGGACAAACTTTCAGTCGTGTCGTGTTTCCAGAAAAGCTCAAAAAAACTTGTCCACGTTTAAATGGATTGACATTCTACGCGAAATGCAAGAAAGAGCGCCTGGTCTAACGTTAAAGAAGACTCTCAAGTCGCATTATGTTAGATCCAGAGAGTTATCCATGGTGCAAAAAATTGCCTCAGTTATTCTTGGCTCAGGAAATGCGACCAAAAAAGTATCTTGATTTCTCCAACTAAATCATCGGACGTAGTGTTTATATTGCAGAACAGAAACGAGAACACAAGCCATCGAGAATCAAAACAAAGATTGATCAAAGATTTTCCTATTAACTGTGGCCTCACGAACGCCGCGTAAACTTGTATATAGCGTCAGGTGTGTCATGGTCGTTTATAAAAAGATGTTACCGTTAATTTTTGTGCTGTCAAGTCTTTTATTGTTTGAAGTTTTAACAATCAGCCAACACCTATTAATAAATACACAATGCAGTGTTTATCGACCTTTTTGATTTCTTCGCGAGTTACATGAATTCTAAAATCATATTCTTTTCTGTCCCAAATCATTGGTTGCTAATTTAAACACCAGACAACAATTTTTTCCATCTGAAGAGATCCTCGAGAGTTATTATAACGTGTCTAGGGAAGATTCTTGCCGAAGAACTCGATATTAGCACAGATAGTTCTCACGTCCCAGAAACTACGCTCGGTCTATTACTGCGCATGCTCTTTTCAATCGACGCCCTGTTTTCCGGCCCATCCCAGAGCCTCCGTTTGCGTGGCGCGGCGGAGGCTCTGGGAACGAGATTGGCATTGCAGGCTATTTATTTGTATCACTCGACACTAAACAATTTTGTGATATTCAACCGAAGGCTGAGGCTGATAACACTTACCGAGACCTTGATTATCCAGATATCACAAAAACCGAATCCAATAATTGTTTTATTATATATTGTGTTTTCAGAGTCTTTGTCTTCAAGTAATTTTTCGATTTCTTCTTACAAGCGAAGACGAAAATCGAGCAGTCATGTTGTTTTTCCTGAAAGCTACCGCTCGTTAACCGCTCGTTAGGAAATCTCGCATTGCGGGCGCAACCTACAGATTAAGGAATAATCTGCTAGCAGATTACCGTAAACGACGGAATATAATCCCGCCATTTATCAGTCCCGCGTTTATAAGCCCATCTATCAAAATTATATACCGGTTATAAGCCCCCGCCCCGAATATAAGCCCCCTCTAAATCCACCCTCCGGAAAAAATGGCACCGGTAAAAATGGCACCGGAAAAAATGGCACCGGTAAAAATGTTCACCGGAAAAAATGGCACCGGTAAAAATGGCAACCAATTTATAAGAAATTTATAAGAGCCTTTGTCAAAAAACAGACATTCAACTAACACAGCTTCTGCATCCGTCATGACAAGTGAACTTTTTAACGAACCCTTACAATGTATAGTGTACATTCGCTTGACACATCTCCATCGGATATGATTGGTTTAGTAATATACTTTGTATACATGAAGCCCCCAAAGCAAAGCTTCATTCCGCCCTTATTACTGCCAATTACTTCCATTTCGGCACACCGTGTGTTTCAAGAATGAAGCCAGAATAACAATCATATGAAACTTTCATCGTATTTATGTAGTATTTCATTGGTTGTTTTCAAAGCGTCAGTGCAACGGAAATGATAATTAATTGTATGACTCAACTAATTGAGATGCTAAATCTATAGAAATTCAGAATTGAAAGGTATGCTTAACTCATTTACCATTAAATGATTGTTTTTCTCCGAAAATGTTTTTCTCCGAAAATGTGTAGTGCCATTTTTTCCGTGTCAGTCATTATTCCGGTGCCATTTTTTTCCGGTGCCATTTTTTTCCGGTGCCATTTTTTCCGGTGCCATTTTTTCCGGTGCCATTTTTTCCGGTGCCATTTTTTCCGGTGCCATTTTTACCGGTGCCATTTTTACCGGTGCCATTTTTACCGGTGCCATTTTTACCGGTGCCATTTTTTCCGATCACCAGTAATGTAATCTTATACGGACTTTTGGGCTTTGGAGGTATAACAGTTTACTCAGTATATCATCTTCTAAGGATTTATGGAAAGAAAATTTCGAGTGTAGGAATATATACATTTTAAGACCAAACAGGGACCAGTTGCGAAAATGCAACTTCAAGCCTTCCGGCTGGAATTGAACCCTGACCACTGCGCTACGGAAGCCGTTGCCGAGAGCCTTATGCCGGGATAAGATTCTGGGTATATTACAAGTAATATTTGGCATTTCACTCGATTAAACTACATGTTCTAAGGATTTATGGTAGATTTTAAGACCAAACCGGGACCAGTTGCGAAAATGCAACTTCAAGGCTTGTTATCTTATCCCGGCATTACCACCACTATATATACAGAACTCGTGACTAGGCTCTCGGCAACGGCTTCCGTAGCTCAGTGGTCACAGCACTGCAGCACTAGCATCGCAGGGTCGCGGGTTCAATTCCAGCCGGAAGGCCGTTCGATCTAGCAGTTCGATCATTCCCAAACGTTTTTTTATTCCACTTATAAGCCCACCGAATATAAGCCCCCCGTTTATAAGCCTACCCAAAACCCTTACGAAATCGGTATAAGCCCAGGCTTATATTCCGCAGTTTACGGTATTCACTAATCTGTAGGTCGCGCTGATTCCCATAATTAACTGTATGCGTTTAAATTAGCCAATGAGAAGACAGGAAGTGACTACAATGTAACAATTCCTACCGCTCGCTAGGAAATCTCTCATTGCGGGCGCAACCTACAGATTAGTGAATAATCTGCTAGCAGATTCAGGATATGTCTGAATTCTAAGTAATTTTATTGATCATGACCCTAATCTTAATCTTAACCCTAATCCTAACCCCCCACCTTAAGTGTTACCCTAACCCCCCGCCTCTAGTTTTAAGATGCTAAAATGAATAAGTTGTCGAAGGTTTTCCCGTAATTTAGAACACAAACTACGGCTCCATTACAGTAACTATGAAGAACATGTACACATCCGAAGGTTAAGACTACTTACATATATACGGACTTACAGACTCATATACACTCGATGTCATAGTGGCTACTCTCGATCGTAGTAGACACAGACACGTGCCTATTTTTAAATCGGTTAAGTAACTATTGTTCAGAAAATGAAGCCGGGCTCGTGGCCGCCATCTTGTTGGGACTACGTTATAAAATGTTACTAGCTGAAATTAGCTGAAACTAAATTACATGGTCTACTACCGGATATAAGTTTTATTATAGCTTTTTTAGAATTAGTGGTTTTAGATTTTATTATATCTGCATATGATTTTAACATGTAAGCACATAATAATTTAGCAGTGTATTTTGCTATTGAAATGTGTTAAATAAATCATTAGCATTACCATAAACTGTCCAGAATCGCACAGATGGATAACAAAGCAAATGTGTTCTAATCTAGTCCAGCTGATCATGTGCTCTAATCCATGAATGTTCCTTCGTACGACCGGGAACATCCGGATTAACTTCGTAATTCGATCACGTGACGGTGCAATCAAACTGCGCGCTCTGTTTATTATGTTACCTAACTCCGAAGTTTCTTTATGTCAATTCATGTAACTTCCACGCTTCTGGCTTTGTGAAATATTACTGCACTTTGGATGCGTGATTTACTTGGGTTATCTTCATCGCCAGGAAACAGTAATATCTTCGCTCCTCCAGGGCACAAACAATTTGAAATTAATTTTATAAAGGCGTAGGATTAAAACGAGAGAACTTTCATGCCAAACAAGTGTTTTAGTAAATAAATAGTCATTGTTGTTATGTAAAAAGCAGATATAAAGTGTCGAGTGTAGAATTGGTGATGTAGAGTACAGCGCGGTTATGTAAGGTTTATACAAGTTGGAGTTTGGGGGAATCGCTATTTGCGCAAACGAATATATATTTTTTCTAGCCAGAGAAATTTTTCCAGCGCAAGTTGTTTCGCGCTAAAAAGTGGTCGCTTTAACTTATCTTGGAAATTTATCTATTTTGACAATCATGCTGTTATGACGTCATCTGATTACTAAAATAATTATTTAATGCATGTTTAAATCATGTGAATTAATTAGTTTTATGAACGTATAGATAATACAGCAAATACAGCTACACAGTTGAGCATTGGAGAATGTGGAAACTCATTTTCTTTCAATGATTGCATAAAATGTTGAAAGGAAAGGATCACGTACGTGCTATAATCCCATTTCCCATCTTTTGACGTTATAAAGGCTCCTCAGGTGCATAGCTTCCATTTCCAACATTGCCATAAGGGCGGTGGAGAAATATAGAAAATTAATATAATTAAGACGAAGAGAAGGGTCATTTCTCCCAAACGTTTCGGCAACGAATAAATGCAGTGTAGATAAATGTTACATGCACGACATAACTGATGAATCAAAATAAAATGCATATGAAATTTATATATAAGCCCAAAATTTCCATAAAGCTTTATTGTCGCTATCAAAATTTGGTTGTATACTGTATCTCTCTGGATTCATTTCATAGATGTTTTCTGTTTTGTCGGCAAAAATAAGATTATGTAATGATGTAATTTTCTTTAGATCCGTTGATAGGGATGCTTGGAATTGGTCGTTCTCGTTTCTAAACTTAATGTTCTCAATCATGACATGCGGCTTCATTCAAGAAAATGCTCTCCACAGAGAATTGATTGAGAACATTAAGTTTAGAAACGTGAACGACCAATTCAAAGCATCCCTATCAACCGATCTAAAGAAAATTACATCATTACCTAATCTTCTCATTTTTTGCCGACAAAGCAGAAAACATGTATGAAATGAATCCAGAAAGATACAACCAACTAATTTGACAGCGACAATAAAGTTTTTAAATTTACTATATACCTGCTCTACTGTTTACAGTATTGCAGAGCACTATTGTATCCTCAGCCAACATTTTATCCGAAAATTTTTTATCAGACACTTTGCAAAGGTGTAGAAAAAATACTCTGTGTATAAGACCCGAGTCAATATTAATGAGCCACGAATTGTGTTGCTAGACCAAATCAATAGCGTGATTATAATATAAATTGAAATGAGTAAAAGGTTGAAGTGCAGCCGGAATAGTGCATGTAGGAGGTCAACGTTTCGAGTGAAGGCCCTTCGTCAAAGAGAGAAGGCCCTTCGTCAAAGAGAGAAGGCCCTTCGTCAAAGAGAGAAGGCCCTTCGTCAGAGAGTGAAGGCCCTTCGTCAGAGAGTGAAGGGCCTTTGTTAGAGAATGAAGGCACTTCGTCAAAGAGAGAAGGCCCTTCGTCAAAGAGAGAAGGCCCTTCGTCAGAGAGTGAAGGGCCTTTGTCAGAGAGAGAGGGGCCTTTGTCAGAGATTGAAGGGCCTTCGTCAGAGAGTGAGGGCCCTTCGTCAGAGAGAGAGAGAGGGCGCTTCGTCAGAGAGTGAAGGGCCTTTGTCAGAGAGAGAGGGGCCTTCATTCGAAATGTTGGACTTCCAACACATTATTTCGCAAGTATATATATAATCTTTTAGAGTTGATTTGTATTTCATCATTGCCTAATATGCGCTCAGCACAACACTTTTATATTCCGATTGTATATAATTATAGCTTTTATAATATTAAAGAATATTAATTCAATATATTATTAAAAATGCGAACTTTGCGAATTAATTGGAAAATACTTGGAAAAAAGTATTACTAATACAAAACTAATGAGTATATCATATGTATTTTATTTTTTAAAGTTTTCTCGTTACGTATATACCGAATATTTATCTAGATAACGTACTGCCAGAAATTTCTGACGATATTGTTCACGAAAAAATTAACTGAGAATATAAAAATGGGATATAAGTCATATATATACTGATTACCTTCCCCGTGCATGATAAATTAGAAAATGGCTGAGGTAAAATTATGACTGATGTCACGTATCTGGCAGCATGACCTCGGATGAAAACTAAAATTGTAAGTTGTTGACCCTCAGCGGCCTTTTGATAAAAAGTTGGATAAAGCTTTAATTGTGAGCTGACAAGAAATTACATTGTCACACAATGTTGATTTAAGTTTTGGAATAACTATTGTTTCCATACAGTTGTATCAATGTAAGAATTAGATTTGATTTCCACAGTAGTGTCAGTAGCTAATATGCCTTATATACCTTATGTATATGTTTAGTCTTGATTTGTTTTAATTATATAAATTTTCTCAACAAATAATTAATACGATTTAAAAGCCTTAGTGGTCACGAGTTCTGTATAATATATATATAGTGGTGGTAATGCCGGGAGAAGATTTATTAAACTACATGTTCTAAGGATTTATGGTGAAGGAAAATGTCGAGTGTTGGAATATATACAGTACATTTTAAGATCAAAACCGGGACCAGTTGCGAAAAATGCAACATAAAGGCCTTCTGGCTGAAATTGAACCCGCGATCATCTGATGCTAATTCAGTGCTGTTGACCACTGAGTTATACGGATCGCCATATCAATTGTTGCTGAAAGCCTGAAAAGTTCTTTATAAGGGAGCAGCTCGATAAAATAAAATATCTTCAGTTATAACATTTTTTAATTTACTACAACAAAGTACGAAGCTAGCTTTAAACAGGGAAAGCAAAAAATCTTATAAAAATAAATATCTGCATGCATGTCAGATATAAATGACATCGAATGCATCCGTAATTCATTCCGCTTAACACGATAACCATAAACATAAGAAACAGAACATGATGGCAAGGGTTTTAAGAACAGATGGTTCATGAAGATAAAAAAAATAGATAAAAAACGATGCTGAAATGCAAATTCCATCCGTACGATCTAGAAACTTAGTAAAAGATAAATCCCGAGAACGAGGGATATGCTATATAAAGCCCCGAGGACGCGTAGCGTCCGAGGGATTTATCTGACTTATTTCATTATTGAGTCGGTTTTCCACAAAGATTTTCCTAGTTTTTTCTTCATTTCTTATCTAATTAGTATTCATAGGGCTTTATTTTATATAAAGCCCGCGGTACACGACTCAATCATGAAATAAAGGCTTATAAAAACGTTATAGATATAATATTAGAGCTGTGTTAAAATGCTTCACCGCTGGACTGCCTTATAGCTAGCTATACATGCTAAAGATAACTGTTCAATTTTATCGTCACTTGTTCGAAGTATATATAACTGCAAGTTAAATATATATAAAAGTTAAAATATATATAAAAATATAGCGTTCAATTGACTAGAATTTTGTTAAAAGCTCAAAATGTTAACATAAACACCTTTCCTTAATTACGTTCAGTATATAAACCGTTTTTTAAAAGGAAGTTAGTTTATGGAAGATAAGCGTTGCCATAATTATGGGCGTATGTTTCTTTCATATTCCGCAACTGAGCAAATATATACTACCTTTCTCGCATCCACTTCACAGCTGTTTGTTCACATCAATCTCGATTATACTTGATGCCATTGTTTCAGCATGGGCAGTGATAATGAAGAACTTGCCAGATGTTGAAAAAATAAATATTATAGAAAAGTAAACAAGCTGCTTCTGATCACTATCTCGAATTTGAGTAAAAACAGTTGAAATAAATAACTAAATGAGAACTTGAATTATCATATAGTCACCAACCTTCTTATTGTTAACAACACTTTGCGTACCAGGTAAGTTTCTGAAATTTATCTTATATATAAAATATTTATGTCAGCGACTATAATATACAGTACTAGTAAACTAGCAATAATGTTTAGTATTTTAATGCTATAGCATTTTGCGTGCTTCGAAAATTCAAGATAAAGTTACCAATTCGTCAGCTGGAATTTCTTAGCGTTAACAATTAACATGCAGTACAGCGAGAAAGAGAGATTCAATAAAGCAAAACTTTAATTGTCTCTCTTTGTATTTAATTCATCATATATCTACAACAGAATAGAACAATTAAAACTATACTACATCTTACAACTATAGTCATGATCGATAATGTTGATTGATATGATAGAATATTTAAAATGTAGCTGGTATAGAAATTAAAAAAAGTGCACTATAGGCTATCTTTAATTTATCTGGACCGATATTGCTCTACTTTGTCTTTTATAGCCCTCTTTGCCAATATTAAGTTTTAGTTTTCCAAAAAAATTAGGACCCCGTACCTATTTTGTATTAGGTATAAAGAAAGGCGTCAACTATAAAATTATAGTATAATAATTGACAGAATACAATCTGGTATTAGAATGTCGATATTTAACAATATGTTACAGAGTTAGGTCCCCTGCAGTTACGCAATACCGGATTACCTCTTGTTTCAGATTGCCTATATAGTCTATATTGCCTATATTGTCTATATTGCCTATATAGTTACTAGATGCCAGATGTCGCAGATTAAAACTAGGCTTTTCCATAAGGGCTCTATAGCAATCAAATCATCTTGACATGTTTTGGTGCTATCGGAAAAACAAATAATTTTGACGCGAATTAGACGAAGAACTCTTTCTCTAGTCTATAGAAGACCGATTCATGATATGAGAATGAAATATGAACCATATATTTATCAAGATTGTTGGTGAAACACATGAGCAGACACTCTCTCCTCAGCAGAAGCTTAGAGGGGGCCTAGGGAAGAGGGACACCTGGGAACTTATTGGGCGTGACCGCGTGAGGAATGTTGGGGCGTGATAGGAAAATCGTAGGACACGTGTGTCAAGAGTTCCATCCTCTTCCCTACGCCCCTCTCCTTCTTTGCCCTTGCCACGCGTTGTCCTACGATTTTCCTATCACGCCCAATATAGCAGCAGACACACCGTTATCTAAATTAAGTTATTTGAATACGGAACTAAACGTTATATAGCAGCCGAAAATTACAAAGGAAAATGTTAACACAGCTTAGGCCCTAAGAGATTTTCGAGAGCAGCGTACAGTAAACATACGTTAATAAGAATATTCCACAGGAATCTCAACTAAATAAGAATCGTTTTAGCTTGATATTTGAAATTGCGAAAAGGCAACATCAAGGCCTTCCGGCTGGAATTGAACCCACGACCCTGCGATACTACTACAGTGAGTACACGGAGCTACGGAGGCCGTAACCGAGAGCATGGTCATGAGTTCTGTTTATATAGTGGTGGTAATACCGCGAGAAGAATTGGGTATATTACAAGTAATATTTGGAATTCAAATTCCAGGCGGAAGGCCATGATGTTGCTTTTCCGCTTCTAGTCCCGGTTTGGTCTTAAAATGTATATATTCTGACACTAGAAATTTTCCATCACTGCATAAATCCTTAAGCCGAGTTCCCACATGGTATATTCAGCGGTATTGCAATACCCTAAGGGGCAACTCCTTTACAACAGTCACCAAGGGTATTTTACGGTATTCAGTATTTGACGGTATTGAGGGTATTTTCCAATGTCCAGAATATTTAGCCAGCCTTTAGAACATGCAGTTTAATCGAGTGAAATGCTAATGTTTAATATTTTAATATTTGAAGTAGGTTGGTAATTTTTAAATCAGATTTTAATTAATTGTTTTCCCAGAAAAGGACAATACGAAAATCTGGTTGCAGCACTTTATCTTTTACACAAAATTGAGGTTCAGTACATTTAGATCGGGAAATTTACATTCAGTACATCTAGATTCAGCACATTTAGATGACAAAATTTAGGTTCAGTACATTTAGATCACAAAATTGAGGATGAGTACATTTAGATCACAAACTTATGTTCAGTACATTTAGATCACAAAATTTGTGTTCAGTATATTTAGATCACAAAATTTAGGTACAGTACATCTACATCACGAAATTTAGGTTCAATACATTTAGATCACAAAATTTAGGTTCAGTACATTTAGATCACAAAATTTAGGTACAGTATATTTAGATCACAAAATTTAGGTTCAGTACATTTAGATCACAAAATTTAGGTTCAGTACATTTAGATAATAAAATTTAGATTCAGTACATTTAGATAATAAAATTTAGGAACAGTACATTTAGATCACAAAATTTAGGTACAGTACATTTAGATAATAAAATTTAGGTTCAGTACATTTAGATAATAAAATTTAGGAACAGTACATTTAGATCACAAAATTTAGGTACAGTACATTTAGATAATAAAATTTAGGTTCAGTACATTTAGATAATAAAATTTAGGTTCAGCACATTTAGATCACAAAATTTAGGTTCAGTACATTTAGATCACAAAATTTAGGTACAGTACATTTAGATCACAAAATTTAGTTTCAGTACATTTAGATCACAAAATTAAGGTTGAGTACATTTAGATCACAAGATTATGTTCAGTATATTTAGATCATAAAATTTGTGTTCAGTATATTTAGATCACAAAGTTTAGATTCAGTACATTTAGATCACAAAATTTAGGTACAGTACATTTATATCACAAAATTTAGGTACAGTACATTTAGATCACAAAATTTAGGTTCAGTACATTTACATCACAAAATTTAGGTTCAGTAGATTTAGATCACAAAATGTAGGTACAGTATATTTAGATCACAAAATTCAGGTTTAGTACATTTAGATCACGAAATTTAGGTACAGTACATTTACATCACAACATTTAGGTTCAGTACATTTAGATCACAAAATTTAGGTACAGTACATTTAGATCACAAAATTTAGTTTCAGTACATTTAGATCACAAAATTGAGGTTGAGTACATTTAGATCACAAAATTTAGGTACAGTACATTTAGATCACGAAATTTAGGTTCAGTACATTTAGATCACAAAATTTAGGTTCAGTACATTTAGATAACAAAATTTAGGTACAGTACATTTAGATCACGAAATTTAGGTTCAGTACATTTAGATCACAAACTTATGTTCAGTATATTTAGATCACAACATTTGTGTTCAGTGTATTTAGATCACAAAGTTTAGGTTCAGTACATTTAGATCACAAAATTTAGGTAAAGTACATTTAGATCACAAAACGTAGCTACAGTATATTTAGATCACGAAATTTAGGTGCAGTACATTTAGATCACGAAATTTAGGTTCAGTACATTTAGATCACAAAATTTAGGTTCAGTACATTTAGATCACGAAATTTAGGTACAGTACATTTAGATCACGAAAATTTAGGTGCAGTACATTTAGATAATAAAATTTACGTACAGTACATTTAGATCACAAAATTTAGGTTCAGTACATGCATTTGGATCACAAAATTCAGGTTCAGTACATTTAGATCACAAAATTTAGGAACAGTACATTTAGATCACAAAATCTAGGTACAGTACATTTAGATCACAAAATTGAGGTTGAGTACATTTAGATCACGAAATTTAGGTTCAGTACATTTAGATCACAAACTTATGTTCAGTATATTTAGATCACAAAATTTGTGTTCAGTGTATTTAGATCACAAAGTTTAGGTTCAGTACATTTAGATCACAAAATTTAGGTACAGTACATTTAGATCACAAAACTTAGCTACAGTATATTTAGATCACGAAATTTAGGTGCAGTACATTTAGATCACGAAATTTGGGTTCAGTACATTTAGATCACAAACTTATGTTCAGTATATTTAGATCACAAAATTTGTATTCAGTGTATTTAGATCACAAAGTTTAGGTTCAGCACATTTAGATCACGAAATTTAGGTACAGTACATTTAGATCACGAAATTTAGGTACAGTACATTTAGATCACGAACTTTAGGTGCAGTACATTTAGATAATAAAATTTACGTACAGTACATTTAGATCACAAAATTTAGGTTTAGTACATGCATTTGGATCACAAAATTCAGGTTCAGTACATTTAGATCACAAAATTTAGGAACAGTACATTTAGATCACAAAATGTAGGTACAGTACATTTCGATCACGAAATTTAGGTTTAGTACATTTAGATCACAAAATTTGTGTTCAGTACATTTAGATCACAAAATTTAGGTACAGTACATTTAGATCAGGAAATTTAGGTGCAGTACATTTAGATAATAAAATTTAGGTACAGTACATTTCGATCACGAAATTTAGGTTTAGTACATTTAGATCACAAAATTTGTGTTCAGTACATTTCGATCACGAAATTTAGGTACAGTACATTTAGATCACGAAATTTAGGTGCAGTACATTTAGATAATAAAATTTACGTACAGTACATTTAGATCACAAAATTTAGGTTCAGTACATGCATTTGGATCACAAAATTTGTGTTCAGTGTATTTAGATCACAAAGTTTAGGTTCAGTACATTTAGATCACAAAATTTAGGTAAAGTACATTTAGATCACAAAATTTAGGTACAGTACATTTAGATCACAAAACTTAGCTACAGTATATTTAGATCACGAAATTTAGGTGCAGTACATTTAGATCACGAAATTTAGGTTCTGCAGTACATTTAGATCACAAAATTTAGGTTCAGTACATTTAGATCACGAAATTTAGGTACAGTACATATAGATCACGAAATCTAGGTGCAGTACATTTAGAAACAAAATTTACGTACAGTACATTTAGATCACAAAATTTAGGTTCAGTACATGCATTTGGATCACAAAATTCAGGTTCAGTACATTTAGATCACAAAATTTAGGAACAGTACATTTAGATCACAAAATGTAGGTACAGTACATTTAGATAAAAAAATGTAGGTTCAGTACATTTAGATCACAAAATTTAGGTACATTACATTTAGATCACGAAATTTAGGTACAGTACATTTAGATCACAAAATTTAGGTACAGTACATTTAGATCACGAAATTTAGGTGCAGTACATTTAGATAATAAAATTTAGGTACAGTACATTTAGATCACGAAATTTAGGTACAGTACATTTAGATCACAAAATTTAGGTTCAGTACATTTAGATCACGAAATTTAGGTACAGTACATTTAGATCACAAAATTTAGGTACAGTACATTTAGATCACGAAATTTAGGTGCAGTACATTTAGATAATAAAATTTAGGTACAGTACATTTCGATCACGAAATTTAGGTTTAGTACATTTAGATCACAAAATTGAGGTTGAGTACATTTAGATCACGAAATTTAGGTTCAGTACATTTAGATCACAAACTTATGTTCAGTATATTTAGATCACAAAATTTGTGTTCAGTGTATTTAGATCACAAAGTTTAGGTTCAGTACATTTAGATCACAAAATTTAGGTAAAGTACATTTAGATCACAAAACTTAGCTACAGTATATTTAGATCACGAAATTTAGGTGCAGTACATTTAGATCACGAAATTTAGGTTCAGTACATTTAGATCACAAAATTTAGGTTCAGTACATTTAGATCACGAAATTTAGGTACAGTACATTTAGATCACGAAAATTTAGGTGCAGTACATTTAGATAATAAAATTTACGTACAGTGCATTTAGATCACAAAATTTAGGTTCAGTACATGCATTTGGATGACAAAATTCAGGTTCAGTACATTTAGATCACAAAATTTAGGAACAGTACATTTAGATCACAAAATCTAGGTACAGTACATTTAGATCACAAAATTGAGGTTGAGTACATTTAGATCACGAAATTTAGGTTCAGTACATTTAGATCACAAACTTATGTTCAGTATATTTAGATCACAAAATTTGTGTTCAGTGTATTTAGATCACAAAGTTTAGGTTCAGTACATTTAGATCACAAAATTTAGGTACAGTACATTTAGATCACAAAACTTAGCTACAGTATATTTAGATCACGAAATTTAGGTGCAGTACATTTAGATCACGAAATTTGGGTTCAGTACATTTAGATCACAAACTTATGTTCAGTATATTTAGATCACAAAATTTGTATTCAGTGTATTTAGATCACAAAATTCAGGTTCAGTACATTTAGATCACAAAATTTAGGAACAGTACATTTAGATCACAAAATGTAGGTACAGTACATTTCGATCACGAAATTTAGGTTTAGTACATTTAGATCACAAAATTTGTGTTCAGTACATTTAGATCACAAAATTTAGGTACAGTACATTTAGATCAGGAAATTTAGGTGCAGTACATTTAGATAATAAAATTTAGGTACAGTACATTTCGATCACGAAATTTAGGTTTAGTACATTTAGATCACAAAATTTGTGTTCAGTACATTTCGATCACGAAATTTAGGTACAGTACATTTAGATCACGAAATTTAGGTGCAGTACATTTAGATAATAAAATTTACGTACAGTACATTTAGATCACAAAATTTAGGTTCAGTACATGCATTTGGATCACAAAATTCAGGTTCAGTACATTTAGATCACAAAATTTAGGAACAGTACATTTAGATCACAAAATGTAGGTACAGTACATTTAGATCACAAAATGTAGGTTCAGTACATTTAGATCACAAGATTTAGGTACAGTACATTTAGATCACGAAATTTAGGTTCAGTACATTTAGATCACAAACTTATGTTCAGTATATTTAGATCACAAAATTTGTGTTCAGTGTATTTAGATCACAAAGTTTAGGTTCAGTACATTTAGATCACAAAATTTAGGTAAAGTACATTTAGATCACAAAATTTAGGTACAGTACATTTAGATCACAAAACTTAGCTACAGTGTATTTAGATCACGAAATTTAGGTGCAGTACATTTAGATCACGAAATTTAGGTTCTGCAGTACATTTAGATCACAAAATTTAGGTTCAGTACATTTAGATCACGAAATTTAGGTACAGTACATATAGATCACGAAATCTAGGTGCAGTACATTTAGAAACAAAATTTACGTACAGTACATTTAGATCACAAAATTTAGGTTCAGTACATGCATTTGGATCACAAAATTCAGGTTCAGTACATTTAGATCATAAAATTTAGGAACAGTACATTTAGATCACAAAATGTAGGTACAGTACATTTAGATAAAAAAATGTAGGTTCAGTACATTTAGATCACAAAATTTAGGTACAGTACATTTAGATCACGAAATTTAGGTACAGTACATTTAGATCACAAAATTTAGGTACAGTACATTTAGATCACGAAATTTAGGTGCAGTACATTTAGATAATAAAATTTAGGTACAGTACATTTAGATCACGAAATTTAGGTACAGTACATTTAGATCACAAAATTTAGGTTCAGTACATTTAGATCACGAAATTTAGGTACAGTACATTTAGATCACAAAATTTAGGTACAGTACATTTAGATCACGAAATTTAGGTGCAGTACATTTAGATAATAAAATTTAGGTACAGTACATTTCGATCACGAAATTTAGGTTTAGTACATTTAGATCACAAACTTATGTTCAGTATATTTAGATCACAAAATTTGTGTTCAGTGTATTTAGATCACAAAGTTTAGGTTCAGTACATTTAGATCACAAAATTTAGGTACAGTACATTTAGATCACAAAACTTAGCTACAGTATATTTAGATCACGAAATTTAGGTGCAGTACATTTAGATCACGAAATTTGGGTTCAGTACATTTAGATCACAAACTTATGTTCAGTATATTTAGATCACAAAATTTGTATTCAGTGTATTTAGATCACAAAGTTTAGGTTCAGTACATTTAGATCACGAAATTTAGGTACAGTACATTTAGATCACGAAATTTAGGTACAGTACATTTAGATCACGAAATTTAGGTGCAGTACATTTAGATAATAAAATTTACGTACAGTACATTTAGATCACACAATTTAGGTTCAGTACATGCATTTGGATCACAAAATTCAGGTTCAGTACATTTAGATCACAAAATTTAGGAACAGTACATTTAGATGGTTAGAACAGTACATTTTCGGTTGGTCTTCACATGGGACTCCTGTCCTGTTGATCATTCCTTCAATCATGTTCAAGTATTGCACTCTTTATTTACTGTATATTTGCTTTCTTGTATGGTTGTAAAGTTAATAAATAGATCACAAAATGTAGGTACAGTACATTTCGATCACGAAATTTAGGTTTAGTACATTTAGATCAGAAAATTTGTGTTCAGTACATTTCGATCAGGAAATTTAGGTTCAGTACATTTAGATCACAAAATTTAGGTACAGTACATTTAGATCACGAAATTTAGGTGCAGTACATTTAGATAATAAAATTTAGGTACAGTACATTTCGATCACGAAATTTAGGTTTAGTACATTTAGATCACAAAATTTGTGTTCAGTACATTTCGATCACGAAATTTAGGTACAGTACATTTAGATCACGAAATTTAGGTGCAGTACATTTAGATAATAAAATTTACGTACAGTACATTTAGATCACAAAATTTAGGTTCAGTACATGCATTTGGATCACAAAATTCAGGTTCAGTACATTTAGATCACAAAATTTAGGAACAGTACATTTAGATCACAAAATGTAGGTACAGTACATTTATATCACAAAATGTAGGTTCAGTACATTTAGATCACAAAATTTAGGTACAGTACATTTTGATCACGAAATTTAGGTTCAGTACATTTAGATCACAAAATTTAGGTACAGTACATTTTGATCACGAAATTTAGGTTCAGTACATTTAGATCACAAACTTATGTTCAGTATATTTAGATCACAAAATTTGTGTTCAGTGTATTTAGATCACAAAGTTTAAGTTCAGTACATTTAGATCACAAAATTTAGGTAAAGTACATTTAGATCACAAAATTTAGGTACAGTACATTTTGATCACAAAACGTAGCTACAGTATATTTAGATCACGAAATTTAGGTGCAGTACATTTAGATCACGAAATTTAGGTTCTGCAGTACATTTAGATCACAAAATTTAGGTTCAGTACATTTAGATCACGAAATTTAGGTACAGTACATTTAGATCACAAAATGTAGGTACAGTACATTTAGATCACAAAATGTAGGTTCAGTACATTTAGATCACAAAATTTAGGTACAGTACATTTAGAAAACGAAATTTAGGTACAGTACATTTAGATGACAAAATTTAGGTACAGTACATTTAGATCACGAAATTTAGGTGCAGTACATTTAGATAATAAAATTTAGGTACAGTACATTTCGATCACGAAATTTAGGTTTAGTACATTTAGATCACAAAATTGAGGTTGAGTACATTTAGATCACGAAATTTAGGTTCAGTATATTTAGATCACAAACTTATGTTCAGTATATTTAGATCACAAAATTTGTGTTCAGTGTATTTAGATCACAAAGTTTAGGTTCAGTACATTTAGATCACAAAATTTAGGTACAGTACATTTAGATCAGAAAATTTAGGTGCAGTATATTTAGATCACGAAATTTAGGTGCAGTACATTTAGATCACGAAATTTGGGTTCAGTACATTTAGATCACAAACTTATGTTCAGTATATTTAGATCACAAAATTTGTATTCAGTGTATTTAGATCACAAAGTTTAGGTTCAGTACATTTAGATCACGAAATTTAGGTACAGTACATTTAGATCACAAAATTTAGGTACAGTACATTTAGATCACAAAACTTAGGTACAGTATATTTAGATCACGAAATTTAGGTGCAGTACATTTAGATCACGAAATTTAGGTTCTGCAGTACATTTAGATCACAAAATTTAGGTTCAGTACATTTAGAGCACGAAATTTAGGTATAGTACATTTAGATCACGAAATCTAGGTGCAGTACATTTAGAAATAAAATTTACGTACAGTACATTTAGATCACAAAATTTAGGTTCAGTACATGCATTTGGATCACAAAATTCAGGTTCAGTACATTTAGATCACAAAATTTAGGAACAGTACATTTAGATCACAAAATGTAGGTACAGTACATTTAGATCACAAAATGTAGGTTCAGTACATTTAGATCACAAAATTTAGGTACAGTACATTTAGATCACGAAATTTAGGTACAGTACATTTAGATCACAAAATTTAGGTACAGTACATTTAGATCACGAAATTTAGGTGCAGTACATTTAGATAATAGAATTTAGGTACAGTACATTTCGATCACGAAATTTAGGTTTAGTACATTTAGATCACAAAATTGAGGTTGAGTACATTTAGATCACGAAATTTAGGTTCAGTACATTTAGATCACAAACTTATGTTCAGTATATTTAGATCACAAAATTTGTGTTCAGTGTATTTAGATCACAAAGTTTAGGTTCAGTAGATTTAGATCACAAAATTTAGGTACAGTACATTTAGATCACAAAACTTACCTACAGTATATTTAGATCACGAAATTTAGGTGCAGTACATTTAGATCACGAAATTTGGGTTCAGTACATTTAGATCACAAACTTATGTTCAGTATATTTAGATCACAAAATTTGTATTCAGTGTATTTAGATCACAAAGTTTAGGTTCAGTACATTTATATCACGAAATTTAGGTACAGTACATTTAGATCACGAAATTTAGGTACAGTACATTTAGATCACGAAAATTTAGGTGCAGTACATTTAGATAATAAAATTTACGTACAGTGCATTTAGATCACAAAATTTAGGTTCAGTACATGCATTTGGATCACAAAATTCAGGTTCAGTACATTTAGATCACAAAATTTAGGAACAGTACATTTAGATCACAAAATCTAGGTACAGTACATTTAGATCACAAAATTGAGGTTGAGTACATTTAGATCACGAAATTTAGGTTCAGTACATTTAGATCACAAACTTATGTTCAGTATATTTAGATCACAAAATTTGTATTCAGTGTATTTAGATCACAAAGTTTAGGTTCAGTACATTTAGATCACGAAATTTAGGTACAGTACATTTAGATCACGAAATTTAGGTACAGTACATTTAGATCACGAAATTTAGGTGCAGTACATTTAGATAATAAAATTTACGTACAGTACATTTAGATCACAAAATTTAGGTTTAGTACATGCATTTGGATCACAAAATTCAGGTTCAGTACATTTAGATCACAAAATTTAGGAACAGTACATTTAGATCACAAAATGTAGGTACAGTACATTTCGATCACGAAATTAAGGTTTAGTACATTTAGATCACAAAATTTGTGTTCAGTACATTTAGATCACAAAATTTAGGTACAGTACATTTAGATCAGGAAATTTAGGTGCAGTACATTTAGATAATAAAATTTAGGTACAGTACATTTCGATCACGAAATTTAGGTTTAGTACATTTAGATCACAAAATTTGTGTTCAGTACATTTCGATCACGAAATTTAGGTACAGTACATTTAGATCACGAAATTTAGGTGCAGTACATTTAGATAATAAAAATTTACGTACAGTACATTTAGATCACAAAATTTAGGTTCAGTACATGCATTTGGATCACAAAATTCAGGTTCAGTACATTTAGATCACAAAATTTAGGAACAGTACATTTAGATCACAAAATGTAGGTACAGTACATTTAGATCACAAAATGTAGGTTCAGTACATTTAGATCACAAGATTTAGGTACAGTACATTTAGATCACGAAATTTAGGTTCAGTACATTTAGATCACAAACTTATGTTCAGTATATTTAGATCACAAAATTTGTGTTCAGTGTATTTAGATCACAAAGTTTAGGTTCAGTACATTTAGATCACAAAATTTAGATAAAGTACATTTAGATCACAAAATTTAGGTACAGTACATTTAGATCACAAAACTTAGCTACAGTATATTTAGATCACGAAATTTAGGTGCAGTACATTTAGATCACGAAATTTAGGTTCTGCAGTACATTTAGATCACAAAATTTAGGTTCAGTACATTTAGATCACGAAATTTAGGTACAGTACATATAGATCACGAAATCTAGGTGCAGTACATTTAGAAACAAAATTTACGTACAGTACATTTAGATCACAAAATTTAGATTCAGTACATGCATTTGGATCACAAAATTCAGGTTCAGTACATTTAGATCACAAAATTTAGGAACAGTACATTTAGATCACAAAATGTAGGTACAGTACATTTAGATAAAAAAATGTAGGTTCAGTACATTTAGATCACAAAATTTAGGTACAGTACATTTAGATCACGAAATTTAGGTACAGTACATTTAGATCACAAAATTTAGGTACAGTACATTTAGATCACGAAATTTAGGTGCAGTACATTTAGATAATAAAATTTAGGTACAGTACATTTAGATCACGAAATTTAGGTACAGTACATTTAGATCACAAAATTTAGGTTCAGTACATTTAGATCACGAAATTTAGGTACAGTACATTTAGATCACAAAATTTAGGTACAGTACATTTAGATCACGAAATTTAGGTGCAGTACATTTAGATAATAAAATTTAGGTACAGTACATTTCGATCACGAAATTTAGGTTTAGTACATTTAGATCACAAAATTGAGGTTGAGTACATTTAGATCACGAAATTTAGGTTCAGTACATTTAGATCACAAACTTATGTTCAGTATATTTAGATCACAAAATTTGTGTTCAGTGTATTTAGATCACAAAGTTTAGGTTCAGTACATTTAGATCACAAAATTTAGGTACAGTACATTTAGATCACAAAACTTAGCTACAGTATATTTAGATCACGAAATTTAGGTGCAGTACATTTAGATCACGAAATTTGGGTTCAGTACATTTAGATCACAAACTTATGTTCAGTATATTTAGATCACAAAATTTGTATTCAGTGTATTTAGATCACAAAGTTTAGGTTCAGTACATTTAGATCACGAAATTTAGGTACAGTACATTTAGATCACGAAATTTAGGTACAGTACATTTAGATCACGAAATTTAGGTGCAGTACATTTAGATAATAAAATTTACGTACAGTACATTTAGATCACACAATTTAGGTTCAGTACATGCATTTGGATCACAAAATTCAGGTTCAGTACATTTAGATCACAAAATTTAGGAACAGTACATTTAGATCACAAAATGTAGGTACAGTACATTTCGATCACGAAATTTAGGTTTAGTACATTTAGATCAGAAAATTTGTGTTCAGTACATTTCGATCAGGAAATTTAGGTTCAGTACATTTAGATCACAAAATTTAGGTACAGTACATTTAGATCACGAAATTTAGGTGCAGTACATTTAGATAATAAAATTTAGGTACAGTACATTTCGATCACGAAATTTAGGTTTAGTACATTTAGATCACAAAATTTGTGTTCAGTACATTTCGATCACGAAATTTAGGTACAGTACATTTAGATCACGAAATTTAGGTGCAGTACATTTAGATAATAAAATTTACGTACAGTACATTTAGATCACAAAATTTAGGTTCAGTACATGCATTTGGATCACAAAATTCAGGTTCAGTACATTTAGATCACAAAATTTAGGAACAGTACATTTAGATCACAAAATGTAGGTACAGTACATTTAGATCACAAAATGTAGGTTCAGTACATTTAGATCACAAAATTTAGGTACAGTACATTTAGATCACGAAATTTAGGTTCAGTACATTTAGATCAAAAAATTTAGGTACAGTACATTTAGATCACGAAATTTAGGTTCAGTACATTTAGATCACAAACTTATGTTCAGTATATTTAGATCACAAAATTTGTGTTCAGTGTATTTAGATCACAAAGTTTAGGTTCAGTACATTTAGATCACAAAATTTAGGTAAAGTACATTTAGATCACAAAATTTAGGTACAGTACATTTAGATCACAAAACGTAGCTACAGTATATTTAGATCACGAAATTTAGGTGCAGTACATTTAGATCACGAAATTTAGGTTCTGCAGTACATTTAGATCACAAAATTTAGGTTCAGTACATTTAGATCACGAAATTTAGGTACAGTACATTTAGATCACAAAATGTAGGTACAGTACATTTAGATCACAAAATGTAGGTTCAGTACATTTAGATCACAAAATTTAGGTACAGTACATTTAGAAAACGAAATTTAGGTACAGTACATTTAGATGACAAAATTTAGGTTCAGTACATTTAGATCACAAAATTTAGGTTCAGTACATAATTTAGATCACAAAATTTAGGTACAGTACATTTAGATCAGAAAATTTAGGTACAGTACATTTAGATCAGAAAATTTAGGTACAGTACATTTAGATCACGAAATTTAGGTTCTGCTACATTTAGATCACAAAATTTAGGTTCAGTACATTTGTGTTCAGTATATTTAGATCACAAAGTTTAGGTTCAGTACATTTAGATCGCGAAATTTAGGTTCAGTACATTTAGATCACAAAATTTAGGTTCAGTACATTTATGTTCAGTATATTTAGATCACAAAGTTTAGGTTCAGTACATTTAGATCACAAAATTTAGGTTCAGTACATAATTTAGATCACAAAATTTAGGTACAGTACATTTAGATCACGAAATTTAGGTTCAGTACATTTAGATCACAAAATTTAGGTTTAGTACATTTGTGTTCAGTATATTTAGATCACAAAGTTTAGGTTCAGAACATTTAGATCACGAAATTTAGGTTCAGTACATTTAGATTACAAAATTTAGGTTCAGTACATTTGTGTTCAGTATATTTAGATCACAAAATTTAAGTTCAGTACATTTAGATCACGAAATTTAGGTTCAGTACATTTAGATCACAAAAATTAGGTTCAGTACACTTAGATCACAAAAAGTAGGTTCAGTACATTTAGATCACCAAATTTATGTTCAGTACATTTAGATCACAAAATTGAGGTTGAGTAAATTTAGATCACAAACTTATGTTCAGTATATTTAGATCACAAAATGTGTGTTGAGTATATTTAGATCACAAAATTCAGGTGCAATATATACATTTAGAATACAAACTTATGTTCAGTATATTTAGAACACAAAGTTATGTTCAGTATATTTAGATTAAAAAATATATGTTCAGTACCTTTAGATTATAAAATTCGGGTTCAGTACATTTAGATAATAAAATTTAGGTTCAGTTCATTTAGATCACAAAATAGGTTCAGTACATTTAGATCAGAAAACTCAGGTTGAGTACTACATTTAGATCACAAATTTATGTTCAGTATACTTAGATCACAAATTTTGTGTTTAGTATATTTAGATCACACAATTTAGGTTCAGTGCATTTAGATCACGAAATTTAGGTTCAGCACATTTAGATCACAAAATTCAGGTTGAGTACTACATTTAGATCACAAACTTATGTTCAGTATATTTAGATCACAAAATTTGTGTTCAGTGCATTTAGATCACAAAATTCAGGTTCAGTACATTTAGATCACAAAATTCAGGTTCAGTACATTCAGATCACAAAATTCAGGTTCAGTACATTTAGATCACAAAATTCAGGTTCAGTACATTCAGATCACAAAATTCAGATCAATATATTTAGATCACAAAATTTAGGTTCAGTACATCTAGATCACAAAATTTACGTTGAGTACACTTAGATCACAAAATTTAGGTTCAGTATATTTAGATCACAAAATTTAGATACAGTACATTTAGATCACAAAATTTAGGTTCAGTACATTTAGATCACGAAATTTAGGTTCAGTACATTTAGATCACAAAATTTAGGTTCAGTACATTTAGATCACGAAATTTAGGTACAATTGGTACATTTAGATAACAAAATTTAGGTTCAGTACATTTAGATCACAACATTTAGGTTCAGTACATTTAGATCACAAAATTTAGGTTCGGTACATTTTGATCACAATATTCAAGTTCAGTACATTTAGATCCCAAATTTTAGGTTCAATACATTTAGATCACAAAATTAATGTTCAGTAAATTTAGATCACAAATTTTAGGTGCAATACATTTAGATCACAAAATTCAGGTTCAGTACATTTAGATCCCAAAATTTAGGTTCAGTACATTTAGATCACAAAATTTAGGTTCAGTATATTTAGATCACAAGATTTAGCCGTTCAGCACATTTTGATCACCAAATTTAGGTTCAGTACATTTGGATCACAAATTCAGGTTCAGCACATTTAGATCACAAAATTAGGTTCAATACATTTAGATTACAAAATTCAGGAGCAGTACCTTTAGATTATAAAATTCTGGTTCAGTACATTTACATAATAAAATTAAAATCATTATTTCAATATTTCAGGCCCAGTTCGACAGGTTTCACTGTTCTAATACCCTGATTTTTCAATAGATATCAAATAAATAAGAACGAAAATCGCTGGCTAGTTTACATCAACTACAGGCGGATGCAACGTATCGGATAACTAACTGTTCATATCACTACCAATGCGGACAGATTTCCGTCCAGTATATGGCACGTATTGGATTGCTTCTGTCTAGTGTAGTAGTGTCAACGTTACAGAACACCTATTCGGTATGAAAAGCAATCCGGTACGAAAGAAATCCGATATCGTGTAACTGGATAAAAGTAAAGTTGTTTTTTTTGCCTTTCTAGATGGCTCAATGAGTTTGGGACCTTCTGTTTGCCATGAAAAGAACATCATGTTTATTTGTTTTAGCTAATTTATTTTTCCGCTTTGCAACGACTGAAACCACATCGACTAACTGTAGCGCAAGTAAATCAGGTAAAATAATATGCAAATTACTTAGATCACGTGCATGTTTTTCTATATATGAACCTTGATTCTAAAAAACAGAAAAATAATCCCTTGATTTTCATAATATATTAATTTAGCTATCAATTCATAGATTGTGTTAATCTGCAACTTCCCGCTTTGTTTCAGTTATGTCAACACAAGTGCGCAAATTATTGTGCCTATATACATGTATATGCAGCGAAAAATTCTTCTGTCCATATTCTTCTTTCGAATGTATGTGAACTCTATGACGTCATTAGTTGTGTAAGTGAAATCAATTTTCGTCTAAAGAAGTGTCACTCTGTGGCGTAACAGAGGTAGACGTAAAGGCTCGAGTCGCTCGACTATAACTTCTATATTATTACTATACAATACAATGTTAAACAATAGTTAATACCTATAGACACCTATATATTCCTTTCTCGAGTTAACGTTGGCAAATCGGTAAATCCGCTTATATTTATCAACTGAAGGTCAATCCCCCACACTGAACGTTAATGATTCTTCATGCAACATAAATCGCAGATTCGCAGGAGGCCGGGAGTGGTCGATTATCGGGCCCCCCGACGAGAGAATCGATTATCGGGCCCCCGTAAATTAGTTCTGACTAAATATGACGATGAAATATATGTCAGTAATGCGGTCGCTGTTAAGCCATATTTTTCATTATAATCTTCCACTCCATTTTTGGCAGGGGCCCCACTGGGGGCTTGACTTTCCGTCATTTCTCCTTTTTCGTAGTTGCTGTTAAACTAGGGTGGTAGTAGGCCAGAATTTTTTATAAAATTCTGCCAGTAACCCGTCAAGACCGGGAGACTTGTTCAATTCCATTTTATCTAAGCAGAACTATAACTCCAACCTGAATCCTAACTCTAATCTAAATCCTGACTCTAATCCTAACCCTAATCTCGACTTTAATCCTAATCATACTATCGCTGTAGTACATTTTAAATTTCTTGCAGCTTGTTATCAGGCCTTCGCACGCCGTTCTCGGAAATTTTGATTCTCGAATTCATTTTCATTCTCCCCCATGACATTCGTCCGAATGAAAACATTTTCCCATAGACCTCTTTCGTGGTGGCGGCCAATTTAAATATTCCTATATGTGAATATTACTTTCGTTATCTTTAATCTTTATTACTTTCTGAGATCTCTTCGGCGGAGGGTGTTACGATTCCCGCTACATCAACTGTGGCAACAGTCTATAAAACTTTCTTTTAATTCCAAAGGCCCGCAATAACCAGTTTTGAGGTAAAATAGCAACTCTAAAAGTGTGTTGAACATAGAAACGATCTGCGCGAAGGTCCAAAATCGGGTCTGTGTTTACGAACAAAGCGGACCAATTCTATTTCTTCATTTTGGGTTTTTAGCCTCGCTGGGAAATTCGTGGGTAGATATTATTTCAGTGAATTGACTGTTCGTACAACTAGTTTGTGCCGGATGCCAAGCAGAAACACAGTATTTACCTGGAAGTTGACGTAACAAACCAGACGAAGAACTCGTCATTTTCGTTTCAGCTAATCAGTGATAATATATATATATATATATATATATATATATTATATATATATATAATATATATATATATATATATATATATATATATATATATATATATATATATATATATATATATATATATATATATATATATATATATATATATATATATATATATATATATATATAAATGTTTACCATATTCATAGTATCACGTAATTTTTATATTGTCTTTATGAGAAATGAAATATTTTCCAATTTACTTTTTACAGCTTCTGACTTTGAATGGGAAGTTGAAGGTAAAAATGAAAAAACATCTGGACCGCCTCTTTTGGTTGGAGAATGGTTCAAGATTGACTGTAGAGTGAAAAATAACACAGTGAATGCAACAATATTGTGGCAGAAATCATATAATCAAAAGCGCGTCCAGCGGTTGGTTGATGGAGAACATATAGAGATGAGAGAAAAAAATGTGTTCCTTATATCAAAATTAAATAGTAACGACAAAGGGAGATACTATTGTAAAGCTTGTGGAAAGCAGAAATACACTGGTGGAATTTACGCCGTCAATCCGGGTAAAATTCAGATTTTTAGAATATTTTTCATCATAACAGTTTTCACATAAGAAGAACTGTTAAGATTGGTTGCCGCGCGGCTACTCCAGTTTTCATTAGAAATAGGTTGCGCCTTGCATGCAGGTTGTCAATGGTCTATGTTTGTATTAGGATGGAAATACGGTTATGATATCTGCACGGTACATTTCATAGTCTTATTTTATCAACGAAATAGGGAATGCACGTTTTGTTTTCCACCATCGGCTTTCGGGGACATTTGTGAAAGTTGCGATGGTCTTTCACAAGTCCCTGTCATGCTTGAGGGACATTTGGTCACTAATTTTTGTGACTACCGCTGACCAGCGGGAGCCACTATGTCGGCGTGATCTTGCTTGAGTGTCTTGGACCTCACTTACGTCGACAAGATCGCTAGGTATTCGAGAAGTGATCGCGTTGTTCGTGGGGGCCAGCAGAAGTGAACTTTGAAATTATTTTGCGCGTGAAAGTTCGAAACCCTCCTTTTTATTTCATTTTGCGTTTAAGGCCTTCGCTCGAAAAGTTACACTTCCTATTCACAATTTCGGTAGGAAACTAACCTCTTATTAACCGAGAGCGTGGTCATTATCCGGACCGAGATCTTGCCAGTACATGAAAGACCGATCAGGTCTGATATCTTCACCGGAATTAACTTATGCCATTTATAATAATGTTTTAATTTTTTTTTATTCTAATCTTACTTACTTAAAGGGACACTCCGGCCCAAATACAAATGCAGTTCATATGAAAGATCTTACTGACTTTAGTTTATTTCCAAAGTTTCAGCATTCCTATCAATTTAGTTGAGAAGATATTGCTAGTTGAAGTTGAAAATTTGTGGATTTTGACGCCATATTGGTTTTGAAAATATGACGTCATTGAGTGATTCTTTATCGTCAGTGGAGTTGTTTTGATGGCGATCACATAGTGATAGTTATTGTGAATGGTCTTTGGACGAAAATTAGTCGAAATAAACTATTTAGTTCATCATGCAGGAAAGTAGAGGAGCTTCTTAGGCATAATACGAGATCACGTCACTCAGTGACGTCATATTTGAGAAACAAAATGGCGTCGAAATTGGACAAACTCTCCAACTTCAACTAGCCACATCTTCTTAACTAAATTGATAGGAATGCTGAAACTTTGGAAATAATCTAAAGTCAGTAAGATCTTTCATATGAACTACATTTGTATTTGGGCCGGAGTGTCCCTTTAATATTTTCTTTCGGTTTTAAGGTGTTGTATATGCCCAACCAAATATCACTATAAATATCACATCCAGTCTCAATGAAAACGTATTAACATATGGAAGTTCTGTTGCATTGGTGTGTGAAACTTACACATATTATTATACGAGATGGTTTAAAGTCAGTTCAGATGGCCGAAAGAAGCAACATGCCGAGACATTAATAATACGTCCAACAATTTCAAGGAAAGTTATAAAAATTTCCAGTCTAACCGAGGAGGATGAGGGAACATATTTATGTCAGATGCAACGTGATATTGTAGATTATACTTCTGAAAAGATGGTTAATATTACTATCGAAGGTAAAGTCTGCACTGATTTTCAACTGCCTACATTTTAATAGATATCCATTTCCCTACAAGTTAACGGAATCTCTTATAATTTCATAGTTTCCTAATAAAATGCAGCTGCAACTCCACCAGGAGCTTAGCCTAAATCGAGTTCCTGCATGGGCACGTTCATGGGAGTATGATATTTTTAAATACAATCACACAGTAAAAGTAAACGAGATTAAGAATATTTAATAGTTAAGCTATTATATCTTCATTTGCGAATTGGAGATTTTTAGAGTTTTCAAAGATTTCAAAGAAACATAGAACATTCCATTTAAATTTGGAGTAAAATCCTCAAAATTCTTCAAAATCAACAGTACAAATAACTTATTGTAAGCTTTCAAATTTACATTTTCAACTAATATTCAACAAGCGATTTTGTTGTTGGTTTGCAGTTTCAACATTTGGTAGTCGAGAGGAGGTTGATATCGCCATTGTTTAATTCAGCCCCAACCCTCCCTGCGGATATTCAAAATACCGCCTCTATTTTTTGAACAGTTGTTTGATTCTTGCTGGTCGATTTGTTGTTTATCGACCTGTGGAGAACAAAAAAATGAATCCATGCATGATGATATATACTTCAGTAAATCTTTAGACCTCGGTGTTTACGCGGCTATATCTCAATCCAACTATGAGTTATGTTAATCAATGACTAAATATGATGATTAATATGGCTGGTCATTTAGGTATGTTTCTAAAGTAATAAATCTTAATTAAGAATTGTATATATTGCTTTTTAACACCATGAAATGTAAAATCCAAAACGAAGCAAAGAAAAATATAAAAATAGCTTTTCTCCACAGTAAAAACAATTCGCACTATTGAAGGCTAATTAACAGGACGCCAAAATCCAGTGCACCATTGACATGTTTAAAATCTACACGAGCGCTGGCTCTATTCCCCATGAATAGTGTTATGTTGCATTTCTGAATTAAGAGGCAACAGTATAATACCTTCGTCCATACCTATATTTATAGTTGATAATGAGTATTATTTTCCTTTTTTAGGGAAGAATCCACCAGAGTTTTTAAGTTTTTTTGCCAAACCCAAAATGAAATACCACGAAGGACACAATATTTCATTTAACTACAGTATATTCTCCAACCCTCCACCCAATATTACTTGGCTTAGATCAAAAGGCGGAAGCGACGAACTCACTGACCAATTTTCTTCTGACAAAGAAATGAGTAACAAAAGGTTCATAGTTTCTGGTGTCAAGTATCCTAAGGACAACAATGTTTCATACACATGTAAAGCAACAAATATTTTTGGAACTTCATCAAGGTCTTTTGTATTATTTGTTGAAAGTAAGTTGACATAGTAACAAATAGGTAACAAATAATATTTTCTAACAAAACTCGGAAAAGTGCATCCTCCTCCGATTGATAACAGAATAAATTCAGTTACTATATTTAAAGTATTGTTTAATAAACGAACAGCAGTGTTTTATCAGATATAAAACACGAGGGCGTAGCCCGAGTGTTTTAGATCTGATAAAATACGTGCTGCGAGTTTATTAAACGGCTTCAAACACGACCCATTTGATAAGTTCATTGGCGTAGTAATTTTGGAAATCGATGTTGTCTAAGCCGAGAAAATCAAAGATAAAGTTTATGTAAATTAGGATGAATCTTTATCACATATAAAGATACGACACGGTGGTGATTTTCCTTTGTGTTTCATTATTGAGTTTTTTAACCTGGTTTAAACTATCTGCTGCATTCGAGTTGACGTTAGAGATACTCAAACATCACACAACGCATGTTATTATAACTAAGTAATCAGTTTCAACTATACATTTAATGTTAGCTTTAAAGTGCATATAACGTCTGTGGGAATTTGACATATATGTAATCTATGGATTCTCCTGAGTAAATTGTAATATATCTTGTCAGCCGAAAATTTCATCTTCATAGACTTTTTGCTGTTAAAGTTGACAGAAATGACGTCATAGCGGGCATCTGTAAAGATGTTTTCATGCAGACAGATTTCATGAAGATACAATTTTCAGCTGACAAGATATATTACAATTTATCTCAGAGAATCCATAGATTAAAAATATGTTAAATGCCCACAGACGTTATATGCACTTTAATGCTTTGTTTCCAGTAGGGAGAAATGGTTAAGTTATTTACCTAGGTTTGATTTAGATAGCGCAGGATGCAACTCCCTGCACATGTCAATCAGTATCTGCGACCGAATGTTTTATTGGAATGCGTTAGAAAAATTCTAATTTTTCATTAGATTATTAGATAGATAACAACACCTATATATAAAGGCTGCATTATTATTATATATAGAAGCATAGTAGATGGTAGAGAAAACTTTTGTGAGTGCTGTAAGTATATTCTGGAGATCTAACCGAGACCAGTAGGGAAAATGCAATATAGGGCCTTCCTGCTGGGATATTGATATACATTCTGCATTTCCAAAATTTTCACCTACTACTTCCATTTCAAATATCAAGTAGAACGCCATATAATAATTATTATAAATATATATATTATTCTTTTTGGATACCATAGCAAAGCCTCACCTTGCTCCGATAAAAGCCAAAATACTATGGTACCAAGGATTACAACTTAATTGTAGCGTGAAAAAGGCCAACCCCCAAAATATCAACTTTACTTGGCACTCGTGTGATCTAGTGAAATCAATATGTACTAACAATATTGAAATACGGGATGAATCAAGATCACGAGAAAGTTCAAGTCATCAAATATTGCAGCTATACAGTTCTTTGTCAATTCCGAGAAAACCAAAAGGAAGAATGTTATATCGCTGCATGGCAAAGAATGCCGTAGGAATGGACCACATTTCCTTCGAAGTGATATTTACAGGTAAGTTATGAGCGTATACAGAAGAGGGGTTCTACGCACGGTGGAGCCGGTCGAGCGTTATGCCCTCTTACGCCTTCAGGATCCCTAACCCTCGTTAGTATTCAGGACCCCTTAAACCTATAATTAGTATTTATGTCATAGTACCTTATTATTAATTATGCTTATGTCATATCGATCCTTCATAGATCCCTAACCTCTTCCACTCTTTTCACCCGGATAACCCTAAACCTTATTAATTATTTCACCAAACCCTTTTCGATTCCCCTACGACACAATTACGTAATTTCCCCCTCGCAAGCGAGGGATAATCTCGCCGGGGCAGGGATCCATTTCTCACGAATAGTTTGTATATATATTTATATATTTAAGCGGAGCATGGTAGGACCAACTCTTTATAAGGAAGTAAAAAGTTGTTTTAAGTGATCCGTTTGAATCCGACAATATTTTGGCAGAAACGCTAGCCGCCATTGGCGAGTGGTGACTTGATGAACTACATAAAGAGGTTTTTACGAAGGGTAACTATGTATTTTGACTCCCTAATTCCAAATCTGTTTTCAGAATTGAAAACGGTTAAATATTGATCTAGATAACGTTCAAAATAATATACGACGAATCGACTGGCTGATTGCCGAATAATTTCTAAGTACATAAACATTACGTTCTCGTAATGTAATAGACACGTATGTTAGTTTAGACTCGGTAATTCCAAAACTGTTTTAGAATTGAAATCGAGTAAATATTGGCCGAGATAACGTTCAAAATCTACGTACGACGAACCGGCCTTTTGGGATTTGTTATCGACAGACGCGGTCTGGGCACTGGGACCATGGATGGGGAAAAGAAACTTTAGGGATGGGGGTGGGTGCTAGTGGTAGAAAAGGCGAGTGAGGGGATTATTGCGGATTCGTATTCTAGTAGTAGATTTTATTTCCGATTAGTTACTTACTTTTTCCGAGCTTGATTTCCGAAGGCAGCTATGTCATTATCAAAAAGTTGCTTTTATGCGTTTTAGTAGTATAAGAAACGCAAACATATATATACACTTTATGTCCATATGGTCAAACTCTTTGTGGGACAAGTAGGCATACAGTGCGCATATGCCATGGATATGATTTTCGTTGACATCAACAAAGATAACTTAATATGCTTTCATATTCACGCTTGTCTTGATGAATATGAAGATAATTACAAGCACTAAACTCAGTGGCGTAGCCAGGGTGTTGGCTTTGGAGGGGGTTCGGGGGGCATGCTCCCCCAGAAAATATTGGATTTCTAGGGTCTCTGAAACACCATTTTCCGCATTTTGAGGGAAATTTTTAAAAGTAATCTGAAGGCCATAAATCGCCAAATTTTGTTATTACTAAATCAGAACATGGCACAATACACGTCAAGATATCTTTGGATTCATTGATAAACAACTCTAAATAGAAACAATTCATAGAATCATAGACCCTTTTAATAAGTATAGAATATTTTAATCAGTTAATTTTCCATTAATGAAATTTTGTTTCTCTTGTTTTGGGTGGCTCCTAACGCAAAGTGAGTCATAGAGAGTAAGATGGACTTGACAGACATGCAGACTAAGATTGAAAGATACAAAATATCCCCTCTTCATATTAATGGATATGTTCAATAGACAATAATGCTGTAATGATCACGCATTTCGTAATTAAATCTAAACTAAATCCATTTTTCTTGGAAGCCATATCCACAAATGCTTGAACGAGATTTTCCGAATCAAGCTCTTCCAATAAATCAGCTTTCCCAGACATCCGCATAAGACTTTCACGTCTTTTGCTCATAAGACTTTCAATCCTTGAAGGAGCAGGAGCTTCCGCCATTTTACATAATTGCATAATATTACATGAGTGATGAGATGAGTTCAGTCACATGGCGCTAGAACATTGATACTTGGTTACGTTTAGCCGCTGACCAACACATTTTGAATTTTTTGACAGTCTATGTCATTGACAATCTATGATGTTGACAGCCACCGTCTAATGCCGAAGACCACGCAAATCAGTTAATTTCTATCGCCCCCCACCCCCTTGGCTACGCCACTGACTAAACCTTCACATCATCTATGAAGAGATAAACCCTAACCATTTTGAGCGCGTTAAGGCTTATCTCGGTTTAGTGTATAAAGTAAGGCATTCTTATGAGGAAGAAATACTTCGAGAAGCAGTGAGAAGAACTGCTGGAGAACTCAAACACATTGACCTGGAAAAATATAAATTTCAGTGGCTCCATGGCATTACGTTCAGAGCGTTGCTACGCCAAGTGCTTATACGGTTGATATTTACATATTTCGCGTGAGAGATAAACCCTAAACATTTTGGCAGAATCGTCGTTTATTTCGCTTTTCGTGTGTATAGTAGAGTAAGGAATTCCTATGAGGAAAAAACACTTCGGGAAGCAGTACGAAGAACACGCGTGTGGGAGGGTGATTAAAAGGTCATTAAGGATTGAAACAAAGGGGAGTGCTTAGTGAGACAAAGAAGACATAGATATTGAGTTAAATAGATATTTATTTCTCTTCCAAGTTATAGAAAAGGCATAGATCTCTTTCATAATGGCACCCAATTAAAGGGTCATTCCTGGGAATGAGCGTGGAGTGATGGTCACTGTCTTGTTCAATATTGTCTTCACGTGAAGATTCATAATTTCCACTTTAATAAAAATTACTAATGGCGGTTGCCAGCGAGATTGAGGTCAGCTGGGGCCAAGTTGGTCAAACTGGTTCCCAGTTTTCCTCAATAGTACTTCTGCAGTCCGCAGTCCACACAGCCGAAATTCCTTCAAGACTTTTGTACTGTACACTTAACAGTCTGCACGACGAGACCTCGTAGTGTTGTGGACTGTGGAGCAGCAGTTGCACGTTTTGGCTTACATGTATGCTTCTGTTTTATTGGGGGCGGTGCCCCCCCCCACCATTGAAATTGGGGGGGGGGGATATATGCAGTACATATATTAATCGAACCAGTACAATTACACCATTATATCCGACCTTTGGTTTGCATCTAGTCTCGGTATTTTAACTCTACGCACACCGCCCGATAAATATATAACCTTAGGCCGGAAAACCGACTTTAGCATACCCAGTTTTAAAACTGTTGAATATGGAAAACATATAGTCTAAGATATTTAGGAACATACTTGTGGTACAAACTAAGTTTGTACAAACTAAGTTTGATCACAATATTCTCTCAAAGTCTTTAAACATGTACAAGGAAGATCGATATGATCATTTACTTAACTCATTAATATATCTTGTAAGGACTGTGGGTTGTGCAATAATAATTAGCTAGTTAATAGGGATAATCTAAGCTATTGTAATCTATACTTAATATAGGATTATATACCTCTATTCCACTATAAAGTGGAACTTTTTATGTGATTTTATTTATAATATAACGATATTCACAATTATTATATTGTAGTAAGTGGTACATATATATTTATAATAACAATAACCTCTAGATAACCTTGCAATAGTCTCCCCAAGACTTAAATAACGTTATTTATTATTATTATTATTATTATTATTATTATTATTATTATTATTATTATTATATACACTACATTATATGATGTTTTTTTTTAAACAGGCACTCACGTTTCTACGAAAGACAATGATGACATTGTACTATCTACCAGCATTCCAGTTGGAATGTTCACCGTGGCAATCATATTCCTGATTTCGTTTGTGCTCTACAAGAGGAAGAAAATGTATGGCGGATTTTATATATTATCTCATCCCCCTCTTCCTGACTTTATCGATCAAATAGATGCAAGTAAAGATATCCACGAGCAACTTCAGGCACTACCCTTTATTCCTGAATGGGAATACCCAAGAGAAAGAGTAACACTACGTAAGTAATGCTGCAAACTTTGCACTACCAAACTTTGCATTTTCTGCCGGGGATATACCAATGTTTTGGAAATGCATGCATTTATGTATACCGTAGATGGAAATTTAGGTGGTAATTCAAAATAGTTTTACTCGAGAATTCCAGTTTATATGCAAGTGATTATTACGGTTACCCCTGGGTGGATGACAGCTAACGTGAAGATTTGATTAACAACAATCGGCCGGCCGGATAACATGCAGAAAAGTGTGAAATTGATAGAAAGTGGGTTTATTATGTCGAAACAAATTACACAGAAGTACCTGAAAATGGGGTTTCGTAAAGTCGTGTGAGTGTGAATACATGCAAGCAGGAACACAACCATGTATGTATTAACATCATTTTCTTTATAGGTCTTGTTATTTGTTTATCTGATTTTTCTTTTCTCTTCATTTTTTGCTTCCAATAAATTTTCTTTAAAGTGCCCATGACCCCAAATACGATATTACTGATATAGATGCTACATGAAGTGAAAAGTTGAATGCCAAAATATTTTATGATTTGAGCTTTGCGTTGATGTGCTATAAAGATTTGTTTGTCAGAAATGCTAATGAGTGTGACGTCATTTACGGCATCATTTCGGATACAATATTCTACTGTTAAAGCAAATTAATCTAACTCAAACGTTGATGATGTACTTGACCGCTATAGTGAAGATTTTATCAACTTTTTCACTCAAATCCTCAACCAGTCTATCACACGGAAAGCAGAAAAGAAAGCCAAATGCCGTAAATGACGTCACACTCATTAGCATTTCTGACAAACAAATCTTTATAGCACATCAACGCAAAGCTCAAATCATAAAATATTTTGGCATTCAACTTTTCACTTCATGTAGCATCTATATCAGTAATATCGTATTTGGGGTCATGGGCACTTTAACATTTCGTTATTAAGAATTCGTCGTTAATAATTTCAGTATACTAGGTATATTTTATATAATATCTATTTCTCTCTCTATAGACAAGGTCTTGTAGCCAGGTGCTTTACGTGTTTGACGTCAGTTAACTCAACTTTGATTTGTTAGAAATAACATTTACTATAAAAGCATTTGGGATTGATCAGTTTCTGTCTTGTTGTTTACATAAAAATTAATTTCTGTTCTATTTAATTTATTAAATATAATAAACTTGTGTTTTTTAAGTTTCTGAACTTGGTATGGGGGAATTTGGATGTGTGTGGCTTGCTAATGCGATTGGAATATCTGAGTTTCGTCCAAGGGACATGCTTAAGCAAAGACCGAATCGAAGACGTCTATCGGGGTTCCTTCGCACTTTTCGAAGAAACAGTTATGTGTCTTGCAAAGAAATAACAACAGTCGCAGTTAAAAAACTTAAAGGTACTAGAAACACGTGTCAATTAAACTTAACTACCTCTCACTCCCATTTACTATTTGAAATTTATAAGTGGAGTAACTGCAGTTATATTTCTCAGTGAGATTATATGTTATTATTATATGTTAGCAATCATTCTGCCGGTAAATACTATTTGGTTATTGGGTATAGGTTCAATCAATTAGCTTTGAGCTTGGCTTAAAAAGATTGCAGAAGCAAAACCAATATCTTCAATACCAAATAATCGTTGTCTATATCCTGACTATATGGTTGTTGATTGTTGAGCCCGCCAACACCACTAACGCAGCGGTGACATGTTCGTAAATCTACCGGCACATTATTTCAAAATATGTAAATATTTGTATCTTTATATACGCGCACGTGTAGAAGAGCGTTCATGCAAAAGAATATATGACAAACTCGCAATCCTCATGGAGCAGCCGTAAATTCGATTTTGTGATCGATAGTCACAACGGTCACAATTTTGTCGACTGACAAAATGTTTTTGTTGCATAGGCGTACCTGACCAGTGATGTTTGGGAGGGCAAAACATTTTTGCCCAAAAAATTAAAACTGTCGATCATCGGATGCAGTGCGGCAGGCGCAACTTCATATGCGACCAGATTTCTCAGTGGTTTCCTCACAGAAATAGGGGAGTACTTCACTATCGTATATCGATATAGTCCTTAGTATAAGTTTAAACCGGACAACTGCAAAATAACTCTAATACATTATGTTAATGTTAAAACATATTACTTTAACATAAAACAGTTCAAAATATAAATTTGTCATATTTAACAGCAATATTACCTGAATTTTAATTTATCCGAAATTTCTTTCAAAAAGTGCTAGGTAGGCAGGGTAGAAATACAAATCAAATATCTAAAAAGTTGGTGTACTGCCGAAATAGCGTGTAAGTAGTCTAACGTTTCGAGCGAAGGCCCTTCGTCAAAGAGTGAAACATATAAAGTGAAATAATCACTCAGTTATCATATTTCACTTAACGTACGTTTCACTCTCTGACGAAGAGCCTTCGCTCGAAACGTTAAGCAACTTACACACTATTTCGACAGTACACCAACCTTTTTAGATATTTGATTTGCTTTTAAATAATTTCGCTTTCCGTGTTTACGACGAACATGTTACCGCTGGGTTAGTGGTGTTGGCGGGCTCAACATGGTTCTGCAGACTTACTGTCTAGTGTGCATCGTCCACTATTTCTACCTTTAATCACTTTTGTATCCCTTTAGTTCCCTGTTAACCGTCGTAACCAAGGCAACAAATGTGCGTGGTTGATTTATATACACACACACACACACATACATATATATATATATATATATATACAAATATTTCCCAAGAGATTGTCACAAATAATTTCGTCTAAATAAAAACAACCCCCGTCAAGATTATCACCCTGACTGGCTTCAAGATCATCAAACTGGATTATTACTCTGGGCAGGGGATAAAAAAGCTCAAGAGCGCTAAATTCCATAAACATCTTGCAGAGCTGGATAATTTATTTATCATTACATATACACATTGTTAAAACTATATTTGCTTTCTATAGACAATTGGGATCATAGCAAGTTGGCGGACTTACATTCTGAACTTAAAGTTTTGATTCACGTTGGAGAGCATAAGAATATCGTCAATGTTCTTGGAGCTTGCACTAAAGGTTAGAAACGCGAATGATAAAATGAATTTTATGAACTTGTTATACATTATACGTTATGCATTATACGAAGCACGATATCCAAACCCTCACCAAACCCTTTTGGATCTTTAATTTATTATTTTATGTGTTTTTTGTTGTTTTTCTGTTGTTGTTTTTTCATTAATATAATTATTATTATTAGTTCTATAATTTGTTTTAATTTATTTATTTATATATATATATATATATATATTTATATTTATTATTAACATTAATATTATTACTTTATATTATTATTATTAATACTACTATTATCTTCATCATCATCATCATTTCTTCCATTATCATTATGCTATATTATAATATTACTGCTATACTATAATATTACTATTATATTCCAGTTATATTTATTTTAATGTAATTAATTATTTGATCTAAATAAACTCGATAAAAAAGAAGCCTTTAATTCTAATCTTAGTATATAGATCGATCATCCAAACTGTAAAGTATCCGATGAAAACAAATGTAATAGACAAGTTCCTCATACGATAGCATTGAAATTTTATTCTTAGTTGCACTTACATTAGGGTTAGTATTAGTATTAGTACTTACGTTAATTGTTCGACTTTCAACTTGAAAATGAAAATGTAGTGGCATAAAGATGATTCAAATTATGTTTCAGTATTCATACTCGGAAGCTAGTTTATCGGCTTTCCGGATTGACGACTAAATGGAAGATATAAGTGTAGAATATATCAGTATTGGAAGACGGAAGTCAAGCCTAATCTCCACATTATTTCACTTGATGGATAATTTTGTAGCTACTACAAAAAAATCACAATTACCTGGAAGGCGATCCTGATATCCGTTATTCAGTGTTCTATATGTATCCTATGCAGTTCTATATGTATACTTTCAAAGAAATAGTAATGTACTGATATTAAGTGTGAAGATCTGCAATTTATTTTTATTTAAATATTTTTTTATTGATTCGCCCATGCATATACATATACAAACTTAAAGTTGTGTTTTTTTTTTACAAATTAAATACTATCCAATAGGGCGCTAGTGGTCTATTGGAAACCTTTACAAGCTTTTTGTTAAAGTTTTACAAAGTTTTGATCACGTTTAAATCAGTTCGCTAATAAAAAAATACATTGTTTATATATAATTATAGACAGATTTACATAGTTACAATATTACAGACATTTGATAAATTGAAAGATTGATAAGTATTATACAAAAAAGAGGATTAAGAATATACTTTACACGAAAAATAGGATTACAAGATAAGAATCTATGGGCTGAATATATACTGAGTGTCACCTAGGTCCTACGCACGAATTACAATTATAATTTTGGTTAATGGTGAAACACTATAGTAGGTAATATTTTTTGATTTTTTCTTGAAGGTATTGTAAGATTTTATACTTTGTAGATCCGGTTATATAATCATTCCAAATGTCTATTCAATTATTTTGTAACATCGCTTTGCTAATTCTTTATTTAAATCCCAGTCTATTGTTTTCAGGAAAATGTTCTGATCTGTGGATAATAATGGAGTATTGTCCTTATGGAAATCTCAGGATGTTTCTACGAACCAAAAGAGATATATACAGCATTCAAGAACCGTCTTTCTCTCCAGATCCTACACGAGAGATGGGATCTAAGAATCTTGCCTTATTCGCTCTTCACATTGCAAAAGGCATGGAGTTCCTAATTTCTAGAAAGGTAAAGCCACACGACAAATAATACGTTTTACTTTCACTTTGTATATATGAATCGGCCAATAATAGTTTCAAGTGGAAATTTATTTCATTCACGCAGTCTTCTAACGTTGATCTAGACAACGCGGTATATAATAAATAAAAAATGAACAAACTGTTTTCTTTATTAGTCAATATCTGAAAGATATTATTAGAACTTTCCGCCGAAACAAATATCTTAGACCAATACTTAGTATTGCAGTTGCCATGCGCCAACAAAAGCCAACACTAACAGCATATCCTCCTATACCTAGAATTACCAACAATCACTAAGTGTGCAATGGCCTTGAATTACTAATAATTGGTAATCCCAACACAACACCAGTCCTAATCCCCTGTCTTAAGCGTTTTCCTAACCCTAACCCCTCATTGTAACCCTAACCCCCCGGCTGTATAGTTTATTTCAACTAATATCCCCCAAAGAGCACTCACAACAGCTATCACTATGTGAATGATCGCCATCAAAACAACTATACTCATGCTGATAAAGAAGCACTCCATGACGTCATATTTCCAAAACAAATACCGGTATGGCGTCAAATTTTCAACTTCAACTAGCCAATCTTCTTAACTAAATTGATAGGTATGCTGAAACGTTGGGAATAAACTAAAGTCAGTAAGATATCTCATATGAACTTCATTTGTATTTTGGCTGGAGTATCCCTTTAAAATGTTACCGTTGTTGTGTGTATGGAAGAACGATTTGCTTATTTTATATATATATATATATATATATATATATATATATATATATATATATATATATATATATATATATATATATATATATATATATATATATATATATATATATATATATATATATATATATATATATATATATATATATATATATATATATATATATATATATATATATATATGATATATTTAACAAATATAGATTCCATTTTGCCGTTGTCTGATCAGTTATAGATGCACAGATGACGTCAGAACGTTGGTAAGAACAAAAAAGTGGCCCACGAGACGATAGTCGAGTGGGTCACTGATGTTCCTACCAACGTTCTGACGTCATCTGTGCATCTATAACTGAACAGACAATGGCAAAATGGATCTATTTGTTTTATACAATAAAAACTGAAAACAAACCATTCAAAAGGCTACTAGTTCTTTGGCGATTTCTGGGGCATGAAAAAAGATAAAAGCAGTCGGCTGACGTTATTTGGCGTGATCTGGCGTGACCTGACGTGATCCGTGCATCTGTCCTCTAATATATCATGGCCAACAACCAATGAGAATGCGCGTAGTAAACAGGTTATTGTATATATATATAAATAATCTGCATGTAAGGTTTTCTTGAATGAGATATTGCTCGCTACAAAATTTCCTGAGTCTCTTTTATTTTTTATTTTTTGTTCTAGATTATTCATCGTGATCTCGCTGCAAGGAATATTCTGATTGGAAAAGAATATGAAGCAAAGGTTGCGGACTTTGGATTAGCCCGTGATGTCTATAACTACGATGCATATGTGAAAACATCATCTGTAAGTCACGCAAAACTACATTTTACCTTTTTACCGGCTAATTGGGCTAAAACTACATTTTACCTAAGTTCTAAATTCTCAAATTGGTCCAATTGATATCCAAATCATTGTCGATTACAAGTTCAATACATTGTCAAAAGTCAAACTAATGTAAGTTAATGACATGCATGAGTTCGTCTGGTGACCTATAGGGCTAAGCAGGGCTAAGGTACGAATCTAGTTCCGCATGTATAAACCCTAAAAATGGCCGCCAATCAAGTATTATTTTAGGTGCGTTTAAATTAACTCAAATGCCTCATTCTTATATTTGTAATTCAAAATAATTTTCACACAAGAACTGGAAGGCTCGTATAGTGCTAATCCACATGCATAAAAAATATTAAAATGGCGGACATTTTTGTATAGGGTCTATGCAGGCGGTGCCGTACATCACCAAAACTCGTTGTTTAGCTATAATGGTAACACGCTGACACTAAATCTACCTTTACAATTCAACTTATCCTTCAACGAAATCAAGTTAATGCACAATATTGACTTAAATATATACATATTATATATATATATATATATTTCTGAAAAAGTTTGGTTCAGGTGGTCGCTCGGCTTACTTTTCTACAACTATACTATTTACGGTAGGTAATTCTTTCCCGCTCAAGAATAATCCATTCATGTATTTTTCTTTTCTTTTTTTTTGTATTATGAGTGGTAAAGTGTTATTAAACAATTAAACAATTCTGATCGCAAAACTTTATTTTATGTTAAAGTAAATCGGATGGTTGAGGAGTATTATTTAAACAAGATTAATTTGGGTTCAGCTAAACACATGCATGCAGTTGACTGATAAAACATGGTCAATCGTTACAATCGTTATATTTTTACAGGGTTTGGTTCCTTTAAAATGGATGGCTATTGAGTCCCTTAAAGTTTCTGTGTTTACCGAAAAGACAGATGTGTAAGTTATAAACGTAGACTGTCCTGCGTAGACAATGCAAAATACTAATCCAAAAACTCCAAAAAATCCAAAAAAATTTACTACAAAAAAGTAAAATGTTTGGTGTATCGTGCCGAAATATACGAGTAGGATGAAGTGCCTTTGAAACGTAGTGTAACAAAAATTATGAAACTTCTATACGTAATATTACGGGACAATAATGAGATACAAAAACTATATAAAAATGTCTATTGTAGTAGTCTATATACTATGTCAAAGTAACAGTTTTGAAGAACGACCTGAAAGTTCCGAAGAGGATAAAATTTGATGAAAATAAACTATAGAGTTTATGAGGATTTTTTCTCATAAATTCGGTTCATTTAGAAAAATTCCCTCGGGCCTTCGTAATTTCATTAAATTATCCTTATCAGGTTTAACTCTTTCCCGACAGGCTGAAAAACATCTAAAATTGAACCACCTCTTTGTTCTATTGATATCTCTTGAAATAACCAAAACTCTTGCGAAAGCTATACATTTTCTGAAAGCCCAATAAACCGGCTTTGACTTGTGCTTTTAAATTTCCCGAACAAAACACATTATGTTAATATAAATTAGCATTAATTCTTATAAATCAGGTTGAAAAATTTACATTTTTCTAGAAAAGGCCATCTTGCACGCCCGTGTAGCATCTTGAAAACTCAAAATGCCACCAATCGCAGAGTTGTTTATAAAATCAAATCAAACTTGGCGTGTGCGTGGATCTCATGTTGCTGGCGCTTGTCGAATTTCAATTTTTAATCTTGCGTTACCGTGTGCCGTGTTTTTCGATTGACGACTTTGCGGGTCTTCTAAGACCCGTTTTGACTGGGCCGGTCAGGAAAGAGTTAAGTAAGAGTTAATTACCGAGAACCAGGGATGTATGCTATATACAGCCCCGAGGACGCGTAGCGTCCTAGGGCTGTATATCTCATACATCCCGACGTTCGAGGTTTTCTAACAAAGTGTTGTCCATTTTTAGTCCACCTTGGACAAAGATTTTCCTAGTTTTTTCTTCATTTCTTATGTAATTAGTATTCTCGGTTTTCTTTGATGTACTGCGGGCTGTATATAGCATAATGCAGCGCTATGAATACTAATTAGATAAGAAATGAAGAAAAACCTAGGAAAATCTTTGTCCAAGGTGGAAAAAATAGACAAAATTTGGCAAACCTCGAACGCTACGCACCTCGGGGCTGTATATAGCATACATCCCTCGTTCTCGGGATTTATCTCTTACATATACACCTCTTTATATATTCCCTTGTAACACCATGTTTGCCGAAATTTCTGCCGAGGTTTCTTCGTGTTCAGTCTTTGAGATGCTTTGAATCCATTGACGTCAAACCAGATCGTATTTTAGATTAGATTTTGGTTTGATGCACATTAGGCGGGGGGTTAGGATTAAAAGGATTAAGGTAATTTGGAGTTTAGGTTTAGATCTTTCGTCCCTGGTGACTAGGGCAATGTGTTTGCTGTTCCTTATATTGAATATGTACTATAACTACCTACCGGTTGCCTTAATTTGATTCATTTTAAGTTTGGTTTCATATTATTTAAAAACTCACTATAATTTACATTTTGTTCTAACAGCTTTTATGCATTTATCATTAAAGGTGGTCTTTTGGAATTTTACTATGGGAAATTTTTACCTTGGGTAAGAACAAATATTATATAGGTTTCATCTAGACTGGAAAATATAAATACTTTTTGAACGGCTAACCTGTACGATTCATCTTACAATTTCATACTTTGATTCATCACTGCAGTCTAGTCGGACTCAAGCATTCGTAAGCAACTACTGTATAGTGATAATATAAGAAGAGAATAAATAAAATTATGTGACCATAGGTAATAAAAAATATTTAGGATGGAGAAAAATAACCAGATAGTTTAGCTTTAAAATCGTTCAAAGTAGATACACTTCTAATTGAAGTAGGGAGATCATTAAATGTTACAGCTCCCATATGGAAAAAATATTTTCTACACGAAGCAAGTTTTATTTTAGGCAATCGTATGATGCAGTTGTTATTCCTCGTGCCATGGTCGTGACTTATTAAAGTGAAATAATCTTGGAATGGATCGCATAAATAATTATTCCCTAAATAATAATAAATATGATAATAATAAATAATTATACAACAATGCATGCATGCATTTTGATAATATCATGAAGGTTTGGCAGGACAAGTTGAACGGATCTTGATGCACCTCCAATGATACTAGCGGCTCTAGAGGAGAGGTAAGATAATTTCTCCTTTGAGGTGTTGCAAAGATCAATATTTAAGATACAGCAGTAAGTTATCACTGGAATAACCATAGAGCGATAGATAGCTTCAGCGGAATACATGTTAACTGATTTTCTGATCCGTGACAGGAGACGTAATCTTCCAGATGCTTTGCGATATACTTTAGCAAAGTGACTTTGAAGAGATAATGCTTGATCAAGTTCAACACCTAGATATTTATAGGAGCTGGTAACATTAATAGCTGAATCTTTAAAATTTATGGAGAGTTGCTGATCTTTAAGAGTCGATAGGCGTTTGTCAGTGCCAAATAACATGGATTCGGTTTTTCCCTTCTTTAGATTGATAAAAAGTTCATTAGCGTCAAGCCATTGTGATAAGTAGGTCATATCTTCCGACAGCTTCGAATTAATTATATAAGTTAATAATCCTTGTCCGAGAAAAAAATGACGGTATCGTCGGCATACAGTACATCACTGCTTCAGAATTCATAAGACAGTTTTCCATGTCATTGAAATGGATTAAAAATAGTAGCGGGCCTAACAGAGGCCCTTGAGGTACTCCACAGGAAACTGGCAAAGGATTAGAACAATGGTTATCATAAACCACAGATTGACAAAAGATTAGCGTGACTGATAGTATCAAACGCCTTGGATAGGTCAATGAAAACTGCCCCAGTCATCTTGCCATGATCCATTTCATGTCGGATTTTATCGGTGAAATGAGTGACTGCAAGTTCAGTGGACCTCTTTGATCGGAAACCAAACTGGTTATTAGATAATAGCTTATGAGCCTCAAGATAATTAATTAGTTGACGATATACCACCCTTTCAAGGATAGAGATTGGTCTAATAATGATAGTGTTATCTAGATCTTTTTTACTGCCCGACTTGGCATGAATTGGGATTACTTTTGCTTGTTTCCAATCAGATTGGAAGGACCCCAATGAAAGCGATACATTTATGATATAAGTGAATTGCTTTTTATAATCTGTCCAACTGCTCTCAGATTTAGATTTGCGATACTTTCTAAAAGCTTTATCTCGCAAGTTAAGTTCATATTTCAGAGATGGAGACATCCAGGGGCAACGATGACCACGAACTCGCTTGATGACTGTAGGTGCATGAATGTCAATTATTTCAGCAAGAGATGACTTCAAGTATACTGCCAGGCTTCGTTTACATTCTTCAGAAGAAACAAAGGAGCCAGATCAACCGATGCCAGATCTTCACAAAAGGCTCTGGGGTTATAGTTAATATAATTCCGACAGGATATTGTTCTTGGTTTGAATTTCATATGATTAATTTTACGAACACAGCCAATCAGGTCGTGGTCACTCAAGCCTATACTGGGATAACGTCCACTTTGCTAATTCGCTGGGGAGCGTTACTTGTAATTATGTCAATAAGCGTGCTACTTTCTTTAGATATCCGGGTTGGTTTATATCTGATATCCGAGTTGTTTGAGACCATTGGCCTCGAAGAATAGATTTCAGGTCGCGATTGGCGTTTCTTTGATGGAAATTGCAGTGCATATCGCCCAACATTATGGTTTCTTTTTCTTATTTGTCTATGCACGCTAACATACAATCCAAAAGGGTGTTGAAGTCTTTCGGAAAATAGTTAGAGCTATCCGGTGGGCGATAAATAACTCCAACCAATAGACCTTTTGTGTTGGGAAAAGAAATTTCAACCATATGCATTCAACTGCATTCAATTCGAGATCTTCTTTTCTGTGCCAAGGAATATTATCTGAAATATATAAACCAACACCTCCACCAGAAACAGAAGGGCGATTTTTGTTGATAAACGTATATCCATTGATTTCAACTTCAGCATTGTTAGATTTTCCTGAAAGATGGGTCTCACTGAGGGATAATATATCAATGCCTTTGAAGTTTAAAAGCATGTCCGTAACCTGAAGAATGTGAGAACGGAGATTTCTGATGTTTTGATGTAAAAGTTTAAGACCTTTCAGTTGTAACAAGCCTTCGAGATCAGGCATAGATCTGGACTCAGAGCTGTTGACATTTTTATCCGGTGAAGTATCAATTGGGCGACAACCAGACAAAATTGATCATTGTTATCTTCACCGAAGCAGCGAAGGCAAAACGTGTCAGAACAAGTTGAGCAACAAACACTGCTCCCGATTGTAGATTTTCTGCATTTAACACAAGTTATTAGGACCAGGGCACGTTTCAATGTCCCTACATAACGTTCAGACTTAAAGGTCCATAGTGACGGGTAGACAAACGACTCGCTTCGGCTAATGAAAGCACTTGGCAAATTAAACATGATTCCCAGTGAATCATCACTACGGAAGCACGGTTTTTTAACAGAGAAGATGCACAGGATCAAAGCGATATGGAGAAAATTGAATAAGAATGTTGGAGCTCTTGGGATACATCTAAACGCCGCCATCATTCTTAGTAATGGTATAATTAGTAATGGTACAATAGTGTACATTTACCGTATTTTCTCATTGGTTTAAACCAAATAGAAAATAGTGAGAAAACGCCAGTCTTGTTCACGCAAGTTTTAAAAATGCTTTCCTTCTGTTGTGATCACGACTCGAACTGAAGCATTTTGTTTCAATAAATTTAAACTATTTAAAAATTTTTAAAACCGGTCCATGGACTTGTAATTCATGGACTTGCGGTCCATGGACGGTCCAAGACTGAATTCACTTGCATCTAGTTATTTTTTTCATCGCTGACTAAATTCATTTATTAGGTGGAACTCCTTATCCTAGAGTACAAGCTCTTGACGTTTATAAGCATTTGTTAAATGGGAAAAGGATGGATTCACCCGTGCACTGTCCTCCAGAAATGTAAGTTTAAAATCTTGATAAACGTTTAGTCAATTAGCCTTTCTCACGCTTGGCAAACTGCGCGGGCCCGAGTACGAAAACTACTAAAAGTTATATTTTGAGAAGACGAAAGGTGATACTTTTGGCAGATTTTTTTTGCTTTTACTGAGAGAAAAGTTTAGATTTCAACTTGTTTATTTAACAACTCAGTTCAACTTCCTGCCCACCAATTTTCCGACGTCAATTCAATAAAATTTCGGAGAAAATCAATGTTGACTGCATCGTTGAGGTATGGATACATCGTTTGTTTAAAAGCACAATCACTCTCATCGCTTTCAACATAAAACCATTCTAATATGAATGAAATCACTGACAATCATTTGAACTGTATTTGGGCATAGTACAAGGCTAGCGTCTTAGAGAAAAGGATTTTCATGTTCTTTTCCAGCTAAAGTTTTTTTCAAAATAGACTGCAAAAATTCGTGTTAGATAGAAACAAACCGTTAGGTGTAAGAATTATGAAATAACGTTTAAATATATCTTTTAATTCTTAATTCTGTTTGATGTGAAATAATGGACAAATATTATGTGTTGAAAGTTTGAAAACTGTGGTTTAATTGAGTTAATAAGATGTCAAATTATTTTTTTGAAAGTTTAAGATTGAAAGCTGTATTCAACAACCAGATATTTGGCAGATAATTTAAGTCTTATCCTGACCTTCTGGTAAAAAAAATCGTCTGGACAAAAAATACAGTATACAGAAATAGCCATATTCCAAACAAACGAATTAATTTTATTTTGCTGGTTAAAACTAATAACAGTACTTCCTTAGAGATTATAGATGGGATCAATATTAAGTTGTGGCTTTCAACTGTAGGCAAAAGAAATTATTTTGAATTCCCAAGCCACATACTATATTGGCTTTTCTCCCACACTACTGAAGTTAAATTGATTGATTAAGATTATTGGGGCATAATGTTACTGCATGATTGATTCAGTGCAAATAATTTGTGGCAAATTATAAATTGTGCTGATAAATAGTACCAATAGATACCTAGATTAAGTGGCTCCACAATTAGTGTCCAGTGATTACATGTGACTATCAATGGGTAAAACAGTAGTTACCAGTTTTTGCCAGTATGACATGTTTATATATGTGATGTTTATATGTGATGTTAACATGTTTACAGTATGTGTTTTGCCAGTATGACATATATAGTGTGCGATGTGTGATATAGTGTTGTTGTCATGGTGTGCGGACGTGTTATCAAGAGCTCCGACTGTCGACGTAAGAATTATATTAATTTATTATTATATTATTATATCATAAGAAGAATTCAGAATAACAAGATTATTTACCAGCTACCTATGTTAACCATCCTATTTTTGTGTTTATTCATGATATCAAGATATTGCCAGTTCAGCCTGACTTCAGATCAGCTTGAATCATTATGGTTCAGTTCAGCAACCAGAATGGATCAGTATAGGTCTAATTGGTCTCATGTAAATGCTTATAAATAGTGATTTTAATGGAGACCAATGTGGATTCATACGAATGGACCATGCCCAATCCAGTCTCTTCCTAATCAGGCACAAAATAAACTTAAGCACTGATTGGCCATCTATAACGGGCATCAGTAATATCTTAGAAAATACGCTTTTAAAAACAAGACTCATGCATGTACCACTTAAGTTGATTTCAAAATTATGTTTCTTTTAATATACTGTACATATGATTTATTTACCTTATCCCGCAGTTACAGTGTATTTGGAATGAGGTTATACTGATATTACTATATTTTTTGTCCAGACAATTATTTATTGGAAATTAATATATAGAAAAGGTTTTATTGTGCTAGAAGACCAAGATAAGACTTAAATTATCTGCCAAATATTCACTTGTTGAATTGACAGCCTTCAATTTTAAACTTTCAACAAAATAACTTGACTTCCCTTTATTAAACCACAGTTTTCAAACTTTCAACGCGTAATATTGTCCCATTACTTCACAGCAAACAGAAATAAGAATTGAAAGATATATTTAACCGTTATTTCATAATTCTTATACGGTTTGTTTCTTTATACCACGAATTTTTGCAGTCTATTTTGACGAAAACTTTAGCTGGAAAAGAACATGTATATGAAAAAAACCTTTTGTCTAACACGCTAGCCTTGTACTATGCCCAAATACAGTTCAAATGATTGTCAGTGATTTCATTCATATTATTAATGATTTTATGTTGAAAGCGATGAGAGTGGTTCATGGTCAAACATTGTGCTTTTAAACAAACGAAGTATCCATACCTGAAATCTTCAACGATGCAGTCAACATTGATTTTCTCGGAAAGTTTATTGAATTGACGTCGGAAAATTGGTGAGCAGGAAGTTGAACTGAGTTGTTAAATAAACAAGTTGAAATCTAAACTTTTCTCTCAGTAAAAGCCAAAAAAATCCGCCAAAACTATCACCTTTCGTCTTCTCAAAATATAACTTTTAGTAGATTTCGTACTCGGGCCCCACTTTCTGAGGAAATCGAAAATTATAAATATCTTTGAATAAGTTGTTGAAAGTAGAGTTTTAGTGACTATAATCAATTCCAAAACTAAAAAGGACAATAGTATAATCACCAGTACATAAGTCATCAAACCAACTATATAGATAGTAAACTGAACAATTATTCTTTTTTTTTTTAAATTTTTAATTTGGATATATAAATGACTATTAAAGTCTAAAGAAACATCCTGCATGTGGACGCTATATATTCTACTCAATTTTGTCTTCTTTCGTTATTCTATTACACTGAGCGATCTTGCAATCAAATAAATCTCTTTCCTCCATGGACAAAATATCCCGACCATCATACTCGACATTTGTATAGAACACAAAGGTTTGTTCTCTTAGAACACATACCCATCCCATCCCATCCAGTGGACGTAAAATAAGTTTTATTCTCGTATTTTATACTTCTGGACGCTGCTATTTTAGAGTTTGCTCGACGGCTCAAAGTTGATGTTCACCGGCGGTTTTCTTTTCAATTTTGACGTCATTGAGTGCTTGTCTTTTGTTCTTTACGCTCATTGACATCAAAATTGAAACGAAACCCCAGCTGTACATGGCGGCATCCAGAAGCATAAAATACGAGAGTGCAGGAAACCAGGGTTCGATTCCTGGTTGGGGCAGTCACTTTTCCATATGTTTATATGACTATATTAAATCCTCTCTAATATTAATTGTTATTTCTTGAGAAGATACGATAAACTATTAACATTTCTAAACATTATACTATTTTAAATTAAGGCTTTATTAAACTATATAAAACTAATTTATTTTTTGAATACAGTTCCCCTTTAAGAACAACCGTAAAATGTTTCTCATAAATCCTTTCTCAAACGTCGAAAATGTTCACATCGAGAAATAAGTCATTAAAGACGAAAAATCACAAAAATATCACATTGTAATGAAACGTGACACGATCTAGGTGTAATATCTAGGCAATATTTGACAAAAATCAGTAAAAAACTTGAATTGCTCTTCCGCGAATTAAAATTCGATCAAAATATCAAATTAAAATTAGGCATGTCCCGATTGTGCTCGTAAAATCCTAAAAAGTTGCTACCTAGCAAGCCAAAAAGTTGCTAGCTAAATTTTTAGCTCATACTTGCTACTTAAATTTCACGATATTTTCACACATACCTTAATTAAAAGCTTTATATTTCGTTCTTCTTAATAACTGCTAATATTAGTTAAGATAAATTGCTTGAAATTTGAACAAAACTATAAAAGGTTTCTACTGCATTTTAAAAAGTCGTTTCTACTGCATTTTAAAATTTTAACATTTTACTAACTACAGACATCGGAATAGCTTGAACATGCATCAGAAGTCCAGTGTCTCAAGCGCCACTTCTCGGGATCGGAGGGCGTCGGATAGTCGGTAGAATGAAGACGCCATTTTTGTTTGTAGTGGGAGAACACAGGTAACCCTACAAAGTAACATCAAGTGACAGCCTGTGATCCTGACAGGTAATTTGATCAAAACTTGATAAATATCAAGAAAATCGCAGAAAATTACGTTTTCAATGAAATTATTAAATTTTGCGTGATTGATTAGTTGATTTATGCTGTAAACCTGTAATTTGGTAAAAAGTTGCTCAAAAGTTGCTCAGAAAAGCAAAGGTTGCATGAGGTTGCTAGAACTATAAAAAGTTGCTCCAAACGCCAAAAGTTGCTCAAAAGTTGCCGAGCACAATCCAACAGATGCCTAATTAAAATCCAACAGAATTTCTGTCTAATGCGGAATTTCTGCACGATATCTTGTCAAAACCGTTTTAAAAATGGGGTAATTACAGAGGAAAATTGTATTTGCTTTCATGTATATAAAAATGCAAAACATTCTATATTCCATGCATAACATTATCGATCAGAGGACCATCTGGTATTGCACTCATTGTATTTTAGTTTTGAGTGTTTTTTGTGGATATTCTGACTTATCCAAATGAGGATTTGAACTTCATATTGCACTGTGTTTTCATTCATCATTCTTATAAGTATGACTTTCAACAGTCTTTTCCAATTAATCAATAATTCTCTAAAATACAGATCCCCGCAGATATATTAGGAAGTTTGCAGTGTACATTTTTATTATTCAGTTCACAGATGATGACAGACTGCTGGAAAGAAAATCCAAATAATCGTCCAAATTTTAGAACCTTGGTGAAGGCATTGGAAGCACACATTGGCTTTATACATATTTTTGAGGTTTATACCCATTATCTTTTCATGTAATCATGTATGAGTGTTAAAGATACAGAAACTTATAGCCGGTTGTTGAAAGCACGGATAACTTAATTATACGGTGATATTCCGTATATCCCCAGATAGATACGGCATATCCCCCGCAGATAACGAGTTATAGAGTAGTGACTTATTCATGCTTCGTACTGCAGTTAACCAATCATTTCTTAACCCTGGAATGGTCTTATTTAAGTCGGAAAATATACATCCTCTCTTCCTCTCCAAATCAGGTTGTGTTCACGAAAGCAAACTCCATTGCATGATGATCGACTTTCAAAATAAATGAGAATTTTAAAAAAAGCAGAAAATTATAATTGAAAGGAATTATGACTTAGGAAAATGCATGAAATCTTTTTCGCAATATTGCGCTTATACAAATCCTGGATTATATGAAAGATTTGTGCGTCCTTATATAAAATATACTTAAGGTGTATATATAAACCTTGCACAGTTTTTAGATTTCTGTATACAGGACGCCAAAATAGTTGATAAGTAATTTAAAGTTTTTGATTTGGTCCATTCGTTTCGCAGACATTGCTATTTTCCAGAAAAATCCGAGACGAAAAACGCCGAAAAAGACCTGGGATGAGCCACATGTGACGTAGCTTAAGGAATATGATGAAGATACTAAATTCATTTTCTATGTCTGGTTCATTTGAATACTCAAACACAACACATCTATACCTGGCATCATGTTGCTCGCTTCGATGATATATAACTATACATAGCAGGACACACAAGCAAATAACTCTACGAAATAACGCAAGGTATATAGTTACCAGACCCTTCGCCTTTTTCGAAAATTTCTCACGAAGAACTCAAAATAGCACTTTTTGGCAATGTTCGAAGATAGATATCTCCGAAACAAATGGACTAAATCAAAAACTGTAAAAGGAGAGTTTATATACACTTTAATGAGAGATGGATATTAATTGTTAGAGCAATATTTTAAATGTTCCATAAAAATAAATATTTCGATATTCTTGCCTTATATATGTCCACAATGTCGTTATACACAGTCATTATATATAATATCAAAGTCATTATGTATCAATCGAACCAGTACATCATTGTAACCTCCGCTCTTCATCTGAGGCTTGGTAGCTCAATGGTTAGAGTCGTCTCACCGACATTCAGAAAGTTACAGCCATAAGGTTCGATTCCTGTCTGGGATTCAGAATAATTTTTCTGAGGATATAAGCTTGACGATTGTCCATGTATCGTCAGTCTACTTCAAGCTCTCGAGCTTCCTGCACATTCACTACAGCAGTGTATATATTAACACAATAATAATAATAGTTGTAATAGTTGGTTTATTACGCATTTGGTAGCAATAGCTAAATTGAAATACAATATTAGAATGAAGAATAACTAACTTTACAATGTCATAATAATCATACCTATTTCTAATCATACAATAATCTAAAAAAATAACATGAAATACATATATGAATATGTAAGTTTACAAGTTAATCTGAGAAGATATAACAATATTTTTTCTAGACATCATGTATTAATCAGGATTCAAACGAATCGCTATTGGAAAACACTGGAGAATCATTTGTAGAAAACGACATTAGTGCAAACAAAAGGTATCTCACAGATGCCTTTGAGAAGTGCGACGAAGTAATTGTCTGATAAGAAGTCTTATTTTCATTTTTATGTCACTTAATTCATGAATTTATTGAACAACTAGCTAAAGCAATGGAGACTGGGTGGTATATATGTAAAAACTTTGAGTACGAGGTTGGGAGAGCATCGTTCTTGGCGCAAGCACGTGATATCGAATACGTTTATACAATGTATATTCTCGCCACTGAAGAGTTGACCATTTGTGAACGTTACGATTTAAGGGTGTTCGGACGTATTCTGTTGCTAGACAACCTGTTGCTCAGGACAGGGCATTTTCCGCTCAATATACTTCGTGAGTGGACAATAAATTCAAGGTATAGCCCAGATATTTTATGTGTGGAATATGCAGGGTAATTTCTTTTGTCTGATAACGTAATTTGATGCCGTCACATTGATGACGTCACATTGACGTCATCGACAAACATAAAAATTCTAGAATTTACGTCATTTTTGACATTATGTTATATATTTTTACTGTCCTGTAAACCTAAGTTACTTCCTACAAAAAAGTACGTGCGGATCTATTAAAAATTTTATTGGGTTTATTGACCTTAAAAATTCGATATCCAGGCTACTTTTTAAGGAATCTTAAAATCCATACAAAGTTTTATGAAGATAACCGTTCCCAATCTAATCGCATGTAAAATAATATTCTTATAAACCGTCGAAGATTATAGGAATTTTCATATTTCGATAACGTCATGATGAAGTTATCGTATCACATTACCAAACGAAAGAGCTATTGCCCACATAAATCACATACACACTATCTTGATGGATTCTTAAATCTGTGAAACCCTATGGCAATATATATATATAAGGATATATAAGATCTGCAAATCTAAATACGTCCGAACACTACTGCGAATTTGCTGAATTTGTTTACATTTCTTTATTGTTTTCATTGTTTTCACGGGTGAGTGAATTAATTTGAAAACCGCGTTTCTAGGTTACGACCGTTTGAAATTTGAATTGGTGTTCTCAAGGGGAAGAGTCGCGCTATACTATACATTACTGTATGTATAAGCGGAAAAATCGTTCGTCATTTGCGTGGAGCCCGTATATACTATTAGTGTTTTTTGTGAGCCTAACAAACAAACAAACGCTGCATATGCGTAGCATGTCTATTATTCACCTTTAAAAATGGTCCTATACCATGTATATATATATATATATATGAATGAATAAAAAGAGAGACGACAGCGAACTTCCAGCAGGAAAATGTTTTATTACAAACGTTTCGCCTTTCAGGCTTCTTCAGTGTTTAAATAATAAATAAAATAAATAACATGCAAATAACGTCCCATGCAATGGGGGATAAAGTTAAAAAATTAGAGTGGAGGCTATGTACAAATAAAAACCTATTTACATAAAACCTAATAGAACCTAACTATAATTAATTCTGTTTTTGGATCGGTATTCGCATCTTTTGTTCATTCCATGTGATTTTAGACAAGAGAGTTGTGCGCTCCAGTACGCCTCTCTTGTCAGCAATCGCTGGTCGTTACTATTCTTATTGCTGGTGTTTTGCATTTGTTCAATCCCAATAAAACAGAAGTCATGTAAATTGTGTGGTTCCTTATTAAAATGGATACAGTAGCTAGCTACCTCGCACGTCTTCTTATTGGTTACCATTGACGATTTATGGTTGCGAAATCTGACACGGAAATCAGTGCTAGTAGACCCAATATACTGCATTTCGCACTTCTTGCAAGTAACTAAATAAATAATATTTTTAGACTGGCAATGGATCCGTTGCTTGATGGATATTTTATTTTGGTTTTGGCGCTGGCGAAGAAATTTGCTTCTTGAAGGTAATTATGACAAAGGTCGCATTTGTTTACGCATTTGAAGCACCCATTGTCTTCGGATGGTTCAGAGCGCTGCCTCTTCGGGGTGGATAATATTTCTTTAATGTTTTTTGGTCTTCTAAACGATGGAATAATTGCACATAACGGAAATAAATCAATCATTGGCTGGGAAGAATGCAGGAGGTGTATGTTCTTTTTAATTATATTCCCAATATTTGGAAGCCGCGGATTGTAGTCCACTACCAAAGGAAAAATAATCTTTTCATCTTATTCGCTTGGGGCTAGTAACTCGTTCCTGGTTAATCCCTTGGCTTTCACAGACTGTTGCTCCACTTGTTTCGGGTTGTATCCTCTATCAATTAAACATTTCTGGTATTGTATACTCCTAGTGTTAAAACTCTGGTCTTCTTAATCTTGTGACTTGGATGTGCGCTTGTATGTTCCAGGTAGAGCTGATTGTCCGTTGGTTTAGAATAAACATCAGTTTCAATATAGCCATCGACTAATTTGAGGGTATAGATCTCATACATCAAGTGATGTTTGCGAAAATACCAATGTAAACTTGATTGTAGGATAAAGTAAATTAATGTATTCGGTAAATTCTGATAATTTCTCAGGCCCAGTGTCCATGCATAGGTCGAAAATGTCATCCCTATATCTCCACCAGCGGTTTGGTTTGATGTTTCCAGATTTAGCTTTTTCGTCGATGACCCCCATGGCTATATCAGCATAGCTACAAGCATTTTTTGGACCCATAGCCGTTCCGTGAATTTGTAGGAAATTTGCATTGGAGAACTGAGAGTTATTGTGCGACAGGCAGATTTCTACGGCCTCAACAATACATTGGGTGGATGGGTACTTCTGTTCTCTGGTGTTCAGGGCTTCCGTAATGACTGAAATTCCTAGGTCTATGTTGGGGAACATAGAAACAACATCCCATGACACTAGAAGGGTTCCCTCGGGAAATGGTCCAGTATTGTTCAAATCTTGAAGTTTGTTCAAAAGGTGGGTGGTATCTTGTGGTATATATGTAGTGTAGGCTTTATCTTGTAATGAAACTGTAATTAGTTTTATAAGTAACTTTAAGAATATATTGTTGTAAGAGCATTGAGACTATATTGTGAATAAATGTTGAGAACGGTTACACACAAGGGTTGTCAACAAGGTTGGGGGCAGATTTGAGGCATCTGTAAATGTGCCAGGGCCCCCGCACATGCTTCATCTGCCCATGGCTGTGTAATGAATGTCTTACCAGAGATAGATTTCTAACATACCCCAGAGTACCTTTGGTCCAGCAAGCTCAGTATGAGCTCTATATATATATGTAGAGTTCGCTGCTCTGGTCTTATCTAAACCATAACCGTATGGGTACAAGGCTATTATTACCTCCGCTACCACTTTGACTTCAATAAGCCCACCACTTATTTTTGCAATTTTGCACAATATCATGACTGCCTTGGATTTCAAGGCAGCACTTCCCTTGCGATAGTAACTTCTAGTTATTATCCCCTCGCCCGGCGCGAAGCGCCGGCCGAAGGCCTGAGGGTGCTAATATCGACTGGCGTTTAGTCCCTTATCACGCGAGATCCAAGCGGATCCTGATCTCGGATCGGCTTTATAGGTATATATATATATATATATATATATATATTATATTATATATATATATATATATATATATATATATATATATATATATATATATATATATATATATATATATATATATATATATATATATATATATATATATATATATATATATATATATATATATATATATATATATATATATATATATATATATATATATATATATATATATGATCAACCGTCCTCATGCGCGGCATCGGAAAATGGAGTAAGGCGCGGTGTTGCAGAATAGACAGTTTAGACATAAGAAGTATATTGTGTATATTTATACAGTGTATACCGTATATAATGTATAGTTATACTGAGTAGACAGGTGGCGTATATTCTGTCAATTCTCCATTGCTTATTATACACTATATACGTCTAATAGACGTCTAGTGTATATTAACGTCTATTGTGTCTATTTACACACTTGTATACATAAACTGTGAGTGTCTATTGTGTATATTGTGTATATTAGCGTCTAATTATACACTATATACGTCTAATAGACGTCTAGTGTATATTAACGTCTATTGTGTCTATTTACACACTTGTATACATAAACTGTGAGTGTCTATTGTGTATATTGTGTATATTAGCGTCTAATTATACACTATATACGTCTAATAGACGTCTAGTGCATATTAACGTCTATTGTGTCTATTTACACACTTGTATACATAAACTGTGAGTGTCTATTGTGTATATTGTGTATATTAGCGTCTAATTATACACTATATACGTCTAATAGACGTCTAGTGTATATTAACGTCTATTGTGTCTATTTACACACTTGTATACATAAACTGTCAGTGTCTATTGTGTATATTGTGTATATTAGCGTCTAATTATACACTATATACGTCTAATAGACGTCTAGTGTATATTAACGTCTATTGTGTCTATTTACACACTTGTATACATAAACTGTGAGTGTCTATTGTGTATATTGTGTATATTAGCGTCTAATTATACACTATTAGCGTCTAATTATACACTATATACGTCTAATAGACGTCTAGTGTACATTAAAGTCTATTGTGTCTATTTACTCACTTATACATAAACTGTCAGTGTCTATTGTGTATATTGTGTATATTAGCGTCTAATTATACACTATATACGTCTAATAGACGTCTAGTGTATATTAACGTCTATTGTGTCTATTTACACACTTATACATAAACTGTGAGTGTCTATTGTGTATATTGTGTATATTAGCGTCTAATTATACACTATATACGTCTAATAGACGTCTAGTGTATATTAAGGTCTATTGTGTCTATTTACTCACTTATACATAAACTGTGAGTGTCTATTGTGTATATTGTGTATATTAGCGTCTTATTATACACTATATACGTCTAATAGACGTCTAGTGTATATTAACGTCTATTGTGTCTATTTACACACTTGTATACATAAACTGTGAGTGTCTATTGTGTATATTGTGTATATTGTGTATATTAGCGTCTAATTATACACTATATACGTCTAATAGACGTCTAGTGTATATTAACGTCTATTGTGTCTATTTACTCACTTATACATAAACTGTGAGTGTCTATTGTGTATATTGTGTATATTAGCGTCTAATTATACACTATATACGTCTAATAGACGTCTAGTGTATATTAACGTCTATTGTGTCTATATTTACGCACTTGTATACATAAACTGTGAGTGTCTATTGTGTATATTAGCGTCTAATTATACACTATATACGTCTAATAGACGTCTAGTGTATATTAACGTCTATTGTGTCTATTTACTCACTTATACATAAACTGTCAGTGTCTATTGTGTATATTGTGTATATTAGCGTCTAATTATACACTATATACGTCTAATAGACGTCTAGTGTATATTAACGTCTATTGTGTCTATTTACTCACTTATACATAAACTGTGAGTGTCTATTGTGTATATTGTGTATATTAGCGTCTTATTATACACTATATACGTCTAATAGACGTCTAGTGTATATTAACGACTATTGTGTCTATTTACTCACTTATACATAAACTGTGAGTGTCTATTGTGTATATTGTGTATATTAGCGTCTAATTATACACTAAATACGTCTAATAGACGTCTAGTGTATATTAACGTCTATTGTGTCTATTTACACACTTATACATAAACTGTGAGTGTCTATTGTGTATATTGTGTATATTAGCGTCTAATTAAAGACTGCATACGTGCATTGTAGTAGAGGTTTTAGTCAGTATATTTACGTTACGAAATAGAACGATGCAAAAATATTTGTATAACGATATGAGGTTTTTAGCAGTGTGCGTTTTTAAAGAACGAGGCATATGAAATTTGTAACTTTGCCAATATCAGTTTGGAAGAACGAGGCAACGACATATATATGGTATGTGGTTTGACTTATACTTTGTTTAATATATGTTAGACATGCATACATAGGAAAGTGAGCAAAGTTTGAAACTGGAACACAAAAGGTAATGTTGTTATTGGGATAATTTGAAGATTTACATTAAAGATTTAAGTGTTAATTCTTCCTCTAACTGAGTGTTGAAGCATTCATTTACATACCAGAAAAGTACATTCCGCTTAAACTGGGTCATCTTCCTTGTCAGATTGAAATACATGTTTAGTCGACGAAATCCCTGTTCGCACGATTCAGTGTTTGTCCCATGAATTTCCTTAAACTTACTCAAGTGTGGGTGGTATTTACAATTAGGGTTATCTGGGGGCATACATGCTGCTTCTGTGTGCTTTGAGACATGAAAAATGTCTACTAGGAATTTAACGTTTTCTAACAACAGTTTTGCTCCAGCACTGCCGTTTTTTTTGTTGGTTTTTAAGAAATGGTTCAAGAGCACAAGCCCTGTCATATCCTAAATATCTTAGTCTCTGGAAATCTTCAGGACTGTTAGAAAAAGTTCGTAGAAGGAATAAGAAGACCTGCGTAAGAGATTCGCAAGTAAACATTTCTGTTAGGCCAACCACAATACCACACGGACGTATAAGTGCTAAGATACCAACTGTTGTTTCGAAAAATAAAGATATGTTCTCTTTTTTCTTACAGCCATTCATAGGAATTTCGTCTTCTCGTAGCAAATTGTTTTCTTTTGCAGCTGAAATAAATTCAGATGGGAAGTCGACATCTTTCAACAGTTCGGTCTTCTCGTGCCCTTGGTGGCTCGCACAGAATTTGGATGGTTTCTGTGATTTTCCCCCATTTAGGGGAGAATTTGGGCAGCAACGATAAATTTCAGGCAGATCACGACGAAGTTTAACCTTTTCTTTTGGTAGGGCGCATTTTGATCTTTTCAGATATTCATTGCCATCAACGGTAATATAACCCTCTTTACAACCTGGCGTGGAGCATTCGTGACTGACCCACTTGTTTGTGGAAGCACATATATCTTCCCACAAAATCTCACAAACGCTTTCTAAGTTGAGATGATTTCTTGTTTCACTGTATTGCAAGTCGATGTGTGTTACGGCTAACTTGCCAGCGTTGTGGTAGTAATTGACTATAACCCAAAGAAACCAGGCGTCACAAACTCTTTCGTCATTGAGGCGCCACCCGCCGTCATACGTTCTCGCGAAACTTTCGAGTTGGGTTAGTCGGTCGTTATCAATTTTGGCAAAATTTAAGTTATAGACCTTTGCCCTAGACTGGAATGTTGCTCCAACAACCCATATGTTGTTTGTAAAGTCATTAAGAAGTTGCTTTTCAAAGACAGTTTTGGAAGTTACTTGGAAATATCTATTGTTATCGTTTACTTCGTAATAAATCCTCTTGTCATCAACGAGTTTGTAAGACGGGTAATAAGTTGTTTTGCACACGGTACACTGTCCATGAAAAAGGGCTCCGACGTAGGTACCGGTCGTAGTGTAGACGAGAGGAAAAGATGGTCTTGGATCAATCTTGATGTTTTTGTTACAACAAGTACACGGTGGGGTCAATATAACAGGTTTCATGGCAGTTTTGGCACCATCCTTGAACAATGAATCTTGGAAGTCGCTGCAAGGTAGCCATGGGTATTTTTTAGACAGTAACTTGCTAAGAAGTCTGCAGTTATCTACCCTTGTTAAGTCGAGTTCCTTCGAGTTACTATTTGGTTTTCCAGGTTCCCCAAGAACTACTGTCGGATGGGTCTTGGATAAATCAATTTGAAGACCTCTTACGTACTCTGCAACAAGTTCCCAGCGATTGGGAGTGGCTTGTGGAAAGTGTTTAATAGCAAAAATGAATGCGTTTAGGTGGTCGTAGTTTGTAATAAAACTACGTGCAGTCATGTTTCACTAGTATGCGAACTGTGGGCTATGTATATATAGTGCGTAATGTATAGGTGGTGTCAGTTATGGTGTTAATTTCCGCAACATAAAGGACTACAAAAAATTTATTACCCAACATATATAGTAAAATTGCAAGTTGTTCAACCTCAATGGCGTTATGCTAAATTTCGTAATAAATAAGTAATATAATTTAAAAAAATTTCATTACTCAACATACATAGTAAAATTGCAAGTTGTTCAACCTCAATGGCGTTATGTTAAATTTCGTAATAAATAAGTGATATAATTTAAAAAAATTTCATCACTCAACATACATAGTAAAATTGCAAGTTGTTCAACCTCAATGGCGTTATGCTAAATTTCGTAATAAATAAGTAATATAATTTAAAAAAATTTCATTCCTCAACATACATAGTAAAATTGCAAGTTGTTCAACCTCAATGGCGTTATGTTAAATTTCGTAATAAATAAGTAATATAATTTAAAAAAATTTCATTACTCAACATACATAGTAAAATTGCAAGTTGTTCAACCTCAATGGCGTTATGTTAAATTTCATGACTCAACATACGTACCAAAATTGAAAATTGTTGAACCTCAATGGTGTTATGTTAAATTTCGTAATAAATAAGCAATATAATTTTAAAGCGTTCGTCAGAGAGTGAAGGGCCTTCGTCAGAAAGTGAAGGGACTTCGTCAGAGAGTGAAGGACCTTCGTCAGAGAGTGAAGGCCTTCGTCAGAGAGTGAAGGGCCTTCGTCAGAGAGTGAAGGCGTGAGAGAGTGAAGGGCCTTCGTGAGAGAGTGAAGGGCCTTCGTGAGAGAGTGCAGGGCCTTCGTGAGAGAGTGAAGGGCCTTCGTGAGAGAGTGAAGGGACTTCGTGAGAGAGTGAAGGCGTCAGAGTGAAGGGCCTTCGTGAGAGAGTGAAGGGCCTTCGTGAGAGAGTGAAGGCGTCAGAGTGAAGGGCCTTCGTGAGAGAGTGAAGAGCATTCGTGAGAGAGTGAAGGGCCTTCATGAGAGAGTGAAGGGCCTTCGTCAGAGAGTGAATCGAAGGGCCTTCGTCAGAGAGTGGAGGGCCTTTGTCAGAGAGTGAAGGGCCTTTGTCAGAGAGTGAAGGGCCTTCGTCAGAGCGAAGGCGTCAGAGAATGAAGGGCCTTCGTCAGAGAGTGAAGGGCCTTCGTCAGAGAGTGAAGAGTCTTCGTCAGAGAGTGAAGGGCCTTCGTCAGAGAGTGAAGGGCATTCGTCAGAGAGTGAAGGGCCTTCGTCAGAGAGCGAAGTGCGTGTCAGAGAGTGAAGGGCCTTCGCTTGAAATGTTAGACTACCTAGTACCCAACAGTTCACGAGGAATTTAGCGTTTTCGATTGTGTTTCACCATTGCCACTCAGTATACAACACTTTTATATCACGATTATAATAGCTTTGTATATGGCCTATAAATTCATATTATTATTGAAAATACGAACTTAACGAGGCTGCATATGCATTTTATTTTGACTCGCGGTTATCACGTGCATATAATTTTTATATTTACAATAGATGTCGTGTAAAAACAGATGCAACTCAAACTCAACTGTTTATTCATTAACAAAATTCTAAAGATATTGTTCAAGAAAAGTTACCTGAGAAAATATATAAAATAATAATATAATATAAATTTTTTATTTTGTACTTGTACGAAGGACCTTCGTGAGAGAGTGAAGGGCCTTCGTTAGAGAGTGAAGGGCCTTCGTCAGAGAGTGAAGGCGTCAGAGAGTGAAAGCGTCAGAGAGTGAAGGGCCTTCGTCAGAGAGTGGCGTTATGTTAATTTTCGTAATAAATAAGTAATATAATTATTCAACATATACATACTTAAGAACATTGTTTTCCATAAATATAGCGAAAAGGCGTTGTTGTTCCTCTGCATTTGTCTAAAATTATCACCTATTATTCAGGCCTTTAAAATATAAAATAAAAGTTGCCACGGAAAGAAAATAAAATGACGTGGTGAAAACCCAAACTATTTACCTATTATATCTAAAATAACCCCCTAAGGCTCCTATTATCTAACCTTCTTTTATCTGTATTATATGTTATATCTAAGGTTCTCTATATATTAGTAGTTTCTGCAATAAAAATTTGTAAATTAGCAGTCATTGTTTAGTATTATAGTATTAGTAGTCTTAGTGATTTTGATGTAATATTCTTATATATTGTTGTTGAAATGTGGGGAGCCTAATACAGTATATAGGGAGCATAATACATAATCAAAGAAGATAGCTTTAAACAGGGTTTAGAAAAATAAATATCTGTGTGTCAGCTGTTGTAGTCTAGTGGTTACCATACTTGCATGTATATGAGTTGGGAGACAGGTTCATATCCAGGTCGGACCACCACTTAGGGTCTTAAAATAACCAGTGAGGACAAAGTGCTGCAATTGTAATAATAACAGCAAATGGTGAGACTTTCGGGTCTTCTCGGATAACGACCGTAAATCGTATAGGCCCTCTAAACCACTATCAACTGGGCTTCTGGCCTGTTTGAGGTATTCCGTTCACACATAGGGTGTAAATATTATGAACTAAATAAATCGGTAATACATTTTCGCTTAACACGATAACCACTAATTAAAAGTGAACACTCCGAAAAAGCACATGTCATGCATATACGCGGTAACAAAGGATTTTAAGAACAGATGGTTCATGAATATATATGTATATATACCGAGAGAGATAGAGAAATGAAGAGAGATCAAAACGATAAAATGCAAATTCCAGACTTACGATATAGCTAGGCTATGCGTTAAAACGTTATAGAACTAATATAGGAGTTCACCGCTGGACTGACTGAGTGCTAACGGCAACTTTCAACTATATCGTCATTTTGTTTGAAGTAAGGTAGGTTACTAGTTAACATTCGTACATATAGCATTTAATTGACTAGCACATTTTGTTAAAAGCTCTGAAAATGTTAACATAAAAATCTTTCCGCATTGACGGTATATTGATAAAATTTTGTTTCATTTCGTTCAACCGGTTGTTTAATTTAAGAAAGTTTAGTTTATTGCAGATAAGAGTATAGCAATAATCGCGAGCATGTATGTGTGGTCTCCCATGTCCCGCACCCGAGAAAATATAGACCCTTCTCGCATTCACTTCAGAGCTGTCCATGAAACAATAATGGCTTAACGTCGATGTTCACCCCAACCTCGATTACTTGATGCCATTGTTTCAGCACGAGAAGTGACGCAAATGCGTAAAAGGTCCGACATATGTTGATAAAGAACTTGCCGCGGATATTAAAAAAGAAATACTATAGAAAAATAAACTAGCCGCTTCTGATTACAATCTCGAATTTGAGTAAAAACACTTGAAATAAATATATATAACTAAACGAGAACTTGAATTATAAGTAATAGATAAACACCGAGAACGAAGGATGTATGCTATATACAACCCCGAGGACGCGCAGCGTCCGAGGGCTGTATATTGTATACATCCCGACGTTCGAGGTGTTTATCTGACTTATTACATGATTAAGGTGGATGCGAGAAAGGTAGTATATTTGTATATAAGAATGTGGATGACTACTGTATATTATTACATGATTGAGTCGGTTTTCTTTGATGTAATAGCATACATCCCTATGAATACTAATTAGATAAGAAACGAAGAAAAAAATAGGAAAATCTTTGTCCAAGGTGGAAAAATGGACAAAACTTCGTTAGAAAACCTACAGCCACCAGTATCGCATATAGTCTAAATGGGTCGAAGCCATATTAAGTTTAGACTTGTGGGACTAGTCCCACATGCTTAATCGTTTTCGTGAGTCTATTTATTAAGGACCCCAAGTATGGGAGACGAGGCCGGGGAACAAGTAGGATCGTGTCGTTAAAAGTTGTTAGGCGGGGGTGTTAGGGTTAGAAAACTAGTTAGGTAGAACTTCTAGCCCCGCTAGGACCCACTAGACTAAATTTAGACTTACGGCTTCAACCCATTTATAGACTATGCGATACGGGTGACACAGCTGTCCATGAAATAATTGCTTAACGTTAATGTTGGAGAGGACATCGTACTACATTTATGCTGTAGTTTGTTCACACCAAGCTCGATTACTTGATCATGTTTCTGCATGGGCAGTGATGATGAAGAACTTGCTAGATGTTGAAAAAATAAATATTATACAAAAATAAACAAGCTGCTTCTGATTACTATCTTGAGTTTGAGTAAAAACAGTTGAAATAAATAACTAAGTGAGAACTTGAATTATCATATAGTCACCCACCTTCTTATTGTTAACAACACTTTTGCGTACCAGGTAAGTTTCAGAAATTTATCTTGTATATAAAATATTTATGTCAGCGACTACACACAGTATTTTTAGTATAAATTGACAAGTTTCTATCATAATTAAATTTTCATTAGCTATCGTAGGAGTTACTATCCGCTGATAGAAACCTCTTGGATAAAAGTCGCGTGATTACTAAACATTACCAGAAATTAACGATAAAATGTCCTTAGAAAATGGCGTCCCATTTTACAGTGAGTTACATAGAGCGAAAATATTAAAGTGAAGATTCTGCTTATTGAGTAGATCATCCACCGCTTGCCGACCTCTTAATATTTACAACAGCGATTATCAAATTATTCAGTAACCGGTTTGATTAGATCAGTCAATGACAATTTCCAGAGATAACTCTGGTCAATATTTGTGCCTGTATTAATGACGGGAATTTTATAATGCGCAATGTCTTGTTGTTATTACAAGTTTGGTGAGTATTAAAATGTTAGTATAAAACTTTAGCCGAATTACACAATATTCAACTTTTAAGATGTAAGATATAGGTTCTTCCAATGATTTTCTAACATTAGACCAACACGTAGATTATTTTATTTCATGGGCTGTTTTCAACACAATTTGGCAGATCGTATAGATTTGACTGATCTAATTAAACCAGTAACTGAATAATTTAAGAGGTCGGCAAACAGTGGACGATATATACTTGATAAGCACAATCTTCACTTTAATATTTTCGCACTATATAACTGGGTATAACTCACTGTAAATGAGTAAAAAAAGTACCATATGTAAATTAACCTTCAAGCGGCGGCCATTTTGTCGTTAATTTATGGTAATGAATATTTACATTTTTATTAAAAATATAAAATAAAAGTTATCCAACGTCATCGTTTGTTTGTGAGTGGGTGTCGCGTTAAGCGTGGGCCAATATTGTTTGTAAGCGTGCAGGGCCAATATTGTTCGTCATGTGTTAAGCGTGGGTATATATTGTTTGTCGGTAGGTCTATGTATAGGATAAAGCCCGAGAACGAGGGATTTATGCTATATAAAGCCCCGAGGACGCGTACGTATAGCGTCCGAGGGCTTTATATAGCTTATTACATGATTGAGTCGGTTTTCTTTGATGTACCGCCGGGATGTATATACCATACATCCCTATGAATACTAATTAGATAAGAAACGAAGAAAAAAATAGGAAAATCTTTGTCCAAGGTGGAAAAATGGACAAAACTTCGTTAGAAAACCTCCTTAATCATGTAATAAGTCAGATAAACACCTCGAACGTCGGGATGTATGCAATAGGGAGTTTACGAAAGCGAAGACGCTGACGGCATTCTCAACACCATAAAACATAATATTCCAAACCTCGTAGCAGATCGTTACCATTATAGACCACTTTCAAGTTATGTTTTCAGACACTTTTGAAGCTTGGCAGTTTGCATACTCATTTGAGTTAGTGTGCAGGGTAAATTTAACTAAAGGCTCGAAGCGGGTGACGTCGTCCACAGAACGTGAAAATGCTGTAAATGACGTCGTGTTTAGAGGGAGAACGTCGTTGAAAATTCTCTTGGGAATAAAAATTAAACTTGGCCCTTGCTCGGGATAAAAAATTGCTTGGATTTATCTGACTTATTTCATGATTGAGGAAGTTTTCAAACAAAATTTTGTCTATTTTTTTCACCTTCTATTTTTTTCTTCATTTCTTATCTAATTAGTATTCATAGGGCTTTATGCTATATAAAGGGCTTTATGCTATATAAAGCCCGCGGTACATCAAAGAAAACCGACTCAATCATGAAATAATGTTCGTAATTGGTGCGTGCGAAGAAGTCTTTTGTATGGTGTCGGTAATTGTTGTGATCTGTTAAGTGGTTTATGTTCCAAGTTGGTATACCAACTTTCTAATATAAGGCCCGGGTCAAACGTCGAACTTTTCATGAGTCGAACTCAATGTAAATTAGGAAACTCTTTTGTTTAAGTTCATTTGCATTGAGTTCGACTCATGAAAAGTTCGACGTTTGACCTGGGCCTAAGTCGCTGTTTGTAGTTTGTGTTAAAGGCGATACATTCAGCCGAGTCCCAGTCAATAACGTACAAACAAAACACGATATAATATCGTGTTTTGTTTGTACGTGGTGTTCAGCTATGTGATTAGTCCTGCCCCTATTCTAGTAGCTCGTCTGTGTTCAGCTAGTCTGATTTTTAGGTTTCTGCCGGTTTCACCAATATAAGTGTCCTGGCAGTCGGCGCATTTGATCTTATAAACTGCACCCTGTCTTTCGTGAGGCTGTTCTTTGTCTTTCACGTTAATCAGTATACTGTATGTCGCAAAGTAGTCATAGGTTTGTGGGCTGCACGTATATGTTGTAAGGTCGTAAAATACGTGCAATAGTCTCTGATGTACCTTTAATGTACTGTTGGTCTCGTTGGTCTCGTTGATATTGTAGTTATTCCATTCAATAAAGTTAGTATTGTAGTTGTTTTTGCGAAACGCGCGCCGAAGATAGTCGTTTTCGTTGCGCAGAGTTTCGGGTGAATCGCAAATAAGTTGTGCTCGTCTTGTCAAAGTCTTGATGGTTGTTGCTTTGTGTACCGTTGGGTTGTAAGATGATTCGTCCAGTAGTCTATCAGTGCATGTGTTGGTTTTCTGTAAACACTAGTCCTTAGTTTGTTCTTGTCACGTGTTACCAAACAGTCTAGAAAAGGAAGAGTTTCATTCTCCTCAGTTTCTTTTGTAAATTGTATGTCACAGTTCTGTTCGTTAACATGTTTGTGAAAATCGTCGATGTCGTCTTCATGTAGCGCGATAACATCGTGGTACTGCCCGCAGACAAAGGACGCGTAACTGTTGTTATGGACAAAACGGATTACTATGACAAATTGGACGCACTATAGTTAACGATCAACAAACGTACGAAAAATCAAACGAGATCCAACGCCATCATTACAACGCAAACTCAATAGAAACTTACTATCGGCTCAGATGTTCTGTGCCGCGACCACCTAAACTGTACGGTGATTACCTAAACTTCACAAACCGCAAAATACCCAGGCCATGCGACCCATTGTTTCTTTCTGTGGGTCTCCTACTTACGAACTCTCCAAATACCTAACAAATTTACTTCAACCTGCACTAACAAACAAATCACAACACAAACTTCAATCTACCGAAAACTTTATCAATGAGTGCGCGTTCCTCTATGGCTTGTATCACAATGTCAGCAACCACAACTGAGACTGGAGATCCCATAGCTGTCCCGTGTAACTGTTTGTAGTGCGTGCCGTTATATTGAAAGTAAGTGGAGGTCAAACAAAGCGTAAGTAATTCAATAATGTCGTCAGTGGGTAAAGGAAATAGCGTTGAACGCTAAACAGTACAAATAGCAGACGACTTTAAACTTGTGTCTTTTGATGTGAAATCACTTCCACTTCAATTACTGGCTACAATGTATACGGAAACTTCTATTGAACGATCTGCCGACGAATTTCCTTTACCCACTGACGACATTATTGAATTACTTACGCTTTGTTTGACCTCAAACAGTTACACGGGACAGCTATGGGATCTCCAGTCTCAGTTGTGGCTGCTGACATTGTGATACAAGCCATAGAGGAACGCGCACTCACAACTTACAAAAAAAACATATATATATATATATATATATATATATATATATATATATATATATATATATATATTATATATATATATATATATATATATATATATATATATATATATATATATATATATATATATATATATATATATATATATATATATATATATATATATATATATATATATATATATATATATATATATATATATATATATATATATATATATATAAATTATATATAAATTATATATATACATATACTATAGCTACTTCCGTAGCTCAGTGGTCAGAGCACTGCACTGGCATCGCAGGGTCGCGGGTTCAATTCCAGCCGGAAGGCCTTGAAGTTGCATTTTTCGCAACTGGTCCCGGTTTGGTCTTAAAATGTATGTATTCCAACACTCGAAATTTTCCTTCACCATAAATCCTTTCAACATGTAGTTTGATCGAGTGAAATGCCAAGTATTACCTATATATATATATATATATATACACAATACAACGACAACGAC
>JAYKKM010000032.1:0-82500 GCA_035772405.1 Chrysogorgia sp. JL179-B06 | reverse complement strand
TAATTTTTGTTCGCATGAAACAGTACACATGACTACAGCACTATCCAATTAAAATCAACTAACAATTTTCCAAAAGAAGCCCGTTGCAGCATTGCTTCCCTTTTGAATCTTCACTTTTGTATATTCATTTTTGGTTTTACTTTTCTTAAGAATGCATAACACTGAATTATGATCGCAGAGTTATACAAAAGTCCCGGACATGTTTGTAAGAAATAAATCTAAAATAGCATTTTCTCTTGAATTTGTTGGTTGTTTAACAATCTGCTTTAAGGTAAAGTGTCTAAGCAATGCAGAAACTGGACATCTATTGAAGTCTCCAGCAAGGAAAATACTGCATTTGGATACTTGGAAAGGGCAACAAGATCAATTAGTTTTGTAATCAAATGCTCGATAAGTGCGTTGTTATCGTTAGATGGTGGATGGTAGACAACACAGACAATCATGCAGACGACATTTTGTCTTAGATAAAGCCAAAGTGTTTCGAAACAAACAGCTTGCCAATCAGCTAGGATTTTAAAGGGAATATATGTAACTTTATTAAGCACATACTCCTCCTCCAGACCTAGAAATTCTGTCACGCCTTACTAAGGAGTAGCCATCAATTTGAAAAAGCCAAGATGAGACGGTTCAATTTAAGAATAGTTTCCAATTCTTCTATTTTCGGCAGCTTATTCTGAATCTATGGGAATGCATGCGTTATATCATTCACCACAACGACCCTCATAGTTGAAGATGAGCGCCATTAGACACTCCGCGACACGCTACCGACCATGAAGGCTCCAGGGTTCACGACTATTGAAGGCAATTCTATTCAAGGCAATTCTACCTGTTGTCGTTGGACTTATTTTATGTTAACTACTGCCGCTTTATATTTACTAAAAAAATCATTTCACCAATGGAACTTTTATTCATGAGTAAAATTTATTTATTTGGACCTCTTTTTCATTCCGGCCCAGTTGATTTGGATGCGCTAATTATAGCATGTGCCCCTCGGGGTTGTTGCATATACGTATTTATAGTTTCTTAAATAAGTAATAACAAACGTGCCTTATGTTTCGAGAGAATGAAAACATGCAGGTGAAGAGAAGCTTGTGTAGAGCAACAATGTTACTTAAAGCGAATACATTGAGTAAACTTTTAATTTGATTTTAAATTCAATTAAATAAATTTAAGATGCATTTCGATTCTTAAAATACAAAACAATGGATACTCCGTACATGCAGTAAACATATTTAATTTCAACGTTTCGACTATCTTGGAGTCATCATCAGAAATTGCTGTGAATGTAATGTGATCTGCTGTTAGAGAATAATAGGTGATCTCATAATATACATGTATGGTAATCAATAGAAAATAACAAGTTTACCATAAAATAAAATGTTTACTATATTTCGTAGTAAAAGTGGTAACCGTAAATTTTGATTCTTGATTAACATCTATTTATAATCTGGCAAAGCTACTATAGAATTCCGTAATGAGAAATTAAATAATTTCCAATTATCTTTCCACAGCTTATCACATAGAATGGGAAGATAAGAAAAAGGTATATAATACTTATTTGGTTGGAGAATGGTTCGAGATTGATTGTAAGGTGAAAAATAGCACAGTGAATGCAACATTGTGGCAGAAACCAGATCATAAAGAGCTCTTCCAGCGGATTGTTGATGGAGAACATAATATAGAGATGAGTGAGAAAAATGTGTTCCGTATATCAAAATTAATTCGTAGCGACCAAGGGAAATACACTTGTAAAGCTTGTGGACAGACGAAATACACTGGTAAAATACTCGTCAATCGAGGTAAATGTCAGATTTTTTGAATATTTTTCATCATAGCATAGTTTTCACATAAGAAGAACTGTACTGTTTGTATCTAAACCCGCGTTTCCATATAGTCGTAACAGTCGGTGACTCAGTCGGCAACCAGTCGGCGACTGTTCGTTTCTATATGGAAACATCTTGTCCGGCGGCGGCGTTACAGTAGTCGGCGTAGTCGTCGACGCAATTTTCCCTTTCGTAAACGGTAAACGGTCGTTACCATCCCGAAGCGTCGTTACCATCCCAGCTCTCATAGAATGTTAGGTAAGCGGAGTGAAATTCCTCGTGGTCCCAAGGTTCCCGCATACTTTATTTCGAGACTCCTCGTGTTCTTTCATAATATTTCTATCTAAAAAGCGAACATGAAGCATCTATATATGGCGAGTTCTTTGAAAAAAACCAAATTTAAACCAACCCGAAACAATCAAGAGGTAGATTTGGAGCAAATGAAATAGTGTGAAATAGCTATGAAATAGTGTGTAAGTTGTCTAACGTTTCGAGCGGCCCTTCATCAGAGAGTGAAACGCAAAGTGAAATAATAACTGAGTGATTTCACTCTCTGACGAAGGGCCTAATAAGATTATGGAATCGACCAGCCGATCCCTTGCTCGAAACGTTAGACAACTTACACGCCATTTCTGCAGTACACCAACCTTTTTATACATTTTGATTTGTATTTCTACACTGCCTACGCAGCACATCACGTTTTGATCACTTATTTAAAAGCATCTATGACCAGTAAGTGACTTTACGAATGTTGTATGGCAAATGAAGAAATGCTTAACTGCATTTATGGTTATACAGTATTGGTGGTATGTTGTCAGCCCACAAATATATTTTGAAACCTCGCATGAGCATACGTTGTTGCGATTGATATTTCGAAATCCCGAATAACGTCGTTTGCCTTTTGGAAAGTATCTACATATACGTTGTGATTATCGATCACAAAATCGAATTTACTGGTCCAGGATTGAGAGTTTGCCATGTATAATTTCTTTTCTCCTGTATACTAAATACTAAATATTTACATATTTTGAATTTCACGACGAACATGTCACCATGCCAAACAACGTATGAGGGAACCTTGGGACCACGAGGAATTTCACTCCGCTTACCCAACATTCTACGAGAGCTGGGATGGTAACGACGCTTCGGGATGGTAACGACCGTTTACGAAAGGGAAAATTGCGTCGCCGACAATAGCTGAGTTCAACTTTCACAACAGTCGCCGACTAGTTGGCGACTGATCGCCGATTAGTCCCAGTGTAGCAACGATATGGAAACACAACATTGCCTGTCTGCGTCTTCGCCGACAGTAAATGTATCCCATAATGCACTTTGCGGCCAATTTCAAAATGCGGCTAATTTCAAAATTGCTTCCCACAATGGAAGGCAGTCCCGATGCATGACAAATCCTCACGATGCATGAGGGACATTTAATCACAATGTTATGGTATTAGTTTGTAATACCATAATTAGGCCGACGAAATATAATTTGTATTGTTTGAAATTATTTTTGGGATAAGAACATTGTGAATGGGTGAATAAGATGTTTGGATGTTCGCTCATGTATGTCAATGAGGAAAAATTCTAATTTTCCTGCTTTGAGTGAAAATTAGTAAAGGTATGCGTGTCATAGGCAAAGGTAATCATCGTATTACCTTTATAATTCCATTTCCAGGAGCTGTTGAAGCATATGCAAAAACAGTCATGAATAACAAGTAGTTTTTCGCATGCACCTGAATCAAATGAAGGGCGTTAATCAAAGTGGAACAATATATTTTAAACTTTTTATATCTTCATTTCAATGTACTCAAAATGCATTACAGCATAGGTTTAATATAACGCCGTTTCTGATTGGTTGTCGTGCGTATTCCATTTTTCGATGGAGCACGGGAATTTTAAGGAAGCAATCGGAAATGTTCCAAATTTTCGCCTTCCGTAAGGAGAAAGTTATTTTAATTAGGATAAGAAAACAAAAAGAAATAATTCAAATAATTCATCGTTCTCCATCTATCTATGGATGCACTTTGCAAGTAAAGTTGGGAGTGCACTGAAATAACTTGAGAATATCGCTTTCTTCGTATTCTCCCAACTTCTCGTGTGCGGCATTAAAACTGCCCACAAAATGCAGGAAATAGCGTTTCAGAGGCTTAGAAAATCTAATATTTCCAGGGGAGCATGCCCCCGGACCATCCCTGTCGGGCGCCACCCCTTAATACATCTAGTTGATATTTGTAAGATACTGGAATAAAGTTTAAGAGTAGAGACAAGATGATATGGTGTCAGAAGTAGGATAATACCTACATGCAGCACATAAACGTTCGAAATTGAACAGATGCCAGCCAGCACCAAAAGCACTAAAGCTTGATACGGGAAATGTGGCCGAGAATTGGCGTCGATGGAGGAACATTCATGATCTTAGCTAGAGACCTTAACAGGAGGGGCAGCGATGGACGTTTATACGATACATTCAAGTTTGAGGACGAGGAGAAAGATAAACTTCAGCCTTTGGTAGAGAAATTTGAAGCGTTTTGTATACCAAAGAAAAATGTCACTCATGAGCGACATGTGTTTAACCTCACAAAGCAAAAGCCTGATGAATCCTTTGAACAGTTTCTGACAGAACTGAGAAGGTTGGCAAAAAACTGTGAATATTGGGAGCTAACGGATTCCATCATTAAAGACAGAATTATCGAAGGAATTAACAGTAACAGCACCAGAGCAAGACTTCTTAGAGAAAAATATTTATCTCTTCAAAGATGTTTAGATGTGCAAAGCAGCGGAAGTCGCAGACAAACACATGAAAACCTTGACCGATCAATCAACGAAAAAAAGATTCTACGCGAAAAATAGATGCATTATCGAGAAATAAATACACGAGAAATAAGAATAATCGACAGAATCCAAGAAGACAACAGGATACTCGGAAAGAAAACCGTGAGTCGAAATGCGGAAGATGTGGTAGAGAACGTCACAGTTATGACAAATTTCCCAGCCATCGGTAAAGAATGTCGGAAATGTCAGAAGAAAAATCACTTCACTGATGAGTCAGTCATCAGTGTAGAAGCAAAGAATCGCCAAGAGACGAAGGCAAACCTCAGATCGACTCATTAGAGACTAAGCCTAAAGAAGAAACCGACGAAGACCAGTTCTATATCAATTCGATGGGTAAACAACAACGTCATCGCTTTTAAAATTGACACGGGTTCAGATGTCAATATTTTAAGTCACGCAGACTTGATGCAGTCACAAGCTTGATGCTCAGAGTACAAACCTGTGTACTTTCAATACACCATTTGGCAGGTGCAAATACCTAAGGCTGCCAATTGGTATCTCAAGTGCTCCAGAGATATATCACAGGACTATCAACTCCTTATTCAGTCATTTGGAAGGCGTCAACACCTCCATGGATGACATAATAGTCTATGCACCAACCCCAAAAGAACATGATCGACGACTTGAAGCAACAATGAAGGTAGTACAACACGTAAGATTGAAGCTTCAGAAAGAGAAGTGTGAAGTTGCTGCATCAGAGCTAACTTTTCTGGGAGACACAGTCTCACAAGCTGGTCTGAAACCAGATAAAAGGAAAGTTGAAGCAATACGAGGGATGCTCAAACCTGAGAACAAGGCAGATCTCCAACGCGGATTCTTAGGAATGATTAACTATCTTGCCAGATATATACCAGATTTATCAACAAGAACCTGGCCACTGAGAAAGTTATTAGATCAGAAAGTGATGTGGATGTGGAGTAAAGAACAAGACAAGGCATGGTAAGAGCTAAAGGAACTCGTTTCTAGTGAACCAGTGCTAAAGTTCTACGATCCAACAAAGCCTATCAAGATTTCAACTGATGCAAGTAGAAGTGGCCTAGGAGCAGTGCTACAGCAATTACATGGTGAAGATTGGGTACCAGTCGCCTATGCATCAAGGTCAGTTACAGATTGTGAAACCAGACATGAAACAAATAATTGAACTTGAGACACTGGGAGTGACATACGCTTGTGAAAGATTTCATCAATATATATACGGACAGGATTTCGAAGTCGAGACTGATCATAAACCATTAGTCTCGATCTTCAAGAAACCGTTGATGGATAGTCCTCCAAGAATCCAACGTTTAAGATTACAGGTCCAGGCAAACGGATGCACACACCAGATGCCCTGTCCAGAGCACCAGTCAAGGCAGCAAGCAAGTTAAACAACCAAGTACAAGCTTATGTTGATGGACTAATATCAGAATTGTAAGTCACTGATGATAAACAAGCTCAAATCAAAGCTACAACACAGACGAACAAAAATATGAAATCTCTTCAAGATTCCCTCATGAGAGGAGGTTAATTGGCCTAATGAAAGATCAAGTACTCCAAAAGAACTACACCCATATACTGGAATATTCGAGACGAACTGTCAGTACACAAAGGAATGATACTAAAAGGTTCAAAGATCCTGATTCCACCAAGTATGAGGAAAGAAATCTTAACCAAGATTCATGCTGGTCACCAAGGCAGAGAGAAATGCAAGAAAAGAGCACGACAAGTTGTTTTTTGGCCAGGAATAAACAAGGATATTGACAATGTGGTCGACAATTGTGAAACATGTCAACGACATCAGCACAAACAGCAGAAAGAGCCATATAGATCTGTGTGAAATCAACAGGAAAGAATACATTATCATCGTCGATGCATATTCTAAAGTAGTTACCCAGAAGTGATCTCATTATCAAATAAAATTACTTTTTCCCGCCATGGCATACCAGACATTGTCCACAGTGATAATGGTCCTTGTTACAGCAGCAAAGAATTTGCAGATTTTCAGAAAGCTTGGGGATTCAAACATGTGATAAGTATAGTCCTCATTTTACATCATCCAATGGATTAGTAGAAAAGGCAGTACAGACAGTGAAGAATATCATTGGTAAATCACTCGAAAGTGGAGCTGACCCATACCTTTGGTTACTAGCATACAGATCAACACCATTGGACAACCAGAAATCGCCAGCTGAGCTATCGATGGGGCGAACTCTGAAAACTGATCTACCAGTTGTCGAAAAGCAGCTCAAAGTGAAAGATTCGAGAGCTGTAGTGAGTTGGAAAACTAAGAAGAAAGAAGTACAGAAATTTTACCACGACCAGAGAGCCAAACTGTTAGAGCCACTACAACATGGCCAGATGGTATATGATCCCAACAAACAGATGTGGGAAGAGAAGGCGGTGTGAATAAAATGGTAGCACCTCGTTCATACATTGTGGAAACTGATGATTGCAGATAGAAGTACATTGCAGACGAAACAGGAGACATCTCAGAAGAATAACCTCAGAAGTTGGTACAACCCCTCATCCAAGTGAAAAAGACAAGCTACTAGAGATGAAGACAGCTGATGAAACAAACCTGGTGAAACATCAAGATCCAGATATGGAAGACAAATAAAGAGGACTCAGAGACTCATTGAGAACTATTGATATTTGATATAGATAAGTATTCATAAGTACTATACTAAAAAAAACTCGTAGAACCATTTCAAAGAACTCTAAGTTTAAGAACAATATATATATATATATATAGTTGTGTTAACAAAGATAGCTAAATAGATTTGTGTATTAAATAAGTGACTGCTAGATGTAGGACACTAATTAATTATTAATCATTATTGTAAAGGGAATGTGAGGATATCACGTGACAGCGGATACCTTGAAGAGAGACAATGTAGACAAGCAGATGCGCGTCAATACTATAGTTGATATTTGTAAGATACTTGAATAAAGTCTAAGAGGAGAGACAAGTTGACAAAAACGACGAGACTGGTTTTTCTTTGTCTCATCTTTTGTTCTGCTCTTGGCTTATGATTGGACTATGTTCTTACTCTTATGCATATGTCGACCTTCACTCGCAGGCTTCACTTCATTCAATTATTTTTCCTTTTGTTTTTATCCTTAAGCTTATGCTTGTGTTCAAGTGAAAACCAGGCTTAACCGCGAAACTACGATGTCATTGTATATCATGCAGTATATGTGTACTTATAGAGATTATAAGTTATAGTTTATAGCTTAATATAGTCTATATAAGTTACAATTATACCATCAGTCATGTGAAAAGTTAACGCCATGCAAAATTATCAGCCATGCAAAAGTTAACGAAAGTAACGAAATATTTCGTGAACTAAATGAAAGTAACGAAGTAAAAAGTAACGTTATAAAACGACTTCGAACGTTACATGCCCACTACTCGAAAAACTGCTACTCTAGTATTGTAACGATAACAGCAAATTACCCTGACGTCGACGAGCAAATACGTTGCCTTGACGACTATTTGCCTTTTAACCAAAACCCCAAATCACCTTAATCCTAACCCTAGACCATAGGCCCTAAACCCCTATAAACCCTTACTTGAGAATGGGCATTAGTTTAGTTTTAGACGGAAATTTGGTTTTGTTTATATTATTTTTGGTAAATTGAGGGCGAATGCGGTCTCTCCCATTAATTTTTTGACATCATTGAGTGATAGAAACATTATACAAAGAAACCCCTTCACAATAGCATGACAATAGCGTAGTTTTAGTCTATTGTATAGAGCTATTAATAAAAATCTAATATTATTGATTAGGAGGCTCCTCGACGGGAATATCCCTTTAGTCTTCAGTCTACATTTTCTAATAACAGAACTAATTTAGAGATTGGACGCTCAAGCTCTGTTGAAGCGGTCTTAATTTTCACGGACTGCGAACAAATCCTTTACAATCTGGTTTAGTGAACTGCAGTAACCCGGGCCATCGATCAATGGTTTCGTGAACATTTATTCAACCACTATATAACTATATCATATCGCCAACAGCTAGATTTTGCTTCGGGTTATTCCATTTGGTCCTTTGTTGTAAAGTTTGTAGGTATTCTTTCCATCTGGACCAAAACAAATTTGCCAAGTATTGGACCCGTCTCCATGCATTGCTTACGAAGATATACAGTACGTCTGCCTTTTGGAAACAACCATGAGGCATCACCACTTTTGATTTCATAGTTAATATATGATTAGGCGTGAGTGGATCACTTGAAGGGAATGTTAACGGACGACTGTTAATAATACATTCAATTTCCACCAGCAAGGTTCGGAAAGATTATGCTGTGTTCGCGCATTAAAGCGCCGGCTAAAATAGACCTCCCATATGGGATGCAGCAGGCGGATTACGTTTTCATGTAATAAGCCAGTCAGCGATGGATTTGCGAAACAAATTATCTCCAATTCGTTTGTGATCCATCTCTTGTATAGCTAACTTCAGCTCCTTTTTCGCGCCTACCAGGTTTGTACCTCGATCCGATCGTATCTCTCGAACTGGACCTCTTCTAGTTATAAATCTTCGTAGAGTGTTGAGGAAAGAATCAGTTTCCAGAGATAAGGCAGTTTCTATATGGACGGCTCTACTCGCCATGCAGGTAAATAACACCCCGTACCGCTTTAGCTCTTTTCTTCCTTCTTTGATCACACACGGACCGAAATAATCGACTCCACAATAAGTAAAAGGAGGCGCAGATATAGCCCTTTCTTTAGGTAGATCACCCATCTTTTTGTCACCAACACTTGCACGTACAGTAGTCGTCTACACTTGACGCATTTGCTGATATGATATCTTTCCCACTCCATTTTCCCCACTGAGTACGGTAAGTATCGGAGATCTCTTCATCCCAATCGCCGGCTCTTTGATTTACACAGATCTTTCCCACGAACAGGAACGGAGCCGCCATACCCAACGGATCATCAATAGAGCTCACCGTATAGCCAGGACACCTCTACGAGTCAGACGTTTATCCTTAAGGATTATCCGAAATCCAAATGTATCCGACTCTACTAGCCACTGCACACCCTGCAGCGCACGCTCAATTGGCAAATGATCACTGTTCAGGTCGAGACTTCTTACTTGCTTCTTACTTGCTCGATCTTCTTCTGGAATGGTATCTAACACTCTTCTTCTGTTGCAAACAAACTTTGTAAGGCGGAAACCCCCTTGCTTGCAGGCCCGTCGTACACCTTCGATCCGGTCGACAGCTACGGCTTCTGTTTCTTCTGATCGGAGGCAATCGTAGACGTAAACGTTCTTCCTTAATACATTGGCGGTTTCAGCACCCACTTCCTCTTCGGCATCATTTGCACCTGATTGAGACTGAAGTTTGAACAGCTTGGCGACGAAACAGCACCAAATATATGAACGTTCATTTGATATTCTTCTAGGTTCCGCGACAGATCTCCTTCTGGCCACCATAAGAAACGGAGGAAATCTCGTTGAATTCCAGGAACATAGACTTGAAAAAACATAAATTGCTTCAATATCGGCCATGAAAGCCACCGGGTGTCGACGGAAGTCTTGAAAGAACACCAATAAGAGAACTAGTTAAGTCTGGACCTTTAATCAGTTGGTCATTAAGCGATATTCCACCATATTTAGCACTGCAATCGACGACCACTCGAATTTTACCAGATTTCTTTGAATGGTAGATGCCATGATGGGGTATATATACCATACTTTACCAGTATTCGGTTGATCAGTGCAGGAGGGCACTCTTCTGGCATAACCTTTCGCTAGGATTTCTTGCATAAATTTGGCATACACTGTAGTCATTGTAAAATGTTGTGTCCTTCAAAAACTTCTTTTTTAGCCAATTTGTCCGATGAACAGCCTGTTCTCGATTATTTGGCATACATACATCTTCCTTTAGGAAAGGGAGTGGTAATTCATAATGACCATCTTTATGCTTGCATTCTTGCTGCATCTTCTTTAGGAATCTTTGATCTTGTTGAAAATAGCCATAATTGTTGTCGTCTGGACGTTCGCTGAATTCTAATTCCAACATCTTATTTAACGCTTGCGGTGTGACAATTTCTTTGACTCACCATGAAATGTCTCGTAGCTAATCTCTTCGGCGACTAATCTATGGCAGTTGACTTTGGTATGGACCTGTGACAGATGAATTGGTCCTACAACCGTCCACCCAGCAAACGTTTGCATAGCAAATGGTCCACCGTTATGCTAACAATGAAATCATTTGGTTCTGCAGCCTTTGGACAATTAGATCCAATAAGAAGACCAATCTTCGCATCACTGGACACTGATATATGGTCGAATCTTGTTTGCTATTCTCGAAAGGTGTTGCCACTTTCCAACCAATTCTGGTGTTGGAATCTCATATTTCGTCGCAGGTATTTCATCTCGTGTAAATGTTCTTGGAAGATCCACTGAATTGTTACCATCTATGTCTGTGATTACCAAACCAGTCCATACATGTCCAATACTGCCGAATAGATTCCATTCGTACGATTCGTACGATTCGTGAAACCGGAACTTTATACCGCGCGATGCTAAGTGTGAAGTAAGGGCAGACATTCGTCGAATCATTCGTCGAATCGTGACGACTCGTAACATTATTCAACTATCTGTATATGCATGTTATTGACCCTCAACCAGTCAACACTCTTGTATCATGAATTCTGGAGCCATTGATGGTATTTACAAGAACCTTTGTTTCTGTTCCTTCCACTTGCAATTCTCCTCGAACATCGTCTCGTAAGAACATCCCGGTATTACAGCTATAAAGCATGGTATATGTAACAACTTCTCGGCCATTTGCAATCAGCATGACATACAATCGGCATGGCTCCTGCGGGTTTAGTTCCACCTCGTAAGAAGAGACTTCAGCAAGAGAAATCTGTGAGCATTATTTATCGGCGGATTGTTGCTCGTCTTAGTTTCACCGTTGGCGTTAATCTCGTCCCCTTTACTCTTACTCTTGTTTCTTGAGGCAATCTCAGGATCATGGAGAGAAGTTGGATGTTTAGATATCTTGCAAGCTCTGCGAACATCCCTTTGCTCTGTGACCGATCTTGTAGCACGCGTAACACATACCCTTCTCCTTTAACCAGAGTTTTCTATTCTCCAATGTTTGCTTTATAAAATTCGGGCATTCGTCTAGGTCATGTTTTCCATTGCAGAAATGGCACGGATCTTTGTTTGTCGCGGAGTCCCCAACGATCGTTGCGCGACTATTTTGCTTGTACATTGAATCGTTGCACTGCCCTTTACCCTTTAGCGTTGGCTTGTCTTGATTTTAAATTCGATTGAGAGCTCCACGTAGGAAAATTGGATCGTTTTCTACTCTTGCTTTGACTTGAACAAATTTCACGAGGTCTTTAAGACCTGGCATGTTTCCACTGGCTTCTAGAACTTTAATCACTTGTCTTCGCCATCTATCTTGTAGGGAGAACGGGAGCTTCATAATCAAATTCTGACGATTCTGAGGATGATCCTGTATGCTGAGATACAACAGTGACATCACTGCACTTATATACACTGCACCAGGAACGTGGAAAAACGATCAAGGGCTGTGTCGTCTCTAGTCTTTACAATAGGCCATTCGGTTACCTTCTAAGATAGGCATTTGAGATTACATACGGATCACCATACTTTTCTTTCAACAATTTATTTGCTTCAAAGTAACCCTTGTTTGCATCGATATGAAGGCACCCCTTGATTAATTCCTTTGGCTGTTGTTCCAGATACTGTTCTAAATACCGTAAGCGCATCTCGTTCGATTTCAGTCGAGCATTTGAGATTCAAATCCACGAATAAACGTGTTATATTCTATTGGATCACCTCCAAACTTCGACAACGTAAGTTCCGGAAGAAGACTCTGTTGATGCTGTTCCTGCTAGTAATGTCATTAACTGGTTTTGTTTAAGAAATAAATATCGATTGTATGTTTCGCATAAACCAGGTCGGATTGCTTCAAGTTGCGACGGAAATGGAATTGTGCTCCTACAGAATTTGATAACGGAACGGCCCTGGTTGGATCAAACGAGGACAATCTTGGATGACTATATCACCCTCCGTAAGGTGCTCTATCATAGCAGTTTTTCTCGTAACGACTATCTCTCTTACAGGGATCTTTGAACTTTGATCTTCAAAATTTAAAGAGGACCATATATTCGACGAGATAAGAATTGGCAATCTTCGACGGTTGACCAAATATTCTTTGTTGATTTCAGCTTCATCCGCTTCGCTTAACACTCGTTCTTTTCTTCGAGCCTCGGGCGCTGTTATTTTCTCCTCGCCTTGAATTATCCTTAAATTTGGAACGGTAAAATCGTGCTGTGATGGAGGATTCCAAACCTTTGGCAATTGAGAATCGACCAAACATTCTTCGTTAATCTCAGCTTCTTCCGCTTGGGCGAACACGTGTTCTCTTGCTTGAGCCATGGTTAATTCTTCCTCAAGACGAAGCTTAACAACCTCGTTTTCTAAAGCTTGTCGTTTATTCAACATTAACGCTTTCGCCTTTAGTTTTTACCTTTTAGTTTTCACCTTTTAGTTTTTGCTTTTCCAATGCAGAATGAACAGAACCACGAGAAGATGCTTTCCAACGTCGAGAGGAACTTGCCAAAGAACGTCGAGAAAGCGTCGAAATATTTGATATTTTGTCTAATTGCTCTTCAATACATTACTTCGCTTGGCTGATCCATTCTTTTACTTTAGATTGGAAATCAGTTATCGTTTTAATTTACTATGTTCATAATACCATTCATATGCCGCAGTTTTGTCGACCTCTTCTTCTAATAATGTTGACCAAACGTTGTGACGATTTTTGGAAATCATCCATGAGTTGGTTTAATAAATCTAAGTCATTTTGAATTATATGAACGTCGTCGGCGTTGACCATAAGCAATAGCGTAGCGTCTGGTTGCTATTAATAGCTCAAAATGCGGACAAACAAACAAAATTTGACTCACAAATGATTGCAAATGAGCTATTTTCTTTTGTTATGGCCGCAAGAATTATGGGTAAAAGCGGACAAACATCGATACTGACGTCATCTCGACGCGCTATTCAATCTTAGGGCTGAAGTTTCATATAAATATCCCGAATTTAAAACATAGTCCTAACCCCAACATAACCCTAATCCTAACCCTAACCCTAACCCTATACACCTAATACTAACCCTAACTCTTACGATAACGCTTTATTTTAGAAATAACAGCTGATTTTAATTTCTAATTTTACTACCGATAGTCTATGTGACGCCATTTCGGGATTTATATGAAACTTCACCCAATCTTGGCTAGTCATATGTCTCTCGACTCTTCTTTGAACTGCTTGACAATTCTGTGACTTCATCTGTATTTGGTAGGCCTTCCTTTCTCTGTAAGCTTCCTTGTTCTTCTTTGCGAAGTATCTTCCTGGGGCAAGTTGTCTTCAACAGAGTCAGGCATATTCACAAAATCATGCAATTTAGCGGTTGATTTCACAATCGTTTTAACTAATGTCGTGGCGATTAAAGCAATATCACGACAGGAATCGAGTTTCTTTCTTTATTTATTACTATTAGTCTATTAGATGTTTAACGCGTTACGGTTTTCGAATCTTCATATATTAGCGTGGCCGACTTCGTTCTAAACGGTTAATTAAACGATGCGATCTGTTTTAAAATACGCTAACGAGATTGGAATCACGTACCGTAAACTTATGTCACCCTAGTGGCATCTGGAGAGAAGGTTAAGAAACAACTGAAGACAGCAGTTGAGGAACAGCTTCGAGATAAAATCCAAGGTGAAAAGTGACAAGGTAAATTTCTTAAATCCAGATGGGATGATGAAAAACTGAACCAAACAGGGTGTTTTGCATGGCTGAAGGAGTGGAAACATGCACCCTCGCACACCATAGCTGGGATGATGGAGCTCTACGAACAGTTAACTCCAATTACGAAGTTGTAGAAATCACATAAAAGTGCAGATTGTGTGGAAAGGACGCGTAGAGCATTGCACATGTGTTAACGGGGTGTTCAGCCCTGGCACAAAACACGTTCACATTATGAACGAGTTTGCTAAAGCTCTTAGGTGATACGAGATTAAATAAATTATTATTATTATTATTATTATAAGTACCTCTAAAGACACAACGCAGCCCTAAAAAACGCTCTTCTTTGACATGCTGAAGGTGATGAAGCTAGCGAGTACAGTTCCCCGTGGCATACTCCCCAAAAGTACCGGGCCCGATTTACGAATCTGAGGAGGCGCAAGCATTCTGCGATGTGCCGATATATGCAGAGTGCAACCATGTGACAGCGAATAGAGTAGATGCTCCGTGTTCGTAGATCACAAAAGTAAGCAAGTAATTAATGGCTGTACGAGCTGCTCGTGGATTAACAACCGTGAAAAGAAAGATGAGGAGAAGACGCTAAAGCACGACCCCCTGAGATGGGAACTTAAACAACAGTACCCTGGGTATAAAGTGGAGCAGTACATGTGATTATTGATGTCCTGGGAGGATGGTCAAGAGATTTCGATACTACTATGCGAAAGATGCTGGGGCCTCGTAGAAGTGACGCACTATTGAGAATGGGCATTAGTTTAGTTTTAGACGGAAATTTGGTTTTGTTTATATTATTTTTGGTAAATTGAGGGCGAATGCGGTCTCTCCCATTAATTTTTTGACATCATTGAGTGATAGAAACATTATACAAAGAAACCCCTTCACAATAGCATGACAATAGCGTAGTTTTAGTCTATTGTATAGAGCTATTAATAAAAATCTAATATTATTGATTAGGAGGCTCCTCGACGGGAATATCCCTTTAGTCTTCAGTCTACATTTTCTAATAACAGAACTAATTTAGAGATTGGACGCTCAAGCTCTGTTGAAGCGGTCTTAATTTTCACGGACTGCGAACAAATCCTTTACAATCTGGTTTAGTGAACTGCAGTAACCCGGGCCATCGATCAATGGTTTCGTGAACATTTATTCAACCACTATATAACTATATCATATCGCCAACAGCTAGATTTTGCTTCGGGTTATTCCATTTGGTCCTTTGTTGTAAAGTTTGTAGGTATTCTTTCCATCTGGACCAAAACAAATTTGCCAAGTATTGGACCCGTCTCCATGCATTGCTTACGAAGATATACAGTACGTCTGCCTTTTGGAAACAACCATGAGGCATCACCACTTTTGATTTCATAGTTAATATATGATTAGGCGTGAGTGGATCACTTGAAGGGAATGTTAACGGACGACTGTTAATAATACATTCAATTTCCACCAGCAAGGTTCGGAAAGATTATGCTGTGTTCGCGCATTAAAGCGCCGGCTAAAATAGACCTCCCATATGGGATGCAGCAGGCGGATTACGTTTTCATGTAATAAGCCAGTCAGCGATGGATTTGCGAAACAAATTATCTCCAATTCGTTTGTGATCCATCTCTTGTATAGCTAACTTCAGCTCCTTTTCCGCGCCTACCAGGTTTGTACCTCGATCCGATCGTATCTCTCGAACTGGACCTCTAAACTGGAATTATTATTATTATTATTATTATAAGTACCTCTAAAGACACAACGCAGCCCTAAAAAACGCTCTTCTTTGACATGCTGAAGGTGATGAAGCTAGCGAGTACAGTTCCCCGTGGCATACTCCCCAAAAGTACCGGGCCCGATTTACGAATCTGAGGAGGCGCAAGCATTCTGCGATGTGCCGATATATGCAGAGTGCAACCATGTGACAGCGAATAGAGTAGATGCTCCGTGTTCGTAGATCACAAAAGTAAGCAAGTAATTAATGGCTGTACGAGCTGCTCGTGGATTAACAACCGTGAAAAGAAAGATGAGGAGAAGACGCTAAAGCACGACCCCCTGAGATGGGAACTTAAACAACAGTACCCTGGGTATAAAGTGGAGCAGTACATGTGATTATTGATGTCCTGGGAGGATGGTCAAGAGATTTCGATACTACTATGCGAAAGATGCTGGGGCCTCGTAGAAGTGACGCACTATTAAGGATGCAGAGATCAAGTGCAGATCTCCAGTACTCTAAACATCGCATGAACATTTAAAGTCATTATGCATCAAAGGAAGTCAAATCGGATGAAAGACTTCGTATAGCCTGATTATAAGAAGTCAAACAACACAATGAGATAGATAATCCCTTGATAATGTTTATGATATTATAGTTGGTAGATCATTTTAGTGACTCTTAATATTTTGACTTATTAATTTATAGTATAGATATTCTGCAACAACAATTCGTTTTATATTAATCCTTGACAGCACATAGGTTACGTATTTGCGCCCTATGTTGATTTTTACGTATACTAGTATTCATACGTGACATACTGCTATAATAATAATTCTAATAATATGCTATGAATGACGTGAAGACGTCAAATATTTTAAACGATAACCCATTAATCTCTTTTCGACGTAACAAAAACATTCAGTATAATTTAGTACCCAGTGTCCTCAGACAAATTTACCTGTGTCACTGGGGTACCTAATTCTCTTGCTCTCGTACTCGTTGTTACATATTCTCAACTCCGCTACAAACATTCCAGATCTTATAAGCCAGCATGCATTTCCATATTTACCAGCTGTTGTATTCTAGTGGTTACCACACATGTATGTGAGCTGAGAGATACAGTGCAGCAGCCTGTCAACCACTCAGGGTCTTAAATATGATTGAGGAGAAAGTGCTACCTTTTTAATAATACAACTAGCAAATCATAAAACTTCCAGGTCTTCTCGAATAACGACGTTATATCGTTAGTATAGCCTGTCGTTGACCTAAAAGCGGAGTGATAAACATAATAAACTTAAATCCCATTACACCGTTCGGCGTATCTTTAGATGCACCTCCTCTAAAGGGGTGTTTATATGGAGGAGGGCCAGCCCTCTTGTCATGTAAACGCAAACAAATTTTTACAATTAATTATGCTGAGACGCGGGATCTCGGCAAAGAGGGCTGGCCCTCCTCCATATAAACGGGTCATCACCTACCTATACTATCAAGTTTTGTGATTGGTTGATTAAAACAATAAAACAATAGAATCAACCACAAAGATACCAATGTCCTAACCTAACCACTTTTGTTCCATATAGCCAATCACAAAACCTGTTCATTTTAGGTACGTATTTACCGATATAAACACCCTAATATCGTTTACTGTATGTTATGCAGAAAATGTTAAAACGCTACATCGGACATGAAACTGGTCGGCGTTTCTCTTACAGATTTTCTGAAAATCTTTCCTGCGTAAGAAACAATGATAATTGTCAAACATATCAACCGAAATTTTAATAGTATCAACCATTTGATTTCGGACATGAAGGTTTGTGCAACTCACTCATTTCCGGTGCAGGTTATATAGCCGATAAAGAAGAAAGACGTCTTGGGACGATTCATATCCTCATAAGACCAACCAACGTTTTTCCTGAAGAAATTGGTTTAAAAACAACAGTGACTTCTCTCATCTAATTCCCTTAGAAGTTTTTCTTTATTTCACTTGCCTCGTTATGATAGCGGAGCGTGTTAATGCTATTATAGAACCAAAACTCAGACAAACAAACCGAAATTGACTCTCAAATTATTTCTAACGACTCTTTTTCTATTGTTTGTAATGCAAGAATTCATAGCAAACTCAGACTAACATACATACTGACGTCATTACCGCGCTTCGCTATTATTTGTTACTATTTATAATATCTGATTGGCTAATTTTTGTGTATGATTATTTTGCGCATAAATGTTCGATACTTATATCTTATCAGATGTTTTGGTATGTAGTATCGCTGTATATTTTTATGAGTTCTGCCGTATTTTGACGATCCCGCAGGGCGAGTCAAAATACAAACAAGGAGTAAAAATATACAGCGATACTACATAGTACCAAAACATCTTATTAGAGATTTATTATACAACTGCTCTGATCAACAATTTTTTATGGAAAAAGATAACTCTATTAGGTGTTTTCTAACATATTAGATGTTATCTAAATCTTATGAGATGTTTTGGTATGTAGTATCGCTGTATATTTTTACGCGGAGTAGTGTCGAGTTTTTAGCGTTATTAATTGGGCGGATACTTTTCAATACAGTTGTATAATAATTATTTTTATTGCACTTTGCGTTTCAAGGGTCTTCGCTCGAAAAGTTAAACCTTCTATCATCCGACCTTTTATTGTTATACCAACATTTATTTGTTATTTATTTATTTGTTTTTTATTGTTATACCAACATTTTATTGTTATACTTTAATTTATACCAACCTTTTATTGTTTTTGATTTGTATCTTACAATTAATATTTTCTTTCGTTTTAAGGTGTTGCATTTGCCCAGCCAAATATCACTATAAGGATCACATCCAGTCTCCAGGAAAACGTAATAACATATGGAAGTTCTGTTGCATTGGTGTGTAAAACTTACAGAACTTATGACGTAACATGGTTTAAAGTCAGTTCAGATGGCCGAAAGGAGAAAAGTGGAAAATTCTCAAATCATGGTTTTCACAGAATATTAGTTTTAAAAATTTCCAAAGTAACCGAGAAGGATGAGGGAAGATATTTATGTGAGATTGGACGTGTTGTTATAAAGTATAAGTCTGAAAAGACGGTTGATATTACTATCGAAGGTAAAGATTTAATTAGACTTCATACTAAGTTTTTGTGGTTACAGCTATCGGTAGCCATATAGTGTACTCTTGATTGCTTGATTGTATGTTTCACTTTTTATGGGATTGCCTCTCGTTTCGCTGTTCGCCAAGAGATTTTATTTTTTTCTACGAATTATCTCCAATTTTTAACAAGGTTTTTGTAGTTTATTTTAAAGGTAAGCTATCTTTCTTGTTTTAAGTGTTCTTGTTAAGTGTGAGAATGGTTTAGTTGTGTATTCCTAGTTGACAAAGAAGCTTATCGAGGGAGTTTATTGTTAAATAATACTTCGTAAATTGAGTTATTTTATTTCTTTTTCTTTTCAGCTCTATATGCATGCTGTGTGTCAACGTGCATTCACAGTTCACTAACCATCGAGTCCATCAGAAGATAAGTCTAGTTTCGATTGTCATCGCTCAGTTGTCTGAAAAGTACACGTTCAATATTTGAATAAATTAAAAATATATTACACATCTCGTCCAATACTCTGATGAAGGGCTCCGCTCGAAACGTCAGTATCTCGTCACTAAATTCTTGGCAGTTTAGCACCTTTTCACTTTGCTATATATATATATATATATATATAAAATTTCGAGTGTTGGAATACATACATTTTAAGACCAAACCGGGACAAGTTGCGAAAAATGCAACTTTAAGGCCTTCCGGCTGGGAATTGAACCCGCGACCCTGCGATGCTAGTGCAGTGCTCTGACCACTGAGCTACGGAAGCCGTTGCCGATCGAGAGCGTAGTCACGAGTTCTGTATATATGGTGGTGGTAATGCCGGGATAAGATTCTGGGTATATTATAGGTAATATTTGGCATTTCACTCGATCAAACTACATGTTTAAAGGATTTATGGTGAAGGAAAATTTCGAGTGTTGGAATACATACATTTTAAGACCAAACCGGGACCAGTTCCGAAAAATGCAACTTAGCGGCCTATATAACTACTGAGAGTATATATATATATATATATATATATATATATATATATATATATATATATATATATATATATATATATATATATAGAATTGAAGAGAATGACAAAGAGCAAGAAAACTTCTCACCAGTCCAGATAAATTTTAAAAAATATTTCGAACATTCGTTCTTCTTCAGTTAAAATTTTAACTGAAGAAGAACGAATGTTCGAAATATTTTTAAAAATTTATCTGGACTGGTGAGAAGTTTTCTTGCTCTTTATCATTCTCTTCAATTCATATATAATATCATCCAAGAGCATAACCTGTATCCATGTTTGTGGATCCTTCTGCTAGGAGCATCATTGTTTTGGTCTGCCTGTTCTTTTTTAAATTCAACATATATATATATATATATAATGGGTTTTGCTAAAAGCAGGCCCGGGTAAAAATTAAATAAAAAATTAAAAACGCAAACCAAAATATTATATGGTCAGCGGTATGTTGCAATACCCTTCAGCTTGGCGGTTTTACATAAAATGTCAACAAATCCCATGTCAAAATGGTTTTATGGCCATAATTCTATTCGTTCTATGGACATTCAACAAGATTTATAGCTCTTTCCGAAAACCAAATTTTACAATTTCTGGAAAAACCAAAAACAATACTAAACGCAGAAAAAAGACGAGTCTAGTTATTGCATTATTTATTTATAAGTATTCATTTGAAAAGTGAACATGGCTGAACCTCGCCTCTGAACTAAAAGCTGGATGTTTGTCTGAAAATTGTGATATGAACCATAATATATGTAAAATAAACACTAAATCAACAAATTACTTTACTAACTTACTTGAGATGTACTATACAACGTAAGTCTTGAATAATTAGTATCCAAGTTTTTTACGTTACATTATTATAACGTTAAGGGGGATTACACCTGTAATATCGGAAGGCAAGGGCCGTGGATAGGACCGCCTGGCCTTGTTATCAAGTCATGACGTAGCTGGTAGAAGCTAATTTTTTATTGGCTGTTGGTTACTATATACCATCATATAACAAGATCCCAACCAATGACCGTGTTTACTAGGTTCTTGTGTCCGATTGAATAAAAAGGTCGGAAAACGACCAATCTTTAAATCTGTTGTTCAAGAAGGAACGTCTTTACCCTTGTTATCGAGCCGTGGGCCGAGAATCGGGCCGCGGGCTGCTTTTAGCCTGATTTTAAATTGATTATTGACTATTTTTGAATAGTTTGAGTTTGAGGTTGTTATTGTGACTAGTCGCTATAGTTGAAAAACTGTTGCTATGAAAATTGAGCTAGAATTTGAACTAAAAGATGACATTAAATACAAATCCATCGAAGACCTGGCTTGTTGTAATGACCACGAAGTCCTTTGGCTGTACTTGAGACCTAATCGCCTTCCGAGGGGACTCTCGTGTGTTGTCATTATAGCTGTTAGTGTACCATCCCCATGCGCCGACGACAATTATATGCGCGATCATCGTTTCGATTCTTTCACCCGTGCAGAGTCATCGTACCCGAACTGTGGTCTTATATATCGTCGCTGGTGATTTCAATCGACTAGACGTAAAAAGTCTCCAAAAGAGGCCCACCCGCAAAGAGGCTATTCTCGATTTGGTCGTTACACCAAGCCACAATCCTTTCCACCTTTTGGTCTATCAGACCACAATACAGTTATGGTCACTTCCAGTCATAGGAACAAAGCTATACGTCTTTAGACGGGATCGACAAGCCAGCCGGAAAGTATCAATAGGAAGATATTTAGCCTCCTTAGATTGGAAAGTCCTGTTTACATCATTGGAGAGCTGTGAAAATATGATGCAAGTGTTTCAGGAAGTGGTGAATACCGGACGTGACTTATTAATTCCATAGAAGCAGATTCGTATTTGCAGCGCAGATGCCCCATGGATGACACAGAACCTAATTAAAATCGTGCACTTATCTTGAAAAGACAGAAGGCATTCAATACGACAGGTCCACTCTTTTCAAATATTATAGGATCTTGGTGAACAGAGAAAGAATGATATGCAAGTCACATTATTACAAATCAAAAATCCAACAGATAAAAGGACATAATCCCAAACTATGGTGGAGTAAAGTAAAACGACTCAGTGGAATGACATCTTGCTAAAGCGAACTGGTCAACCAAATTAATGTTGACGAATTTGAGTCTCTTTCAATACATGAGAAAGCAAACACAATCAATGAAGCATTCTTGGAGCCCTTAGAAACTCAATCCAGCTAAAGCATCTGGCCCAGACAATATATTCAATTGGTTCCTGGTGGAGTACGCGGATCTTGTGGCATTTGCCATCACACAAATCCTCAACTCATCTTACCGTGAAAAATGTTTACCAAGCAGATGGAAAATGGTCGATGTGTTCCCTCTACCTAAAACGAAACCTGTTCAAAACTTAAAGAAGGACTTAAGGCCGATTTTTCTTACACCACACACATCCAGCCATCATGCATGCCCACCCACACATCCATCGATCATGCATGCCCACACATCCATCATGCATGCCCACCCACACATCCATCGTATGTATGTATTTCTCAATTAGCTGAGGACTTTGTTATCACAGATTTTGTCACTGATTACCTGCTTGTCGACTTCAGCCCCCAACTTTAAATCCGTTCCTATGCCCCTGACCACGACATCTGACCACGAGATAATATCCCCTGAGCACGAGATAGTACCGAATGGTTACGCTAGTAGAGCACAGGAAATCGCCGACCAAGTGTTGCAGTGGTCCATAGACAACAAAGCCCAATGAAATGCTGACAAATGTAAGGAGCTCAGAATTTCGTTTGCCAAAACCACGCAAAACTTTGAACCAATTGTTGTCAACGATAAAGAGTTTGAAGTTGTTGAAAGTGTAAAACGTTTAGGGCTAACAATCAGTAACAACCTCACCTGGAATGCTCATATAAATGAAGTCGTTAAAAAGGCAGCTAAACGCCTGTAGTAGTGCAGTTGAGGCGAGCTAAAGTACCTCCACGTGATCTAGCACTTTTTATACTTCGTGTATTAGATCCATAATGGATTACGCCCAGGGGCGGACTGGCCAGTCGGGCTTACCGGGCAATCGCCCGGTGGCCCCCCTGCTTCAGGGGCCCCTTTCCGGACCATTAAAATGATATTGTTCTTTCTTTTCATGGTGTCTATGACTTATGAGACCATAGAAACAAGTGAAAAATAGCGAGATTGAACCAGCGCCTGGACATTAACGTTCTAAAATACAATTACGCCAGGATTGAGACGCGACTAAAGTAAATTGTTTAGGTAGCTATGTGAACCTAACATGAAGTAATCATACTTGCTCAAGTATGATTAACTTGCACAGAAAAGGCGTGAAAAGAAGGTCGCAAGCAATCTTGTTGGGTCGCAAGTCGAAGGTCACATGCACCCACTGATCTCGAAAGAAGACTGGATCGAGCAACTATTGTTGAGAAAATGAAGCCGGAAGTACCATTAGGATCCTATGAGGTTTTTGTTGGATTATGTGCTCTTAACCATCGAAAAAATAAAATAATTTTACTATAAAGAGGACCAGAAGAGATTATTCAAATTATTGGGTAAAACGATTCATGCAGGCCTACCTACAGATTTACTGCGACTTTGGTCCCTTAGTAATGACCGCCGTTGGCTCTAGTTATGCAGTGAGAGAAGAAAGCTCAATGCAGTAATATTTTTGAGATCAGTGGTCACACCTTGCACTGTTTGCTCAGCTAAGGCAGTCGTTCAGTTTCGTCAATCTCACCTGCAGGACATCGTTTCTGATTCATTGTGAGTATTATTTCTTAAAAGAAGCGGCAAAGGATTAAACGAAAACCCGTTATGTACTTAACCAAGGTTTGGAAGGCTTGCGTCGGAATTCCGACGTAGAAAATCAGGTGTCCTCAGAGCCACTTACGCCGGAGACGTTAGTGGCCTGGGAACGAGAATGTCATAGTCAATTAATTTGAGGAACGCGTCACCGGGCGGGCCCCTCTGAGATAGCCAGTCCGCCCCTGATTACGCCGCTCCAGTTTTCCATCACTCATTGCCTAAATATCTAACAAATAAGCTTGTCCGTATTGAAAAGAGAGCAATGGCAATTATCCAACCTGACTCCGACTACCAAGCAGCCCTGGTTAGATTGAATATGGAACCAATCATCCAACATCACAAGAATTTGTGCTTTAAATTATTTGAAGTGGATGTCTAGGTCATGAGCCGGCCATGCCTTTATGTGGTCTGTGAGGTTATGTTTAATTATTGGCTTAGTCATAGCATTAGCAATTGAGAGCAAGGATATTCACTCAAGTCACAGAGAAGTACAGTATACAAGTCAATGAAAGAGAAATTGAAAAGCCTGGTTTGTTTGACAACAAGAACGACAGCCAAAGAGTATGTCGCAATATCAGCCATAACTAAATGCGTATAACAACAACAAGAAAGACTATCCCAATTCGGTGAAGACGTTTTGCACGATACTTAAATTATGGAGATGTGGAGCCAAATCCTGGACCAACTAATCGAATTAACACTCATGAAAATAAAGAAGATAACAAATCACGCTGGAAATATCCTATGTTTCGTTTATATTTATATTATCTGAAACACTCCGAAGAGGTTTGGTCATGTGCAGTTTGTTCGATGTGTAATCCATCAGATTCTTTTTTCGAAGAAATTGGGGGGGGGGGGGGTGTGGAAGATAGCTGTGAATGTGAACTCTCTTAATGCCATGTGCAAATTCCGAAATCCAAGACAAAGGCGACGATGAATTACAAAATAAAATTGACAGGACTTGTAAAAGAAAACAACAATCTCATGAAGGATTGATTATTCATCTGAACATTAATAGCATACAGAAATACATACGAATTAATGATATGGAAAAATACTTTACTATCCCATGTACAGGACACTTGCGCCTCCAGTATGCTGATGACTCGACTTAGGCGAAGCTAGCGGTCATGCTAGTCATGCTCAGCATGACTAAAAATTTCCTGAAAATATATAGTTTTGTTTGCTTTTATTTACTTTATTTGAAATCTCTCCTTAGAACTTTGAAGTCGTGTGCATTTCGAAGAGAACAAGCAATAATAGTTCACGCATATTACGCGAATATTCTCGCTGATTGATCGGGCGTCTAAAACCGCCGTCTTCATTCCCAGGCTCTTTTGTTCAGCCTGGCCCCGGCCCAAGTCATGCTCTTTGTGAATAGCATGACCAGCTATCAATCTCGTACCCAGAGCCTGCGTTCCTTTTGGCCTGCAGCCAAAAAACAGAGGCTCTGGAAGTCCCCAAAATTGGGTTTTTGTTCCCAGTCCTCTGGTTCCCAGTTCTCTATAATTTGCTAGTTTAGCTTGTTCGAAGACCAGGAAAAATATTTGTTTACCGATAAAGAATGGCCCAGTATGTTTTACAAAGCTCTTGGCAAAGCGTTGCGATACAAATGGTCTTTCTTAGCTTTTCGCTAAATCGTCAACCGGAGGATTGACGAGAGTGTTTTATATGTCCGCGTCGCCGTCGGCAGTGATCGGCTCAGCCGCTCAGGTAGGCTCAGGTTACACAGAACACATTAAAATGTAAGGAATTGTACTTTCTGTCAAGAACTTTGGCTAAACTACATCGACCTTGTAGTCTCTAATATAATTTTAAAGTTCTGAGGCGAAACTGCGAAGAATTACGAGACGAGTCAGTCAGTCAGACGATGGATGTTTGTTTGGCGACGAAGCGAGAATAATATTAATAGTTTTAAGTTTTAACTTATTTCATGTGTTCAATTGTATTTTGAGTCTGTCGTGTATAATTATGTGTTGCAGGTGTATCGAATAAATCTTTACCAGCCATAGTTCTGAAAAGAACTGTATATTTCGAAAATGCAAAATTAGCGCTCCGAAAGAAACTGGTACGAGAGCTCAGCATCAACCAATCAAATGACGAGTTTCATCGGAGTTCCCCAGAGCCTCCGTTTCCCCTCCGCAGGACAGGGGGATGATGGGATCGCAGGCTCTGGGTACGAGATTGGACCAGCTATATGAACAGTCATGCTTATTCTCGAAATATGATTGGTTGACGGCACTTGACGCATGCTCAGTTTGCCTATTTTAGACAAGCTGGTCATGCTATTTTGGATGAGCATGACCATAGCCTGATAGCCTAAAATATTAGCTTTCCGCCTTACCAACTATGGCCTGACTGCACAGTGCGTCTGTTTAAGGAGATCCTTGATTTATCATGGCATCAACGAGCTCTGATTCTGTCCAAACAGTCCTTGTTTGTGAACTGCTTAGAAAACCGTTTTCGGTTCGAAACATCAACGAGAAAAATCTTCTTGTTGGGGCCATTCGTCTTTCTTTCGTTTTATTGGCAATGAATCGCAGTTGAAAATGTTTACCGAGAATTGTAAACCGGCAAACCATTCATTGCAAAGATTCTCTCCAAGATGACTAGATGACAGAAGCACGGATGAGAGATCAATCATGAAGACGGAATGGACAGCCCCGAAGGGCGAAGGACAGGAAAATATTATTATGTTGTGTTGACATTTATCCGTGAGACTCCGTAATATTAATTATTATGAAACGTTGTTTTTGTCTGATTTAAATAAATTCTATATCGAAATGATCACTTGAATCTGGCGAATCGAACGCTGTACGTTTCGTCTACTTAAAATATGAATATCAGATGTTATATGAGAAAATGCGTAAGCGAATAAAGTACCCAAACCTCGTCTTTAAAGGACATTGGCAACGAAAATTTTTGTTGCTTTATTTGAAAGAGCATGAAAAAATAAGCCGATTGGCCGTTTACTGTTCTACGCTATCTCTTCTAGTTGCGAAGTTATACGCAAAAATTTGCAAAATATAAATTGCTGATTCAGCACAACGTGTGACGTCATTGGATGGGTAAGTATGTTTATTGAATACATAACTGAAGCATAGCTCAGTTATTATGAGCTCAAGTCAAATGAAATTTTGCACAAAGATAGTACATGATGAGATGCATTGAAAAAACACTTCTAATTTTGTTGTCAAGGTAACACTGTCGTTCCCAGGCCCCTTAAACGGATTTTTTATAACTAGTTACATTTATCTATGGGAGCCATTTTCGAATTATTATCATGCAATAAACTTCAGGCATGCATAGGTGTATTGTACACACACTTCTGATATTATGTTATCCTAATCAGTACCAAGAATAAAGCTGTTTTATAAAATTCGTGCAAGGGGCCTGGGAACGACAGTGTTACCTTGGCAACAAAATTTGAAGTGTGTTTCAATGCATCTCATCATGTACTATCTGTATGCAAAATTTCATTTGACTTGAGCTCATAATAACTGAGCTATGCTTCAGTTATGTATTCAATAAACATACTTACCCATCCAATGACGTCACACGTTGTGCTGAATCAGCAATTTATATTTTGCAAATTTTTGCGTATAACTTCGCAACTAGAAGAGATAGCGTAGAACAGTAAACGGCCAATCGGCTTATTTTTTCATGCTCTTTCAAATAAAGCAACAAAAATTTTCGTTGCCAATGTCCTTTAAATTAAAATCAAAGGACATGGCTTCAAGATCTATTCGACGTTTACCCGGTGATTCAATGCTTTTATATCCATTAAAGCGATATAATTTCGTAAAAGATATGTTTCGTATACCTTGCCGTTGATTTTTATAAACGTTTTGTCACACGAAGACCTTCAATCGAGCAGATATTAGAAAAAATAGCATTGCCATGTTTACTGTTTACATTAAAATTTGCGTGTCAGGCGTTATGCATTGGGAGGGCTGAGGGCGGGCTAGCCTGCGTGCGACGGCTGATTTTTCTTTGCAATGTTGATGCGCTCTGATATAAAGACAAACGGTCCAAAATATGAAATTTTATAAACCTTTGAGCTGAAAAATCACCGCTCAGAATGCAGAAAATGCCATTTACGGGAATCTATGTTTTAAAATTTTCCGGGGGGGGCATGCCTCCGGACCCCTCTAGAAAGCCTCGCGCCTTCGGCGCTCGGATTATTAGTTAGCATGACCTCCCATTTGGGACCAGCTTCGCTATAGTCGAGTCGACTATATACCAATATTGTCGAGTTAATGAACTGGGGAAATGTAAGTCGACTCTGGAAGACACTTTGTTGCATATCAATACTTGGTCAACAAACACTAATCTTGTCTTTAACCAAACTAAAACTAAAATGATGATGTTAACAACACAACAAACGAGCCGAAGTCATGGTCTGGATGGAGAAAGCATTCCCAAATAACTATAACTAATGAGCTAATTGAACGTGTATCATCTTGGAAATTGTTGGTGGTGCACATTCAGCAAAACCTACATTGGAACATCCATGTAACCGAAGTAGCCTTTTCATATTCGGAAACAACTTGTGGAAACATTGATTTTACCCAAATTAGACTATTTGCAATGTTCTGTATGATTCTATGCCTGCCTATCTAATAAAAAGGTTTCAAAGGGTTCAAAATAGTGCAGCAGGGTTTGTGCTGGGCCGTTACTCGAGTACAGAAAATATATTGGATTTGAAATGGCTACCAGTTAAAGAAAGAATTGAGTTCAACATTGCAAAACTTTCTTTTCAAGCCATGAACTATCCGAACTGGCCTGGATACCTATCAGTGAACGTTAAAACTCATAATAGAGTAGTAGTAATGGCCCAACTCTAGAAGTACCTACCACAAATACTGAATATTCTACGGCAAATATTTTGTAATAATTTACCAATGCAAATTAGAGAAAATTATAACTATAATAGCTTCGTTAATACAGCAAAACCGCCGTTTTTATGCTGAAAGAGCTTTTGATCATATTTGTAACAACTACACTGTAGGTCCATATACACATTATAACCGTTTTTATCTACTGTATGTAATGAAATTAACAATATAATTCTTTTTTTATCTTTTTTTAATTGGTTTAATAAGTAATATTAAGAATATATTGTTGTAAGAGCATTGAGACTATTGTATAATGCTCCTAATACGTCTTTATTATTATTATTATTATTATTATTATTATTATTATTATTATTATTATTATTATTATTATTATTATTATTATTATTATTATTATTATGTAATGTAATCATATTGTTAATTATTTATATATTTACTTTTGCATGTATTTGAATAGTTAGGTCTTAGGATGAAGAGCCATGTAATGTGGAAATGCCAAATAAATCGTTATTATTATTATTATTTTCAACTTAACCGGACCAAGTGGTTCCCGGCCAAAACGTACTACAGTTAATCACCATATGTTCACTGTAATTTACTGATATATACAAAAGTTCACAACAATAGTCCACTCATTATTTTTCGCACTGTTGATTCTCCTTCAAACAGTATCACACGTTTCATCTCTGCCATCGTCCACTCTAGTCTTTCTTTGATTATGAATTTGGACAATGAACCCTTTAGGCTGTGCACCTTCCCAAAACATCCAATGACCAGTGGAACAAACTCAATGTGCCATCCTTCGTTTTGAATCCGAAACTCATACATAAGAGGTCTGCAGTTATTCTTTTTTCATCTTCTTTTAATTCCACATTCTGCTCTTGAGGGCTTTTTATTTGGCGATTTATTTTATTTTATTTGACCATTTTCTTTTCATCCAAGTACTCTAAGACCAAGTCAGGCATTATTATTATTATTATTATTATTATTATTATTATTATTATTATTATTATTATTATTATTATTATTATCTTCATATCAGAAACCAAGATTGATTGTTCGTATCCAAATAGCCAGTTTCAACTAAATGGTTATCATCTATATAGACGCGATCGTAAGAAAGGTGGTGGAGCACTAATTGCCTATTTCTCATCCAAATTACCCTCAAAGCAAATAAAACTTCCAAAGAAGTATAGAACGTGCGAGGTGTTAACAGTCGATACAAAGCTAGGAAATAACAATATAATATTTGTAGGAATTTATAGACCACCAAGACGTACTGGACAATCGTGCCCAAAGCTGTATATGGAAAATGTTGAGGCAGAATTAAATGATATTTGTATGTGGCCGGCCTCACTACAGAGGAAATCGGCTGTTATACTTGGTTACCTAAATATTGATAAACGTAGGCCGGAAATGAGGGAATGGAAAATTTTAAAGCATCTGGAGGATATTCATAGCCTCCAATGTATGATAACAGAACCTACGAGAATAACTCACACATAAACAACATTACTTGGTGTTATACTCACCAATCAACCCGAAATGTTCAGGAAGTGTGGAACTCATGCAGACCCAGCGATAAGTGATCATCATCTAATATATGGAATAACGAAAGCTTCAATTAGCCATCATCGACCCAAAGTTATCAGCTTCAGAAGTACAAAAAATACGAATTTCGTACGTCTTAATGAAGATTTAAGAAATGCGCTATGGCATTTAGGCGAAATCTTTGATAAAGCTGACGAACACTATCAATACTGGAAAAAAAATGTACGAAAACGTGCTACAAGAACATGAACCCCAATTAAATAATGAGGGTAAGAGAAAAAGATGTTCCTTACATGAATCATGATGAATGGAAAAGAGCTATACGAATGAAGCGAAAATACGCTAAAAAATATTCCAAAGAACGAACATCCGAGAACTGGGAGCTAAAACGGAAATGGAGGAATATAGCAACTAATGAAAGGAGAAAAGCGTTAAAATAATATTGGATGGAAAAATTGAAAATAATCAAATAAAAGTAGCTGATGTCCGCAAGGATCGGCATTTGGTCCATTATTATGGAATATGTTTTAAAACGACATGCCATTGCAAGTAAAGAATCCTAACCTATATTTGTACGCAGACGATCACCAACTTTATGCTGTGAGTAAAAAGACTCGAAATGTTCAGAAAGATATAAGAGAAGGGATGATAGTTACATCAAATTGGTATAGAAAACTCATTAAAAGCAAATAGTGATAAATATCAGATAATGTCGTTTGGACCAAAGGAAAATTCACGTCGGATAATACCGATGAATGTATCGATGCATGGTGATCAAATACCTACTACACAAGATTTAGAAATATTGGGAGTGGATATAGATGATAAGCTTGATTTCTACAATCACATCACTACGGTAACTATAGTTAGTAGCCAAAAGGTGTTATCCTAAGACTTCGGAAGCTTATTAATGAACATATAATTACCATGAGAGTAGTGTTCAACACAAATTCGCTTCTTACATATCAGGAACTTCTAAATAGAGCTCGACTATCTAGTTTGTATAACAGACGTTTACAAGATATAGCGATATTGATGTATAAAGTGAAGCCCAATTTAATCCCGCAATACATAACTGAACTCTTTATTAATCCTAATAAGCGATATGAACTACGAAATGCTGATTTTAATTTACCTAGATATAACTCAGTCAAATACGGAAAACATTCCATTCGATATTACGGACCTTATGCATGTGGTCAAAATTGAGTAATGAGGACAGAGAAAGATCCAGTCTAGTGTCATCCAGTCTAGTGTCAAGTAAATATCAGAAAAATGGATCTCGAAAGTTTGTTGGACAACAACTGTAGAAATTGTGTATTATGCTCTAGTTATAGGTTTACAATTTTCTATATTGTAAATAATTCTTCTTGATTTAGGAAGATTTGAGAAATTTGTGATTGATTTTTAACACTCGTAGGTATTATATATATATATGTGCATATGATAAATAATGTTAGATAATTGCATGATTATATTAGTTTTATATAATGTAAACTCGAATGTCCCCAATTAGCTATACACCAAGCTAAATACTTGGCACTTAAATAAAGTTATTATTATTATTATTGTAGTCAGATCATTCACATAAACTCAATCAATTGTTTGGTACCACCCAAACATGAGTCAAAGTATAACCTTCGACAAAATCACTGTTTTAATATTCCACATATATGCGAACCTACAGAGCTAAGAAATCGTTTATCGCCGCAATTTGTGCTTATTTTTAAAAATTAAATTAATTGCAAAAAAAACGTCATTACGTAAAACTTTACAGAACACATTTACAGGTACTTGTAGTAAATTTACCTTGTAGCTAGTTTGATTGTTTGACTATTTTATTTTATTTTATTGTATAGATTTGTATATTATCATGATTTTATATAATTAGTAAACATATGTTTAACGTAATTCAACCTTAAAGGTTGCGATGTTATCTCTAATAATTAATAAATCTATCTATCTATCTACTATTAAGCAAAGTGACTGAAAAGGTGATAAACTGCCAAGATTTTTAGTACTACAAAATAATGACGTTTCGAGCGGAGCCCTTCATCAGAGTATAGGGCTCCGCTCGAAACGTCAGTATTTCGTCACTAAAAATCTTGGCAGTTTACCACCTTTTATAACTTTGCTATATATCCAAATCACTATCTACTTTTTATCTACTATTAAACCTGGTTTAGAAGTGTTGAGATTTCTATTATTGTTTATTTATTTTTATTTATTATTCAAAAACTCATTAATAATTCATAAACCAATAATCCAATCTTGCGCACGAATTCAGTCACGTGCATGTCTTTATACTAGCCAAAGCACACTTGGTCATGCTTCTGCACACAATAGACTTTTGTTATTTAAATTAGATAACGATTTTTATATAAAGATTTTTTATATAAAGATTTTTATATAAAGATTTTTTGTATAAAGATTTTTAATAAATATTTTTTGTATAAAGATCGTATTTGAAATTAACATAATTATAGTTTCAACACATAATGATAATTCTCTCACAACAACATTCAAATTTAAGAACTACCACGATCTAGCTCTTTGCAAGAATCACTTTTCAGCAAAATTGAAAGTACAATTATTGAACACACAACTCGACATGTTCGTGTTAACATTTGATACCCTCTCACCTTCACTCGCACGCATCGGGAAATTACTCAACATTTCGTCGGGAACGTCAAATCTAAAATCAGCCAAACTGAAGTCTATTAAATCCTTACATTCTTCTTTCAAATCACTGTTCGCCCTCTCTGTTATATTCCTTGGAGGTCCTAAAATAGTACTCACACGCTTTCCTTTTCTTCGTTTTTTGGTTATCGAAATCTTCGCTTTGGAGGCATATCAAAGACAAACGCTGCCGAGAATGTAGGCTTCGGCATTACCTCGGCATTTAAAATTCATATTCAAATTTTTGGTAGAGGACAACCAAGTTGCTATTCCCTAGAGATTTTATTTTCTATTTAAAACCATGTTTCTCATTCACAGTTTTTGAAGCTCGCATCACGTGTTTTATCAGATATAAAACACTCGGGCTACGCCCTCGTGTTTTATATCTGATAAAACACTGCTGCTCGTGTTTTAAATAGTACTTTAAACCTATTTTAAAACGGTAACGCTTCAGAGCGCGTATAGGCAACTGGTTTCCAAGCGGCCGTTTGTACTATATACAATTGGAAAATAAATAAATTACGATATCACATATGCATAAATTATTTCACAGACTGATACCTGATGAATAACTAAGAGAGTTGTCATTAAAAAACGTGCTGAAGGTATCTGCAATTTCTCGAGGTTTAGTGATAACCTGACTATCGACATTTACTTCAGTTATGTTAGTTGTTTTAGATTTCTTATTTTTCAATGTATTGATTTTTTCCACATTTCCTTTGGATTTTTTATATTATTATTAAGAGCACTCATATAGTAACTTGCTTTAGTATTTATAATCAATTTATTTAGATAATTTCTCACCATTTCGAATACCTGGTGTGCATATTTTGATCATATTCTGATGTGTTTGTTTTTAGAAAATCTCAATCGGATACAAGTTTCCTTTGTAGCTGTAGTCCAAGGAGCATGCTCCCTTCTTACCTAAACGCCATGAAATGTAACATCTAAAACGAAGCAAAGAAAAATATAAAAATAACTTTTCCCCTCAGTAAAGAAAATACGCACTATTGAAGACCTTTAATTTAGCCTTATAGGAAGCCAAAAGCCAGTGCACCCTTGGACATGTTTAAAATCTCCTCTCGATTCCTATGAGCGCTGGATATATTCCCCCTGAATAGTGTTATGTTGCATTTTTGAATTAAGTATCACGTAGCCCAGGAAATAAGAGCCTTATTTATTCAATATTCAACTAAGCTGATATTTGCAAATGAACAGTATAATACCTTCGTCCATGCCTATATTAGTTGATCATCAGTATTATTCTCTGTTTTTTAGGAAAGAATCCACCAGAGTTTTTAAGTTTTTTTTCCAAACCCAAAATGAAACACCGCGAAGGACACAATATTTCATTTAATTACAGCATATTCTCCAATCCTCCACCCAATATTACTTGGTTTAGATCAAAAGACGGAAGCGACGACGAACCCCTTCATCATTTGTTTTCTAACGAGAAAATAAGTAACAGAACTTTCATAGTTCTTGGCGTCAAGTATCCTAAGGACAACAATGTTTCATACACATGTAAAGCAACAAATATTTTTGGAACTTCATCAAGGTCGTTTGTATTATCGGTTGAAAGTAAGTTGACATGAGTATTTTTTAAAGTATTTTTTAACAAAACTCGGAAAAGTGCAATCAACAATTGTACAATACCCCCAGACCCCCGGTTGATAACATAATGAATTCAGAGACTAGATTTCTACACGAACTATCTGCGGTATTCGAGTTAACTTTTGAGAAATATCAAAGATCGCACAGCACATGCTATTTCCTTCGCCGGGGCGAGGGTGATATGATAATCTCGACACGCGTGTGCTTAACTCACGTGAGTTGTCCAGGAAAACAAATTGTGAGATCTTGCTAAAAGGTTGGTAGTAATGACGTAATGTAGAGTTGTAAGCGCGAGCCATATACGATTAACTCAAATCCTAACCCGCAGCCTAGAGTTCCATCTTTGCGCATGTGCATTGGTGACTGAATTTTCCCACAATACTTTTCTCTTACGTGAGATAAGTATATCTTATATTGGATACAGAATATAATACCGTAGAATCTCGAAAGTAACCGCCCCCGAAAGTAGCCGCTCCCTCGAAAGTAGCCGCTTTTTTAAACAATTGCTACGAAAACCCGAAAGTAGCCGCCCCTCTTAAAGTAACCGCCCCCCGAAAGTAGCCGCTTTCGATGTCTATAACTATTGAATAAATAAGTTGTAACACAATCTAACACGGATTTAATTGGATGTTTACTTAAAACGCATTTGAGAACAAACCCTCATGGGACTGAACTCACAAGGGTGTGTAAAATTTATTCAGAAAATTAACAGACTCTGTTCAGTTTAGGATGAGCGAAGACGCGGAGGCAGGTCGTTTCGTTCTGCAAAAAAATGAATTATTAATTAAGATCTCAGCAATCAGATCAAAACCGGGTTTAATCTAATAACTGTGGTGGTATATGATTTTCACGTGTTTTACTCGAGTATCCAGCCTCACCCATGTGATAAAATAAAGTGATTTAATTGACTAATTGGCTCATGAATTATTAATGAGTTTGAGAAGTATATTTCTCAAACTCATCAATAAATGTACTATATTGTGAATAGATTTTGAGAACAGTTACATCACAAAGGGGGTCAACAAGGTTGGTGCAGCCGTGAGACATCTGCAAACTGTGGGAAGATGAAGCAAGTGCAGAGGCCCCTGGCTGTGCATAATGAATGTCTTACCCCAGATACTAGATGCCTAACGTACCCCAGAGTGCGAGTACCTATTGCCAGCAAGCTCGTTGTTCATGAGCTCCATGACCATGTATATGTAGAACGCACTGCTCTATTACCTAAACCATAACTGTATGGTTACGAGGCTGTACTACCTCCACTGCGACTTTGACTTCGATAAGCCCACCACTTATTTTTGAAATTTTACACAATATCACAACTAGACTGCCTTGGATTTTGAGGCAGCACTTCCCTTGCGATAGTAACTTCTAGTAGTAGAGTACTACCAGACTGTCACTTTGTTTGTATATTTTTAGTAAGACTATTTTGAACAATGTATAATAAAACAATTATATTGGATTCGGCTTACGCATGATATCAAGAATTATCCAGACGTCGGTCAATGTTATCCGACTCAGCCTTCGGCTTCGGCGGATAACATTGACCTCGGTCTTGATAATTGATATCATGCTCAGCCTCATCCAATAATTGTATATTATATTCATATTTCTCTTTTTGGATACCAAAGCAAAGCCTCACCTTGCTGCGATAAAAGTCAAAACACTATTGTACCAGAAAGGATTGCAACTTAATTGTACCGTGGAAAAGGCCAACCCCCAAAATATAAACTTTACTTGGCACTCGTGTGATCATCTAGTGAAATCAATATGTAGCAACAATATTTCAATGTGGCTGCATGAATCACGGTCAAAAAAAAGTTCAAGTCATCAAATGCCACTGAAGCCACTGAAGCCACTGAAGCCACTGAAGCCATATAGTTCCTTGCCAATTTATGCACGCAAATCAAATGGAATAACATCATATCGCTGTACGGCGAAGAATGCTGTAGGAATGGACCAAATATCTTTGGATGTGGTATTTCCAGGTAAGTTATGTAAAAAAACCATTTGAAAAAATATGTCTGAAAACGGTCTGAAAACGGTCTGGTCAAAACTCTTGCTGTGATTCAAAACTTGCCTGTATTTCACAGAGAACATATCCTATGTATACGAAGACTATTAAGATAGGGATTCTGATGAGACACTGTGGAAGTTAATACCGATGCAAGCTAAACTGCAGATCTATATGTCAACACTAGTCTTCTGCCACATTTCAACCACCGCAGTCTGGTCTGGCACTTCTGCAAGGCTGGTGACAAACACAAACTTGAACGGAATAATGAAAGAAGGCTAAGGGCTGTCTATGGGACTGGTTCTCGCCATATGATGAACTGTTAAAGATAGCTAAACTCACTACTTTATAGAAGGTTCCAAGATACAGGCGCGTGTATAGGAACTGTAGCGGCAGTAGCGGCTTTGGCCGCTACACTTTTTTGCACGACCTTACCATTCTCCGCCTTTATTTACCAAATTTGTAATTTATTTTTAAACTTCTGGGGTTTTTAACATTATGGGCTAACACTTTCGTTCCTCACAGACGTTTTAGTTTGACTGTTTGGCCTGGGTTATTGAATCTGATGTTTACTGCTTCTCTCAATATACAGGAAATAGCGTTTCAGAGCTTAGAAAATCAAAAAATTTCGGGGAACATGACCCCCGGGACCCCTTACATGTTTCTCGCACCTTCGTCGGTCTCTCCTGGCCTACCCACTTATTAAATGCTTCCTACGCGCCTGAAGATATTGCTATATTTATCTTTATGATCAAACATAAGCTACTATCTCGTACTCTACTAGATCTGTTTAACTCTACACCGCCCGATAAATATATAACCTTAGGAAAACCGACTTTAGCGTACCCAGTTTTAAAACTGTTGAATATGGAAAACATAGTCTAAGATATTTCGCTACATACTAATTGTGGTCCAAACTAAGTTCAAATATAATATCACTACAGTATATCTTCTCTCAAAGTCTTTAAACATCTATAAGGACGATTAACATGATCACTGACTTGATCAGTAATATATCTTGTAATTAAGGACTGTGGGCTGTGCAATAATTAGCTAGTTAATAGGATAATAATATACATATTCTTGGCTATAAAGTGGAATTTTTTATGTAATTTTATTGATATTGATATTCACAATTATTATATTGTAGTAATTTGTACATATATCATTTATTATAACAATAGTCGCCAGATAACCTTGCAATAAAAAAGTTATTATTATTATTAGTAATATACATTTTATGATATGCGTTTTTTTAAACAGGCATACACGTTTCTACAAAACAGACTCACGTTTCTACAAAAGCCGACAATGATGTCACTGTACTATTTATCGGCATTCCTTTCGTAGTGCTCACCGTGGCAATCTCATTCCTGATTTCGTTTGTGCTGTACAAGAGGAAGAAAATGTATGGCGGATTTTATATATTATCTTATCCCCCTCTTCCTGACTTTATCGATCAAATAGATGCAAGTAAAGATATCCACGAGCAACTTCAGGCACTACCCTTCATTCGTGAATGGGAATACCCAAGAGAAAGAGTAACACTACGTAAGTAATGCTGCAAACTTTGCACTATATCTGTACTGTTACCGTCAACTTTCCTTTGCATTTTTTGTCATTGATCTCGTCTTTTTTCCATGCTTAGCCAGGTCTCGTGTCTTTCCTTCTTTAATAACTGTCTATTCCTGCCCCTCTCCTTTTTTCACAATTTTTATTTCTATTCTTATTTAACATGACCTCTCGTCCTCTCTTGTCGAGCACGTGTATGTAAATTACTAACGACTAACACATAACTATTGTAACATTCATGTCTTATTATAGTAATAATAATAACATAAACAATAACAACTTTATTAAATGCATCAGGGTAAAACTTGACAGTTACAACTGATAAACTCGTGGTCCTTAAAGTACTGTAACCATAGCACTATATGGTAGATAGTACTGTAACCATACTAGTACCATGAGCAGTTCAATAAATATTTTAATAATTTACTTTCCGGAGATACCAATGTTTTAGAATTGCATGCATTTATGTAAATTGTAGATGAGAATTTAGGTTGTATTTCAAAATAGTTTTACCAGAATTTCCGTTGTATACAAGCAATTATTACGGGTATTGCTGGTTTTGAAGGTAATTGGATCAAAACTTTGGTTGTTCATGTGCACAACAGGTGTAATATTATGTTGATGTGAAGAATAATAGAATATGTAATTTCGCTGATCAATAATGATTGGCTGACAGTGAAGTGTGAATTAATTGACAGAAAGAAAAAATACATGCATGCAGGGACACAACACTGTATATGTATTAATAGATTTTCCTGTATTAACTATATATGTTAGCATTATGCATGTTAAAATTTTTTTCGGCTATTATAATAGCAATAATTGCATACTGTATAATTTCGTGTATTTTCATTTTCTTTCTTCTATAGGTCTTATTTGTTTTTCGTATTTTTATTTTCTCTTCATTCTTTTGCTTCTAATAGACTTTTTTAACATTTCGTAATTAATATTTAGTTATTAATAATTTCAGTATGGTAGGTATTTTATTTATCTGTCTCTCTCTATAGACAAGGTCTTTCAGCCAGCGGTGCTTTATATATTTGACGTCAGTTAATTCAACTTTGATTTAGCTAGAAATAAAATTAGTAAAAAAGCAATTGGAATTAGTCCATTTCTGTCTTGTTGGTTGTGTATATGAAATTTATTTCTGTTCTATTTAGTTTAAATTTAACTCGTATTTTTTAAGTCTCTGAACTTGGCATGGGGGAATTTGGATGTGTGTGGCTTGCAAATGCGATTGGAATATCCGAGTTTCGTCCAAGGGAAATGCTCAAGCAAAGGCCGAATCGAAGACGTCTATCAGGATTCCTTCGAACTTTCAGAAGAAACAGTTATGTGTGTTGTAAAGAAATAACAACAATCGCAGTTAAAAAACTCAAAGGTATAAAAAATCTAAATTCCACAAACATCTTGCAGAGCATAGCACATTGTTAAAACTATATTTGTTTTCTGTAGACAACTGGGATCATAGCAAGTTGGCGGACTTACAATCTGAACTTAAAGTTTTGATTCACGTTGGAGAGCATAAGAATATCGTCAATGTTCTTGGCGCTTGCACCAAAGGTTAGAAACGCGAATGATAAAACGAATTTTCTGAACTTGTGATACATTATGGTATAACGAATTTTATAAACTTCTGATGCATTATGGGTTGTCACTTGTTTCGTAACTGCGGCCATTGTCAGTTCATTTTAGACAAAGCCATAATCATGAATTTAAGTCTAACCTAATTATATAGATTATCCAAATTATAAAGTATCCGATGAAAACAAATGTTATAGCTCCTCACACGATAACATTGAAATTATATTCTTAGTTGTATTTACATTAGCGAGGTTAATTGTTTGACTTCCAACTGATGAAAATATATAGTGGCATATAATGATGATTCAAATACTCGGAAGCTAACTTGTCGGGTTTCCAGATTGACGACTATAAATGGAAGATATAAGTGTAGAATATCAGTATTGGAAGTCAAGCCTAATCTCCACATTATTTCACTTGATGGATCATTCTGTACTATATAGCGTTACTATACTGTACAAAAAATTACAAATTATCCTAGAAGGAGATCCTGATATCCGTTATTTGTTCTATATATGACATACTTTCTAAGAAATAGTAATGTACTGATAAGTGTGAAGATCTGCAATTATTTTGTAACATTGCTTTTCCTAATTCTTCATTTAAACGGTCTATTGTTTTACAGGAAAATGTTCTGATCTGTGGATAATAATGGAGTATTGTCCTTACGGAAATCTCAGGATGTTTCTACGAACCAAAAGAGATATATACAGCATTCAAGAACCGTCTTTCTCGCCAGATCCTACACGAGAGATGGGATCTAAGAATCTTGCGTTATTCGCTCTTCACATTGCCAAAGGCATGGAGTTCTTAATTTCTAGAAAGGTAAAGCAAAGTTTTAGTTTCACGTAGAAGAGAAGTGACAAATCGAATGGGTATGCGCGAATGTTTGATTTTAGGACAAAGTAAATACGAGACGGATTAAAATTCTATAGAAATCTCATTCCATCCTCGTCTTCTGAGTTTCATTTGACCCTAAAACTTATTAAAAATAGTAAAAAAGTATTCGATCTTTAAGTTCAAGATTTTATTTTGTTCCCCTCTCGTTGGACGGCTCGTCGAGAGGTGATAAACGTTAAGGTTCTGAAGTATAAACGTAAGTGCGTAATTCGTGTTTTGATTTTCGAAATCTGAAAAAGTCACTATATAGGTCATGCACGTAATTATTTGACAATGAAGGAATAACGACTCTTCGACTTACTTCATCAGTGACATGATTATGGGGACATGAATGTACACTAATACTATCCATGACGCCCCTCCCCTTATTCAATGTTGGATACAGAAAAGACATGCTCTACTGTATGTGATTGTTGTATGCTTCTCATTCAATTGCTACAACATCGAAAAGGGGAAGGGGGCGTTTAACGGGTAAATGTATAACATTTTATTTAAAAAATCTATTTATTTGAAATATCCCACGTGTTCTTGGCACTGATTGTAATCAATTAATACTGAGTATTGGTCTAAGATATCCGTTTCGGCGCAAAGTTCAAGATATTGTAAGTTCTTCCATATAGTCCACGATTCAGGAAACAATTTTTTATTTATTTCTGGTTCATTTACACGCAGAAACTTTAAAGGAGCAATTGACTAACGCTGATTTGATCTAGCGTGAAGTCTAATGGTGTACTGCCAAAATAGTATGTAGGATATCTGACTTATCTATAGCTAAGGCCTTTCGTTAGAGAGTGGAAACGTATATAAAGACCTATTCGACATTACATCAACTTTTTAGAGTATTTTATTTGTATAGCTAGCGTGAATCTGTGAAGGACGGCGAAATTAAGTGAATTTCAGATTGAATCGGAGAAACTATTACTAAAGCTATTATTATATGGCTAATTGGCTCGAGAGCGGTGTTAACGCAGCTTTAAATTCTGCAATTTGATTGGTTCCTTAGCGGTCTTTACAAACCCGTAAAGAGCGATCATTACAAAACAACTGAAAAGTTTTAAAAAATTGCGAAAAATTTGAGGAAATGCTAGAAATTTAAAAGAGGAATATTTATAATAAAAACCTTATTAACCTCGTTTGGTCGATCTTTACGGAAATGTGGTCGGTCTTTTATAGAATTTTCGAGCTTATAATCTAATTGTTAATTAGCTCACGGTTTTCCAAGTATCGCTGTATTCTGTAGCATGATAGCATTTGTGATGACGACTAAAACCTAGTCTAAACGTATAGAATCTCATTAAAAATGTTCAATATTCGGAGTTACCGTTTTGCTGTGTAAACAGTATGGAAGAACGATTTGTACTTGATGTACTAATTTCTTAAGTTGCTCGCTACAATATTTCCTGAGTTTCTAGTTTAGTTTTCATTTTTGTTCTAGATTATTCATCGTGATCTCGCTGCAAGGAATATTCTGATTGGACAAGAATATGAAGCAAAAGTTGCGGACTTTGGACTAGCCCGTAATGTCTATAATTACGATGCATATGTGAAAAAAATCATCTGTAAGTCACGCAAAACAACACTTCATCCCTTGTTTCCAGAAACAAGTTCTAAATTTTTGATTATTTATCGAATTGACGATCAAATCATTGACGATTACAAGTTCAATACATTATCAAAGTCAGTTTTGTATATTATAGACCCTATTGAAAAATAGCCGACGGCAATTTTGAACCACTGCCTTGTAAAACTCATCTATATATTTAACTGCTAGACATATGCCACCCGATATTTTTGCCTGTAAACGCAAACCGGCGGTCGCGATTAGCACCCTCGCAACATGAGGCCCTATAACGGGGCGCTTGGCGACGTCCGGACGAGATTTACAGTGGATTCAGCATGCAAAGAGTACATTATTGACATATAAATTATGGTCAATCGTTATAATCAATCGTTATATTTTTATAGGGTTTGGTTCCATTAAAATGGATGGCTATTGAGTCCCTTAAAGATTCTGTGTTTACCGAGAAGACAGATGTGTAAGTCGTTAACGTAGTACTCCTGCTTAGGCAATAAATCCAAAAGTAAAATTAAATGTCGGTGTATCGTGCCGAAATAGTGAATAGGATGCCTAACTTTTCGAGTGAAGGCACTTTTATTAGAGAGTGAAATGTAGAGTGTAATGGAAATTATTATATGACTGAGCTCATTTTCAGGTCTATACGCCAAATAACGCACGCTGATTGGTTACCGAGAGGTCCGTAGATCTGAGGTCCGCAGACCTCAGATCTATGATATTGACCTAACGGGTGGGCTGAAAAGGGCGGGGCAGTCCAAAATTAGTGACCGCATTCCTAGAAGGGTTCGGGGGAATAGCATCTGAAGAAGTTGAAGACGAAAACAGCGTTAAAACAGAGAAGAAATTAACCAAAAATGATATAATAAATACATTATTAACCTCGTTTGCTCGGTCTGTACTGTAAAGTATTTACTTTCGGTTTCATCTAACAAATGAGAAACAAATTTTATACGTAAAATTGTGACAAAAATCAGATACGAAAAATTATAACAAATAATTAATGAAATCTAAAAGTAGGGAAGTCATTTGTTAGTTTTAACGTCGATCAGTATATGGCCTATGGTGTGGGTCGAAAGGAATGAAAATAATAAGAAGCTTCTCATTATCTCCATTTGTCCCCCTTTTCACATCCCACTGATTAGCATTCCCTTTGACCCACCATGGCCTACTTACTGATCAACGTTAAAATAACAAATGACTTCCCTACTTTAAGATTTCATTAATTATTTGTTGTAGTTTTTCGTATCTGATTTTTGTCTCGTGATTTTACGCCGTATAGAAGTTTCGCTCTCATACCAAAGACTTATTTATACCGCGGTCAGAGTGTAAGGTCTGTAAGGGAAAGTATTTACCTGAGGTTTCGTACAAACATTTCTAAGGGATTAAGTAAAAGAAAATGTTCGTCGGCCGATGGAGATGAATGGTTCCAAGTTTGCAAATGAGAAATAAAGAATGAAAATGAGAAATAAAAATAAGATTTCTTGTCTTTTACTGCTACCATTGCCACCGGAAATGGGTGAGATGAGTAAGTCAGATGTGCTGTATTACATTTAGTTGGAAGTGCCTCCCTACTTCTGCGATTTCAATTTTAATTAGATGTGCATAGAAAAGCACTTTTGAATAGATCCCTTGCATATGACGTCTAATTAAAACAACAGTTTGGAAGTTCAACAGAGATAATAATTAATGGAAATACCTTTATAAGTATTTGTTCTCCAATTTGGGAAATACTTGGAAGAGGTATATAATTCAGATTTTTATGCAGATCAACTAATTTTTCAACTCAGTTTCGTTTCATGTTATTTAAAGTGCCCTGTGATCAAATTTTTGGTATCCCGAATTTTTATATATTTGTAAAGAGCATGGTGTTCTTACTTAACTTTACAAATTTAAGCAATTGCGAGCATAGGAAGTCGCCTAGCTTTTCAGACTGTTTTTACACGAGTTTATATGGCCGCCGCGATTAGAGGAAGTGACGTCAAGACTCAACACGTGGCTATTATAAAACTACTTGGGGGAAACTTTCTAATTCTCAAAAAATGTACCCGCGCTTTGTATTGTGGGATACTAGAGGTGAGTAAAAGTCACGGTTTTGCGTAATCACGGACGTTTAAAAAATGGTTATTTTTCGTTGTTTGCTACGATTTATGTGTAATAAAGCGCTTTGATTCTTGTTACATGCGTAGAAACATTGTAGTTAAACTTGAACAAGATAAACACTTGAATATTGTTACTTAGCCAACCGGATGTAGAATGTTAATGGCTATTTTGTTGTGTTTTCGGCCAACTGACTTCATTGAGTCCGCCAATAACATTTAGAAGTACTTAATGTTTAAGTGTTGTGCGTTTTTACCGTCATTCCTTTTTTGACCATCGTGGTACATAGGAGCGCTAACTCAGAATTTTACTCACCTGAAGTATCCCATAATGCACCAAATACGCCCATTTTTGAGATTCGCTATCCGTGTATTGTACGTCGTATAATTTCCATAAAGTTTTGTCACGTGTTGAGTCTCTGACGTCACAATCACATACGCTGCTGTGGAAACGCGGGGTCGTCTGGAACAAGTTTTGAGTAATGACGGAAAAATTTGGGCGACTTTGGAGGTTAAATTTCTTGTGATAGAATATTTGTTGTTCATTTTTTTGGCAAATGCGAACATTTATTAACCTAAAATCATGTTCTGTAACAAAAAATGCCAGGAAACGTAATGTGATATTTCGTCGCAGGGGCACTTTAAGAATGCCACTATAATTTATATTTTGTTCTAACACCTATTATTTTGTAATAATTTAGGTGGTCGTTTGGAATTTTATTATGGGAACTTTTTACCTTGGGTAAGAACAAAACATTATATAGGTTAAACCTTGATTGGAAAATATATTAAATACTTTTTCCAATAACGGCAAATTTATAAGATTCAACTTACAGTTTTTTACTTTGATTAATGACTTCAGTCTGCTATGACACGAGCTGGTTTTGTCCTGTAAAGCATTCGGACCTGTTGTTGCGTTTTAAAAAAATAAGTTAAATTACTGCCTCTGGACGATGCTTGAAATTTTCTATAGCATAGACGACCAAATAAATATAATGTAGAATCTAAACCACGTATCAAGCTAAAGCGTGCTGTGTAACGTGCTGCCTCCCTGAGGGTCGGCAGCAAATAAGATTTAATAATATCAATTAAATATTTTAAAATTATAGAGAATTGCTTTCAGGCAACTTTACGATTTCGGTTTTTAATGCTTTGATTTTGAACCATCGCTGCCGGTACATCACTGTTGCCATTTTGAAAACGTTTTACATATGTGAAATTGGAACAATAATTTCTTCACACCTGTGAAAAATCACATGTTATCACATGCGAAATAAATTTCACATTTCAAATTCACATGTCGTGTGAAATTTGGCATGAGAAATTTGCACAAGGGTGGGAACCAAAGAGAAGCGATATTTATATGATATACTGTTTGCTCAATATAGTGCAAAATTGTGTAAAAATTCATGTCGAAAAGCAGGTAAATACCTTAATAGAAGGTCTACAATTACCGTATTTTTCTCATTGTTTTTAACCAAATAGAAAATAACGAAAAAAGGCCAATCTAGTTCATTAAAAATTATTTCCGTCCTGTTGTCCCTTCAAGGGAGCAAATTATACAGATATGCATGGTATCTGCACGACTCGTACTGAAGTATTTTATTTCAACAAATTTAATTAAATTATTTCCTCAATTAAGTTACCTTGTTTGCTATTGGGTTTCATTGCTGACTAATTCGTTTATTAGGTGGAACTCCTTATCCTGGAGTACAAGCTCTTGACGTTTATACCCATTTGTTAAATGGGAAAAGGATGGATTTACCCGTGCACTGTCCTCCAGAAATGTAAGCTTAAAATCTTTTGCCCTGAAATGTTATATTAATATTGGCATAAAAACGTTTGGTAAAGTAAACTCACTTTCTGAAGAAATCGGAATTATAAATATATATTTTGAAGAAGTGATTGAAAGTACAGTTTTATTGGCTAATCAATGTAAAAACGACATGCATGTATATTAAAACAACTAGTAATTACTAAATTAATTATTATTAACCATTATTAATTATTCTATTATTAATTATTTATATATTATTATTTATATATTATTTATTATTTATATTTATATTATTTAAATTATTTATATATTATAAATATATATTATATATTTATATATATTATTTATATATTATTTATATATTATTATTTATATATTATTAACCAATTATTATAAATTAATTATTATTAATTAATTATTAACCTATATATTAAAACAACTAGTAATTAGTAACTATAGTACTTTATGAGCCATCATGCCAACTATGGATAGTATCACAAATATTATTATTTTTTGTATATATTAATGGCTAGAAAAGCCTTCAGAAACACCCCTTTGGATGCTAATCTACTCAATATTGTTGTCAATTTTGTTTTTGTTTGTCTTTTGTTCTCTGCACTCATGACGTCAAAATCGAAAAGAAACCGCCGCTTTGTGTACAGAACATCAAGTTTGAGTCGTGGATCAAACTCTAATATTGCGGCCTCCAGAAACATAAAATAGTCAGATTTTGCTAGAGAACGCCTACGCAAAGAGGACACAAGTTTGACAGAGGAGAACACACTAGACAACTCGCGCGTCGTCGTGTTGCTAGCATAGTCAATCGAGATATGGTCTGGAAACTCAGTTAAAGTCTTTTTTCTATCTTTTTGTTCGTCTTTATGCAATTTTGTGCACGGTGCACGGTCACTGAACCTATTGTATTTTAGTGTAATGAAGCAATCATCCAATAGAATCGTTTGGGTTTAATCGCTCAACCGTGTTGTTTAAATATTAATAAACTTAAAACAAAGGATGTGCACGGTGTAAGGTACGGTTCAACATCAAAATGTAGCTAATTATACTCGATAGACTATGTTGCTAGGAATATGAGATGTAGCAAAGGAAAAAGCAACAAAGGCGACTTTTGTTTTTTACAGCAATAGCTGCATTCATATGTCGTGTGTTTGATTCGAACGGTAGTTTGGAGACGATATGATATGATCAACTGAGAGTATTCTTCGATACAAAGACTGTGCCCGCGTTTTTCTTTTTCAAGGTTAAACTTTTAAGTTAGGCAGTATTTTTTTGGAGAAGTGGGGGACAAAATTATGACGTCGTCGCATACATCGCTACAACTTGGCGAAATAGCTTGGTTTCCAGCAAAACTAAGTCACGAACTTTAATGCCAAACATGCCCGAAAACCTAACCAAAAGTATTATATGGACCTAACACCCATAAATTCCTCAAACACCCCCCCCCCCACACACACACACACACACACACACCCAAGGGCCGGATTTAGAATTAGAATTTCAAAATTGGTCTTGAAGAAAAGTGGGGGGGGGGGGGGGGCATCCTTCCCCCATCATTTTACATCAGTAGTTTATTCGATTTTCTGGACAAATCATTACTTTGATTGGTATCAATTGTTTACAATAAAGTTAACAAAAATGATATGGATCCATGGTAGCATTTTTAAGCTTTTACGTGATTGTATCTGCATACATTTCTACTTTAGATTTCTGAACGTAACTTCAGATGCTCACCCCTTCTCGCTGTTTTCTCTTATATAGAAGCGAAAGCTTTCGGCTATCTCTGGTAACTTGGGTTTATATACTTCTATAGAGTACTTACAATTTCTTCATAGTTCTTGTCTGAAGGCTTTCGTCTTTTTTTTGTCTTCAAGTATGTTTTGCTTCCTACCAAGCGCAGCAGAGTTGGAACTTGATGTTGTTCATCAATATCGTTCGCTGCGAAAAAATGTTGCACTCGTTAGACATACCTCTTCTAGGTTTTCTTGAGTTTCGTAGAAAATCTCGAATTTTCCAATTCCGACTTGAAATAATCCCATATTCGATCGTCGCCACTGTCGTGTATTTATACATTTATTCAACAAATATAACAAATGAGGCAGCTTGACCGACCTACATGGTAAACTAGTGCGCATGACCATCGTCAGATCTATATATAATGCTAATGTTGTTTCAATTGAGTTTCATACTTCCATTGCACAAATCATGGAAAGCGTTGAACACCGACTTTATGACAGAGGCAAATTCATAGTAGCTAAGTTGAAGAAAATGACCACCCATTGCAATTTTGGAAACTTCTGCGACACAAACTTGTGTGTTGGCTAAGTAACCAGAAGATTCAGAAACGGATTGCAGATTCAAAATTAAAGTTCCCCAAAGCAATTGCATGAGATAGCATGCACGCGTGGAAACAGCCACGTGGCTGTACACGAGATGTCACAGAGATTTACGGCGATCTTCGAGAAGAAAAACATCTTAATGAACTGAACATGAACAAGTCTAATAGTGTTTCGCCTCCCCCTGTATGCAGCTGAGTGTAGATTTAAAAACGAATTTTTTCACAAGTATGCAAAGAGAGGCCACATTCAAAGAGTTTCCCGTGCACTACAAACCCAGGGTCAGGGGCCAGGATTGTGATTGGGAAATACCCATTGTACCAATGCCAAAACAGGATGGTTTAGTCCATATTTGTGGCTACTTCAAAGGCACCATCAACCCAGCATTAGTAACAGAGCAATATATCTTCTCCCTCGCATTGAAGATATTTTTACCAATTTGGCTAGGGGAGAGATGTTCTCCAAAATCGACGTCTGTTAAGCCTATCATTAGATCGAGGAGAAATCCAATATAAGTACCTGACGATTAATACTTCGATGGGTTTGTTTCAATGTAATTGTGTTTTATCGACCAAGTTCTGGAAGATACTTGTGGTACTAGCTGTATCCTAGATGATATGATTGTGACGGGTAAGAGTGACGAAGAACACCTGGCCAACCTGGAGAAGGTTCTTAGCCGGCTGCATCACCATGTATTGAGAGCAAAAAGCAAAGTGGGAGTTCTTCAAAGTTACCTTCTGTGGCCATGGAATCGTCAAGGCCTACACAAGACCACAGACCAGATAGCCGCATTGGTGAATTCCCCTTGTCCCCACAGCGTTTCAGAGGTTCACTCCTTTCTTGGATTGGTGAATTATTACCACAAATTCCTACCAAACCTCGATCGCCACAATCCTAAACGCACTGGACAAAATGCTAGAACTAGTAACTATCAATGAAACTGGACAGATTAATGTGTAGAAGAGTTTGGTAAGATCAAAGAAATGATTACTTCAGAGTTAGTATGCTGACACATTAAAACCACAACTGGCATGCGATACATCACTCATAGGCATTGGAGCAGTACTGCCCTATCATCGCAGATGGTACAGAGAAACCAGTAGTTTCTTTTTAGTAATCCCACGACTATGTCTGTGGCAGACCTTTCACCTTTTTGACCGATCATCAGCCTTTGACTTCAATCTTTCATCCCAGCAAAGGTATCCCTGCTGTCACCGCTGCTAGATTACAACGATATCCATTGTTCTTGGCTGGTTTCGACTACACAATCCGGTACAAAAATACCAAGCTACATACAGTTGCCGATGGTATGCCAGTTTGATGAAACAGAAGAAGAGGTGGTGGACCCAGTCAGTGTACCTGTCAGTTTCTTTACCCAGTCAGTTTTTTACCATTTATATATTTGTTAATATCGCTGGCTTATTGATGACTTCTTACATGTCTAGTTGCACTTGTAGGACTTTTCCAATGAATCTAGGGATAAATCTACTCTTTTCTGAATTATTTGAAAAATAAAATTTAAAAATTGAATTATTCTTGCGCGAATTAAAATTCGATCCAGAAAGCACTCAAAATATCAAATTAAAATTCACCAGAATTTATATCTAACGCGGACTTTCTGCACCATATCTTGACCATATCTTGTCAGAACCGTTTTGAAATGGGTAACTACAGAGGAAAATTGTATTTGCTTGCATGTGAATACAAATACAAAATATTCTATATTCCATAACATTGACGATCAGAGGATCACATTGTATTGCATTTGTCACTGTATTTTAGTTTTGAGTGTCTGACTTATGCAAATGAGAATATGAACTTCATAGAGCATTAACTGTGTTTTTATTTATCATTCCCATGCCAGCCTTTTCCATGCAATTTATTAATAATTCCGTAAAATACAGACCCCGGCAGATGTATCAATTACGATGTTTTCAGTGTACATTTTTGTTATTCAGTTCAGAGATGATGACAGACTGCTGGAAAGAAAATCCAAATAATCGTCCACATTTCAGGAACTTGGTGAAGACATTGGAAGCGCACATTGGCTTGATAGAGAATTTGGAGGTTTATGCCCTGCATTGTTCTTTGCATGTAATCATGTATGAGTGTTAAAGCTACAGAAACGTTAAACCTCTTGTAGCCGGTAATGAGTACTATGTTTAGATTATAAATTCGCAACCAAAGTGAACTATAGGATAGAAACGGTATATCACCAGCAGATTCTGTCTTATCCTTAATTAACCAATAATTTATTGACCCTGGAATGGTCTTATGTAAGTTCGTATATCTCCGGGAAATTGTTGGAAAATATATACATTGAGCGTTATGGGTAGTGGGGTAAAATGTAATAGCCCTTTAATCGGTTGCTATTAATAGCTCAAAATGCGGACAAACAAACCAAATTTAACTCACAAATTATTGCAAATGAGCTATTTACCTTTGTTATGGCCGCAATAATTATGGGTAAATGCGGACAAACATGGGTACTGACGTCATCTCGACAAAGTGCTATTGTCGGGCACTAAAATTATTTTTGTGAAACTTCCTCTGCAAATGATCAGTTTGTATTTACGGAAGCCATCTCCAGACATTGCATATAATGATCGATTTTCAAACAACAAATGAGAATTTTTAAAAATCTGATAATTATAATTGGAAGGAAATGTGACTAAGGAAAATGGAAGTCTTTTTTCGTAATATTGCTTATCCTAATCCTGGATTATAGGAAAGATTTGTGCGTCCTTATATAAATACTTAATGGGAGATGTGAGATGTAGATATAGCCTTATGTATTCCCACACTCTAATTATATGAATACTGTAAGTTAATCTGAGACGATATATAACAATGATGTATTTTTATAGACATCAATTATTAATCAGCATTCAAACAAATCGCAATTGGAAAGCATTGGAGATGAAATGATTTGAAGAAAACGACATTAATGCAAACAAATGTATCTCGCAGATGTCTTAGAGAAGTTTCACGAAGTAAATTATTGAGCAACTATATATGTTAGACCAAGCGCATTTTCAGAATTTGTTCACATTTCTCTTTGCGTGGGCAACTGATACCACCGGATTTTCAACACTGGTCCATACCAAGAATTTCCAATAATCGATAATTGCACGGTACCTTGAATTACCAATAATAAATAATTGTATGATCAAAAGAATGCCACAAGCATTACATCTTAAGTTAACGCACGCGCCAATGGGAGAGGTTGAGTGGGCGCTAGGGTTAGGAATACACCCACCCGCGCGCCGTTAGCCATTTTGGAAGTATGGGAGAGAACAGATAAGGTCGATTCACAAGCAGCACTTATGAAAGATCATGGACATCGCCTGAATGATGAAGCTTTTCGAACATTTATTTGTGGAGCAGAAGTAATTATCAATAGGCACTTGTTCAATTTATTATAGATTATTGGTAATTCTAGGTAGGAGAATATGCTGGGTTTTTCACGACAACTCCGCTGGTACCAGTCTCTCGCGCGATTTGAAATTATGTAATAAAAGTGTCAATATCCTGCAGTTACAAAAATAGGCACGCAATCTACCGCTGTTAGGTTGATATAGATGTAGTGTGTTTATTGTTTTGTTGATAATTAGCGAAAAGCTGTCGAATAGTTGGGCTAGCAAAGAATTAAAAGGTTATTTCAAGGGATACTCCACCCCCAAAATAAGTGTTGTTTAAATGAAAGTTATTTGTCACTTCACATGAGAAAAGTTTGAGAGAAATTTGGCTTTAATTGTTTATCGTATTTTTAGTAAATTGAAGTCCGCCATTTTGTTATATGTTAATATTACAGAAATCTACTCAATGAGAATGCGAACTCACCCGATAATTTTTGGCAAGCAATTAAAAAGATTTATCCTACAAAGGTTTCTTCATCTCCTATAAAAAATATATCTTTTGATATCAATGGGAAACTTACATGTGATAAGAAGATGATCGCAAACACTTTCTGCAAGTACTTTTCTACTATAGCAAAAACTCTAAAGTTAAAGTCAATACCCCTGAGGGATTTTGTCTGGGGTAAAGTTCCAAATGAGATACATAACTGTGGAACATTTTTTAAGTTCCATAGAGTAAATGATGTTGATGTTTACAAATAATTAAAGAGGCTCAAGCGAAAGAAAGCCAGTGGTCTTGATAACTTTCCTCCAGGTATGTTGAAAGATGCCGCCTCCATTTTGGCTCAACCATTGGCCCATATAATGAATATCTCACTATCTTCTGGGATTTTTCCCAGTGATTGGAAAACTGCTAAAATAATTCCCTTGCATAAATCTGGTTCGCTATCAGTGATAGATAATTACAGACCGATATCTATCTTACCTGTCCTCTCAAAAATTCTGGAACGCCTCGTTTACAAACAACTAGTATTGCATCTTGAAATCGAGGTATCAGTTTGGTTTCCGGTCTGGTAGATCTACAGAATTAGCAATAACTTACTTTACCGATTGCATAAGAAGAGAAGCGGATGGGGGTAATTTAACCGGAGCTGTTTATATCGACCTTTCAAAGGCTTTTCGACACTATCAGTCATTCTTGTCTTTTGAACAAATTGCCATCATATGGTATATGTGATGTTGAATTGGAGTGGTTTACTGACTACCTTTTTCTCCGGAAGCAATTTGTGGAATATAATGTTATTCTATCTGATCCACAGTTTGTCAATACCGGAGTACCACAGGGGTCTATTCTCGGGCCTATTTTGTTCCTGATCCACTTTAACGATGTTTATGATCCCATTAATCACTCAAGCATTATTACATATGCTGATGATACCGTGTTATTTACTTCGGCTAAGCATATCTCTGTTATCCAGGATAATCTAAATAAGGACATCGACAATCTTTTAAAATGGTTCCGTGACAACGAACTAGTTATCAACCTGAAAAAAGGTAAGACAGAGTGCATGCTCTTTGGAACTGGAAAACGACTTGGCAGGTTGCCCGAAAATAACTTAGTCATCAAAACTGGCCAAACCATCATCAATTTTACCAATAGCTACAATTACTTAGGAACTCAACTGGATCCCACACTTGTGTTTAACACTTATTTTGATAAGATATATAAAAAAGCATCTGGAAGAGTCAAGCTTCTTCGACGCATTCGTAAATCTTTAAATTTTCATGCAGCTGAAACCATCTGTAGGTCCATGATCGTACCAGTCTTCACTTACTATAGTTCTGCATTCCTTGGTTGGTCTGAATCAAAGAAGTTGAAGATAAGGGACATTGAGCGTCGTAGCATCAAGATTATTACAGAATGTGCCCAAAATAACCTAGAACTGCATATCCCTTCGATCGAAAAACAGCATTAGAATTAGTCTTTGATTCTCTTAACGGATCTGGTAGGATCTGTGACATTTTTGTGAACTATTTTGAAAAACAGAGAACAAAATGGCGACCTTCAATTTACCAAAACTACTATAAACAAAGCCAAATTTCTCTAAAACTAAAAAGATTAGAAGAAAACTAATACCCATTCACATGTGAGGCGACAAATTTCTCCAAAAACGGATTAGCCTTGTCTAACTTTGAGAGTTAATAGACTATCTACCAGATTAACTTGAAATTTTCAGTGAATGCTCCTACAATGCTAACCTGTTTAGTTAAAACAAGAAAACTGACAACGATTTTTTCACTTTGTAGACACATTAAGCAACACATGTTTTGGGGTGGAGTGTCCCTTTAAGCAATCTCAGTCTGACATAAGTCTTCCACATATATATAATTGTATATCTTTCATGTGTTCACAAATTATAGCAGTGAATAGCATTGTTACATATTGCAGTTTACCCACATTGTCACCAAATCTAGACTGATCTCCTTGACTAAATTAAAATCTGCAAAAACAATGTAGTTTGAACATACAATTTTGTTTACAGTAGTTCCTGGATTTACTTCCACTTAATTTCACAGTCTCGAGCAATGGAACAGAGACGGATCTTGGGGGGGGGGGGGGGGGGGGTGGTTTGGGTGGGCAGAAAAGAAATATTGAAATAGCAAAAATGCGCCTTCTTTGAGAGTTGTTCTACAGACCCTACAGACATACGGTTTATAATCAGAATCCATCTCAAGCAGAAAACAACTTTCGCACCACGAAAAACAACCTCGTAACCTGGGTACAAGTTCGTGAGATCGTGCTAAACAATTTAAGGTAGGTACGTCATCTTTTTATTAGGGATAGGCCGATACCGATACCAAATATTCGATACCACCGATACCAGGGTGTGGGAAAAAAAGTATCGATACTGCAAAAAGTATCAGTAATTTCGATACCGCACGAGCCTGCGATATTTTCGGTCAGTACTATTCAAAATCTATACTTCATCTTCTAGAATTCCGTCTGTGCTTATTGGAGTCGCATAGCTGTTTTTAAACTAACGATATGAATTATGGACAAAGGTATACAATAAATATTTACAATTTTAATGATATATTTTCATTACTTTAACAGTTGATTTAAAGCAAACAATCATGCTTTTTTCTGTTTCATGCTGTTATTGCAAAAAATTAAAGTTATTACGATTTAATTAAAGTGTCGGTATTGGTATTGGTATGCGCGGTATCGAAAAAAATGGTGAGTATGGAGGAAGTATCGTATCGAGTTTAAAAAGCTGGTATCGCCCATCCCTACTTTTTATATGGTGTTTTAAAAAAATGTAGTAAATACCATCTCAAAGACTCTAAAGTTTAAAACTTTCAGGAGAGCATGCCCTGGCACTGACCATCCTAGCGGATTCTTGGGGACGATCTGAATGATTATAGTAGAACCAACCATATATAAAACTCATTTCCTCCATCCACTGCTTGTGGCTCTTTCATGACTTAGTTAAAACACTGAAACTACAATTTAATTATATACTTTTTCTATTTTTTTAAATTATTTTTTGTTATTTGTCGTAGAAAAACGTCACCTGCCTCCTCTGCAGCCTCTTCTTTTGTAAGAAGCAAGGAAAATCGGGAGTGTGCAGGCTGGGGGCGGGCCGGCGGCGCAGCAATTTTCCGTTTCGTACACGGTCGATGCCAACCCGATGTCCCTGTAGTCCCTTTGTGTACCCTCGGTCCCTTGTTTGTGACGTGTCATTATTTTGTCACATATTCGACGTGAATTTTATCGAGAATGGCGGAGGAAAACGAAGAAAATCAAGCGCCAAAACAATCCAAAGAAATCCTCGATAAAAAAGCCAAGTGGATGGAACATCTTCTATCAACAGGTTGCGGTAAGTCACAAACGTGCTTTTGCCAAAATGTCTAAATAAAGTCTTCAAATCAAATCAAAAGTAATGTATAATAATTAGCAAGTATGTGGAGACAGATAGGGGGAGAAAGAAGAAGGGTAAGTAATTTAATTTATGTTTTTTTTTTCATTGATGGAATCAATGAACAATATTATTTTAGTTAAAATAATGAAAAGGTGGTGACCTTTACGTTATTTTGTAGGAATGGAAACATGAATCACAACGAAAGCGAGAAGAGTTGGACACAGGCATGCCGGAATAAAAACAGAAATGTTCGAGTTGCAACAAGATGTTTGCTTGTGAGAAGGATTACCGTTATCACAAGAAGGGCTGCCATCCTCAGTGTTGCACAGACTGAGGTCAATAGTTTGCTGATCAGCGTGCATTAACAAAACACATTACTTTGGTCCATACAAAATAATTTAGTTGCAAACTTTGTGACAAGGTTTTCGGTAACAAACGTAATTTGAAGACATCTTCATATGCACACAGGCTTAAAATTTCAATGTCAAGCCTGCCATTCTGAATTTAGCACAAAAGCTAGCATGCAAAGGCATATATGAAAAAAGCAACATTAATACTGGCAAAAATAAATATTTTAGTGGTTAACTAGCTGAGCAAGACTGTTTTCTATAAGCTTAATACTATTTATTATGGGAGGGGGTTCCTATTTGTATATAACTGCAAGAAGTTTGCATTTCAAAATGGATATATTATACACAGCAGATATGTTATATTATATATGGTACATAATTCATTATTACATCAGAAGTGTATGGTATATTTATTCACATATTATATACAAGGCTAGCTATATTTAGTTTTGTATCAATCAATAACCAAGTTTATAATTGTAATCTTTGTTGCCCATATGAGATCAAGATAAAACATAGTTCAATGATAATACAAGACTGTTATTGTTGAAGTTACTTTTTGCTATTTAAAAAATTATGCTTATAGGCATTAAGTTATAGAATGATATTTTCTCATTCATGTCGGGTTCATTACAATTAACAATTAAACACAGTATCCTTTGAAGTTCCTGGTACATGTGGCAGTATGAAAATACAGAAGTGCATGAATAAATTTTAGAATAATTACAGTACATAAATTGCATTCCCAATGTAATAGTATACATTTGCAAAAATATCGTCATAACGATCAAACCCTATATTAAGCAAATGAGGCAAACTACTGGTAAATTATTTTACAGTGTAACTATCAATTTTATGATTAATTTAATGTTTTGTCTTGGATTTCATGACATGTGATCCAGATTTTTTGGCCACGTTTACATTTTGTTTCACTGACATTGCAAACCTGTGATCTCGCTTTGGCTTTTTATGGGGTATATCCAAGGCTACTGGTCTACCTTTTCCAACAGCTTGGCGGTAATGGTACCATATTTTCTCTTTTTGTTTGCCTGGACTTTGATTTTTTCCCATTCTTTCCCTTCCGTAACTCGTTTGCACCAAAATTAAAAAGGGCAGAAGTCAAATTACCATGCATTGAAGAGGCAAGCCTATTCACTCTCTGTACAAATTGAAACATGCCTTTAGCCAAATTTTTATCTTGGCAACTTTTTAACTTGGCCAGTGTTGTGAAAATTACTCAAAAAAAGTAATGAGTAAAAATTACAATTACTTCTCTGAAAAAGTAATTATTACAATTACAAATTACTTTTTCCCAAAAGTAATTATAATTACCAATTACTAATTACCTGTCAAAAAGTAATTAATTACCAATTACTTTTAAAATTACTTTTTATGTAACTTGTTCCAATACTTTAACATAAAATTATTATTTTTTTATTATTAAATATATCTTTATAGAATCTTAAGCGGGAAACAGGAAATACGTCCATAATGCACTAATACATGAAGTATTGCATCTGGTCGTTCGCTCACGTCGCTTATTGGCAACATTACAGGCTCATTTTAACGAAATAAAATATTCATCACTGTTTTAAAAGTTCAGACTACGAGGACTTTTAATTTTTTACAACATTTTTTTACAAAATATACGCGAAATAATGCTGTAGACTGGCTGAAATAAAAGTGAGAACACTGAGAAGTAACGTAACGTTACTTTAGAGGAATTTTACTCGTTACCTACAAAATGTAATTAATTACATTACAAATTACTTTGGCAGAGCAGGTAATTAATTACCATAAAAATTACTCAAAAAGTAATTAGTAATTAGTAACGCGTTACTTTAGTAACGAGTATTTACAACACTGAACTTGGCACACATCAAATAACATGCTGCTGTAACAGCCTCTGCTGCTATAGTACAGTCTCTTCTGCTGTACTATCTGACAATGGGTCAGATATCTCACAATCTTCTCTACCTACATTGATCAGTTGGTTTTGGTGGAGCTGTGGTATCTATCTCTGGTGGATTGGTATCACGTAAACTTGTGTAGAAGGACAACGGCAGTGCTTCTCCAATTGCAATCTGGGCAAGGTTTTGCTTATCTTTAGGACTGGCGATTGGGATAAAATTTATACAATTTGCTCTTTTTGCAGCCCATAGCATGTATTGGTGTTTGCATGGAGACCCGTCCTTTCCAACTTCACAACTGCAAGTACCAATGCTCATATCCACAGTATAGCTAAAATATTAAAAAATTCATATAAATAAAACACATCCAACCAAGTGGGGCTGCAACTCACAGTTGAAGGTGCGGCTTAATTTTAAACAATTATTTAGTTCAGGTTTAGTGGTGACTGGTTATACCTAAAGTATTTTTCTGCTACTAGCCCTAGATAGTGGAGATAAGACCCTGCAACAAAAAATCATTCTTCCATATTCTTTTCCTTGCAAAAGTTGGTTAGAAGAAATGAAGAATCCTGTTTTTATTTATTTATTTATCACTTACCGCTGTCAAGATATGGACATTTGAAAGGTTGATTTTGTGACGTCATAAGTGGGGTAGGCTAAGTATCACTAGTACGCTGACGAAACTTAATAGCAACATTAGAATGTGAGTGACGAACTTGCCAGCCAACTTTATTTTTTAAACTTCAACTTTATTGTGCAACACACTTGGCTCCTGACCCTTTATTGCTATTTAACAAAAAGCAATGCCATGTCCCCTGCTTAAAGCTTGTTCGCTTTGGGTATTGTATGTGTAGGATATGGACATGCAGCGGTAAGTAATGTTGGATTGTTGTGTTATTACTCGAAGAAGAGATATTGAATAAAGTCTATGATATTAACCAGTTCACACTGGTGGCAGCGGTGAAATAAGTATTCATTATGACAGACGAAGCTCCATGTACTTCATGTAATACGAATAACAACGGGTTAAAGATTATTCTGCCGATCTACGATGGTTCTACTCACTCTCCTCTGATCCGTAATCATGGCTTCGCCAGTTGGAAAAGATCAAGAAAGCGAAAGAATTGGACCGACGCACAACTGATTGCTCAAGCTCCTCTACTGTTAAAAGATCGAGCTGATGATTACTGGGAAACTATCGAAAACGTTGTGGAAGATTGGAAAACCTTCAAAGAAAAATTTAGCCAGGAATTTGGCGAGCGGAAAACGGTCGGTGAATATTTAGCAGAACTGACAACAATCTCACGACACGCTGAAGAACCACTTGAGGTATTGATGGGCCGCATAAGGAAGAAAATATCAGCAGGCATTCCCGACAGTGAATTTGACGGCAGAAGAACATCAACAACAAATTACGGAGCGTTTCGTTAAAGCTCTTATATTTGGAGCTAATCCAACTGATTCAACATTGGGTCAACATTTACAGATACATAAAGCAGATGTGACCCCCCCCCCCCTGAGATGCTTAAAGCTGCAAGTGATCCTCTTCCTCGCCTTGTACCACCAAGTATACCAGTTGAAGCACATCAGTGCAGTTAATTCCGAACAAGGTATTCAAGGAAGAATTAAAGACCTCGCCAATCTTGAAGAACGAATTGTGAATCGATTAACAACTGCCTTACAATTAACCAAGTCTAATACTGCTTTACATGGTGGAATTACTGATGCCAACGACACCAGCAACATAACATAAGAATAACCGTGGCAACAGAAAAGCTTCTTCAGGCAGTCAATCCATTTGCCCCCTGCATGTTTCATCCGTGGGTCTCTTCTCCATTTAGCACGGTCTTGCAACTACAAGAATGCATGTCGCCGATGTTGGAAAGATGGACATCGAACCCGTAGCTGTCCAGAGCCAAAACCAAGTGAGTGTCCTTTAAACCTGAAAGGGCTGGGGGAGACCAAATCGAACAACCAGTAATCCATAGCACTCTCTCAGCCCACTCGCAACTTTTAATGACAGACATTCTTATAAATAATCGAAAACTTACATGGTTATGTGATACAGGAGCAGAAGTCAATCTTTTACCCTTGAAATTTGCCTCAGCGACATGGCCTTCTGCTCAAGAAGTTGGATGGTATATACAGCCTGTAAGTGCTGATCAAACCCCTGTCAAGTGTTCGGGTGTGACATTTACCTCAATTACTGTTGGTACAAGCAGAGTAACTGACAATGTGAAGTTCTATGTTGTTGAAGGCATTGACTATGGCATATTAGGTTTTCCCCTGCTGAGTCAGCTTGGGGCTGTCATTGACTGTAAAGGAGGAACTGTCAATATTGATGGTATACAGATTACTAATGCCCAACCTACTATCCACAATATATCTGTCACCACAGCCAGAATCTGCAGAGTACAAATTACAGCTACAAAAGTGATACATTCAAAGGTTATGGAAGAAAACTTCTTTGAAGGAATTGTAGAACTTTACCCCAGAGTTTATTCGCCGCACAGGCTTAGCAGTTGCAGAAGTAAAGATTCCTAAAGGGCAAACAACGATTCCTGTTTGTGCAACCAACATATGGACCATCGCATTAAAGTTTGGAGGTGTCAGACTGTAGCAGAGTTATCAGAGACTGATACAACAGAGATGTCTGAACCTTCAGAGGAAATATCTTCATACAGTATGACCCAGTACCAGATGTACAACTTAGTAGTGATTTATCAAAGCAACAGGGAGAACAGTTTGAAACAGCTGCTGCGTGACAATAGTGATGTCTTCGAGTCACCTGGAAACCAAGGCCTCACAGCTACAATGCATCACAATACATGATGTTATATGATAAACCAGCCAATTAACTGTGCTCCTCGTCGATTACCGTTGGGGGTGTGTAGATGAAGTGAATGAAAAATAGCAACTCTCTACAAAGAAGGAAAAATTGAACCATCCAACTCACCATGGGCATTCCCCATCGTTACTGTTAGAAAAAAAGATGGAAGTATTCGCATTTGTGTAGACTATATAGACTATTGAACAAGGTAACACAGTCTGATACCTTTCCAACTGGAAATGTTCAAGATTGTTTAGATAAGCTAAGTGCAGCCTCTTATTTTAGCACCATTGATCTGGCTCAAGGATACATGCAAGTTCCTTTAACACCAAATGACAAAGAAAAAACTGCTTTTCGTTCACCCACAGGACTGTGGCAGTGGACAAGAATACCGCAGGGGCTTAAAAACAGCCCTGCCACTTGGTGTCGCCTAATGCAGATGGTTTTCAACATCATTCCTCAGGATCGCCTTATCTTATATATGGATGATATATGTATTATATCAAACTCCTTTGGGGATCATTTACATCGCCTTCAAGAAGTATTCAATTGTCTGAGAAAGCATGGTCTGAAAATCAAAGCTAAAATGTGTCATTTAGCTACAGATGAAGTTAGTTTTACATGTCTTGGGCATAAAGTATCAAGAAAGGAGTCACACCTGATGTGGAAAAACATCTGCAATTTGTCAATGGAAAACTCTCAGGATGTTAAAGAAGTGCAAACCTTTCTAGGCGTGTGTGGCTGGTGGAGAAAGTTTGTCCCTATAACTATGCAAAGATTGCCAATACCTTGTAGAAGCTATTGGAAAAGGACAAGTTTGAGTGGAATGAAGAAACCGAGGCAGCCTTTCAGAAATTAAAACAGTGCCTCATCACTGCACCTATCCTTGGTCATCCTGATACATCCAAACAGTTTGTGGTGACAACAGATGCATCAGATGTTGAAGTTGGTGGAGCATTACTTCAGGAACATTCATCTGGATCCCTACACCCATCGCATATTTTAGTAGAACACTTACAAAGAGAGAACGAGGGTATTCTACTTACGACAGGGAAGCCATAGCCATACGGGATACCCTTCAACATTTCAGAAACTACCTTCTTGGCAACCAGTTTCTTCTAATTAAAACTGACCACAAGCCGTTAGTGTACCTCAGAGAGATGAAAGATCCATATGCAATGGCGTCATCTTACGAGGAGACAGGCTACTCATCCCAGATGCTGAAGTAACCCCAGGCACAGGCAGCCTTCGACATGAAGTAGTTGATACAGCACACGAAGGCCACCAGGGAACTGTCAAATGCAAACAACTCCTCAGAGTGGTGGAAACACGACTCAACAACTGCCTAGGCTGCCAAGCAACAACATACAAACCAACTCGAGATCCGCTAAAACCAACTCCACTACCGGAACGACCATGGCAACGTCTAGACATTGATTTCTGGGGACCACTGCCCAATGGAGAACACTTGCTGGTGACAATAGACGAATATTTACGTTAACCAGAGGTTGAATTTGTTCAAAGTACCAGTGCCCAAGCTGTCATACCCCATCTAGATCGAGTTTTCTCCACCCATGGATTCCCAGAGACGGTGAAGACAGATGGAGGACCACCATTCAATGGCCATGACTACCACCAGTACATGCAATGGGCAGGCATTCGTGCCTTCGTGGTCAGTCCAGAAGACCCAGAAGCAAATGGCCTAGCTGAGAACTTCATGAAAGCAATGAATAAAGTCTGGCACATCGCCCACATTGAAGGAAAGAACCACAAACAAGAAATTTACAAGTTTCTCAGACATTACCGAGCCACCCCACACAACACCACTGGTCGAGCACCAGCTGAAGTACTCTTCAACCGCAAGTTCCAGATGCGACTCCCACAGAAACACGAACCAACACATGACCCAGAGCTACGACACCAGGATCAGAAAGCCAAAGCCAAACAGAAAGATTACAAAGATGCCAAGAAAAGCACAAAACCACACAATATCAAATTAGGAGACCAGGTGCTCCTACTCCAGAAGCAAACCAAGTCCAACCCAAGATACGACCCAGAACCCTACAAAGTTATTGACATCAAGGGAACCCAAATTACAGCAGCACGAGGGTCTAAAAATACGAAAACGAGATGCCCAACGATTCAAGGTCATCACAAATTCAGTATACGCAGGCAGTATGGTGCCGCACGATACCCGCTGAAACTACATAACAATGACACGTTTACCTATGACAGCACACCTACAGTGGCACATCCTACCCCACAACAACCAACACTACCGGTTGCCATGCCACAACGCCAACACGAGTACCCAAATGGACACCTGGATCCCAACATCCATCCAAATCTACCCAGAGAACAACGTAACAGACACCCACCAAAGCAGTACAACCCACACAGTGGACTGTGGCCCTAAGCGACAAACATGAAAGAAGAAAAAACAGAAGAAGAGGGAATCAGAAGAACAGAAATACGAACAATTCAAAACAATGTCAGTTAAAGTTGAGTTAAGCAACAAACAAACAAACAAAAAACAAACATAGTAAAATTTGAAGTTTATTATACCCTAGAAAAAGCATAGGAAAGATGTAATGTCTAAATAAGGACCCAACGGGATACAGGGGAGACAGGGGAACGAAGGAGGAGGAAAGAAGGCCATGTGTAAGAGAGAGAGAGAAAAAGCAAGAGAGAAATTAAAGCACATTGAAAACATTGTAGTTGTATACTTGGGACTAGATAGAGACTATTACACTTACCATTGTCAAGATATGAACATTTGAAATGTCAACTTTATGATGTCATAAGTGGGGTAAGCTTTGCCAGTGAAATATATTTTGGTTTATATTTCTGGAAGTAACACTAGTACATATGACAAAACTTAATAGGTACATTACAGTTTCAGTTACCAATTAGCCAGTCAACTTTATTTGGTCACCAAGGCAAGACAATATCCCCAAGCCCTTTGGTAATTAATGTAAATGAAAACTTGCTCTAGAATTTGAACAAATGTAAAATTCAGACAACTACTGGCATTTCTCGTATTAAAGACCTGCTGTGAATACCATATGTAAACTGGTTAATATCATAGACTTTATTCAAGATCTCTTCTTCGAGTAATAACACAACAATCCAATATTCTCCCGCGTGCGTTAAGACATTAACATGCACGCATGCGTTAAGACAGTTACCGCTGTCCATATCCCACTACTCCCCCTTTCAAATAAACCTAATTTCTATTCCGAATCTACATGGGGGTTTACTTATCCGTCCACTTCGGGTTTGTACAATCTCTCTCTCTCTCTCTTGTATATTGTGTGTTTCAGTTCCTCTATCAATCGTTTCGTCTCCTATTTCTACCATTACTTGTAATTCTTCAGGAAAATCTCTTGTAACGTGTGTGTTGTTAGAAACTCTTTCTTGTACTTTATCTCTGCTGTTGTCTTCCTTGCGGTATGGTGTCCAGTATCGTTTGAGGCGGTTATGATGAACAATCAACTGCCTTCGACCATTCTCCAACTTAATCCTGTACGTCACTCCCTTGTCACCATTATTATCGAATATTTTCTTTACAACATAAGGACCCACCCATGGCAAAACTAGTTTGTTTGCTCTGCCTCAACGTGCTGTTGGATCAAATAACCACACTCGATCTCCAACTGAATAAGAGTGTTCTTTGGCCCACTGGTCATAACTGGCATTTGGCATTCCTTGTCTGTAGTGGGACACCTCCGTCAGAATTATCTGGTTTCCCATATCCAATTCTGCTAAGGGCATCTGCCAGTGAATTGTTGACACCTTTGATGTGTTGTATTGTTAATTTATATTCTTCGATATCTGCTAGTAGCCTTCCCCGTCGACCAGTGTGACAGTTCTACGAACACTGTCGGTAGTCTTGTAGGGCTTTATCGTCAGTGATGTGGCCTTTGTCAATGCTTGCGATCAGTTTCTGCATAACTGGGTCTTGTTGTGTGGCTTGTTGCACCATCTTTAGGGTGACTGCATCTGGTAAGTCATCGGTGACAATCTTGCTGATGCACAATTCATCTCCTTGATATATGACCATGTCTTCAAGCTCTCCGCGGTTGGTATAACAGCTGAGCCGCCGGTAGTGGGTGACGTGATTGGTAATCGCAGGGGTTAGTCTTGTCTGGCATGTACTTCATGGTATATTGGAAACCTTGGACTTTAACTCTTTCCCTACGGCTGAAAAACATCAAAAATTGAACGACCACGTTGTTCTATTGATATCTCTTGAAATAACCATAACTGTTGCGAAAGCTATACATCTTCTGGAAGCCCAATAAACCGGCTTTTACTTGTTCTTTTAAATTTCCCGAACAAAACACATTATGTTAATATAAATTAGCATTAATTATCATAAATCAGGTTGAAAAATTTACATTTTTCCAGAAAAGGCCATCTTGCACGCCCGCATAGCATCTTGAAAACTCAAAATGCCACCAATCGCAGAGTTGTTTATGAAATCAAATCAAACTTGGCGTGTGCGTGGATTTCATGTTCCTGGCGCTTTTCGAATTTCAATTTTTAATCTTGCGTTACCGTGTGCCGTGTTTTTCGATTGACGACTTTGCGGGTCATCAACGACCCATTTTAACTGCGCCCGTAGGGAAAGAGTTAAGGCGGTGTCTTTCTACGCGGGAATTTCCTCTCTTGTTTCCATTGTAGATATGGACGAGTGGCTGGTGGTCGGTGTATGAATCAAATGGAATACCTAATAGGTAATAGCTGTGGGTATTCATCCCCCAGGATTGGGCAAGCGATTCTTTTTCCGTCTGTGAGTACTTTTGTTCACATGGTGTGAGTGCTCGGCTGGCATGATCTATGGGAATCCATGTTCCGCTGGCTGGTTCTTGGAAAATGCTGGATGCAATACCTTCTGGACCAGCATCTGTGATATGGATGGTTTTCAGGTTTGGGTTAAATGGTCGCAGGGCGGTGCTGCTTGTCATAGTCTGCAGGATGTCTTTGTAGGCTTGTTCACATTGGGGCGTCCAATTGAATTTGTTGTGCTTCCTTGTTAGATCTCTCAGTGGCTTTGTGATCTGGGCATAGACGCTTTCTGTGTTGTACATGAATCGTGCATTGAACTGACAAGCCTGAAGGAAGCTCTTAACATCTTCTGCTGACAGAGGTGGGCCTGCCTCTTTGATGGCTTGGATCTTTTTTGGATCTGCAGACATGCCTGATTTGGAGAAGATTGTGCCAAACCAGGACACTGAAGTGGCTCCAAAAGTGCACTTCTCTTTGCGTAGGGTAAGTCCCGTTTCTTCCAGGCGGGTTAGACAAGCTTCTAGGTTGGCCTCGTGTTCTTCTGGTGTGCGTCACCACACCAAGATGTTGTCGTGGATGGAGGTGCAGCCGGGTAGGCGTGCCAGTGTGCTTTGATTCTATCATGGAACAGTTCTGTTGCTGGAAATGCTCCGAAAAATAGGACTTTAAATCTGTGTAGGCCTTCATGTGTCTGAAAGGTACTCATGTGGCGTGAATCTTCTGCTAATGCTATTTGGTGGTAACCATGTCCCATGTCCATTTCTGAGAACCGGGTGGCACCCTTGAGTTTGTGTCTGATCTCTTGTATTGTCTCCACATGTCGTTTTGTGCGATGCAAAGCTTTGTTGGCCTCTATCATGTCTATGTTCATACGGATTTGTCCCTTTTGTTGTTTTTTCAGTGATGACTACATTTTAAATCCATGGGCAGTTGGCATCTGGGTCAACATCTTCTATCTTGGCTTCCTCTCTAAGGGCTTGGAGGTGGGCACTTAGCTTTTCCCTGTATGCCAGTGGGACGGATCGGCAAGGGGCTGCATCTGGTGGGATGGTATGGTCGATATGAAAGTTGACCTCCTCGTCTTTAAGGAGCCCTATGCAGAAAAGGCCTTTTGATGCTGTTCAATTATGAATTGTACTCGTGCTTTCTATTCTGGAGGGATGGATTCGTCAGGTTCTTTTGCGGCTTGTATTTGTAGCCCTGCTGCTTGTATGTTGGTTGTAATGCTCGCTACTTTAGTCTGGTGTCTTGGTAGGGTAGGTAGGCCACCTTTGTTGATGGTAAGGATGCCAAGGGCTTTGGCATCTTCATCTCTGAGCAATGCATCTATTTGGTGTCCTTGCACAACATATATTGTGGTGTTATGTTGTGCTCCATTGGCAGCTTGTAATTTGGTTTTTATCTCACCCTGAGAGGTTATGTATGTCGAGGTCACATATGGTCGGAATCGTGTCTGGGTAGGCTCTATTTTACCCATACATTTGCTATACAGGCTTTGGGGTATCAGTGTTTTTTTACATCCTGAGTCGACGTATAGTTCCACTTCTTTGTTGTTGATTTTGAGGGAGGTTTTGTTTTCTTGATTGGGTGTGGCTAGCTGTCCTATTTTTACAACTTCTAGATGGCCCAGTGCTAGGTCCTCGTAGTTATAGTGGTGAGGGGTGTTCTCCTCTTCTACACATCTAATGGTATGGTCCCCTTGGCACACCGAAGAGCCTGCAAAAATATTTTTCTTTTTACACACTACACAGGTCTTACCTCGTGCGGGACATTTACTGGGTTGGTGTGGCCTGTAGTGTGGAGGACACTTGTGGCATCTGGGCTTTGGCGAGTCTTGCTTGGGGCCTTGTTGTTTTCGCGCGCTATATTTGCCAGCGATGACACGAGCGACAATTTGATCAACTTCTTCTTGGGTATGTGTCAGTTGTCGGACTTCTTCAGCTGTATTAGATCGTATAGTTCCACTTGCTTTTCGTGATTGCTCATAACCCAGTGCTACTTTCACGAGTGTGTTGTAATCAAAGTCTTTAGAGCGAGGGCTTCTTGGCGTAGTTTGTCATCCGAGGTCCCAAAGATGATGGCGTCTTTCATCGCTCTTTGTTTGGTGTACGCGTGTTCGTCGAACTGGCACTGTGTCGCTAGTTCTTCTAGTTCTTTGGAAATTTCTGTGACAGTTTTCGTTCCTTGCTTGGCGTGCATTAGTTTGTAGACGGCCATCGACAGGTTGACGTGTTTTCGACAGGTTGTTTTTATTTTGGTAATGGCGGTTGCGAGACTATCGTGATCTTCTCCTGTTAGCACAACACCAGCATCTTTAGTGAATTGGCGGAAATTCTTGCCTCCCCATAACAAGGTGAGTCGTAACTTTTGCGTGTCGTCTTTCACTTCTATAGAGTCGGCTAGCAGGCTGGTATGTTCGTACCAAACGGTGAATCTCTCCAGATATTTCGATGGGTCCTTGCCCAAATCGCACGGTTTCCCCGCGGTTGCTAGAGCTGGATCTATTATTTCTGCCATAACGCGTGTTGTTTTGGTTAGATCCTCGTCGCTAGTCTCTATCTAGTCCCAAGAACAACTACAACTACAATGTTTTCAATGTGCTTTAATTTCTCTCTTGCTTTTTCTCTCTCTCTCTCTCTCTTACACATGGCCTTCTTTCCTCCCCTTCGTTCCCCTGTCTCCCCTGTATCCCCTTGGGTCCTTATTTAGACATTACAGTAAGTGGTAAATAAAAAATTGACACATGATTCTTCATTTCTTCTAATCTACTTTTGAAAGGAGAAGAATACAGAAGGACGATTTTTTGTTGCTCATACCCTTTAAAAATTGTGTGTCAAATACTGAGAATTTCTTTTTTCTCATGAAAAATCATGTTTTCCACCTTAAAAAATGGCATTTGGAAATTGTTTTAAAGTCTTCCAATTGATCATTAACTTAAACATTAAATTAATGCACATACCACTTTTTATCTTGGGTTACACTGCTCACTTGGAAGATACTATTTGGGTATTGCTGAACAGTCTCCACGAATTTCTCTGAATATCTTCAGAAGGCACATTGAAACCTTGCCCACCATCACCCTTCCGCTTCTTTTTTCCCAAGAAGCGTCTTCGGTAGTTGCCATCAAAGCTTCCATCTGCCACTGAGAGAATCTTATCTTTAAAATGGTTTTCAAGATCATCAGTAAGTCGATCTAAAAGTGCAACCAAGTTGTATTCTTTCACTCTCCCAAGGATTACATCTTTTAGAAACTAGGAACTGCGGACTTTGTTTGTTTGGTTTCCTCTTACCATGGTAAAGAAGTTCGAAAACAAAGTGAGAACGACTTCCCCTCTTCGTACAAACCTTCAAAATACTGAATGGCTTTTGGACATGTTTCTACCATCTTATTACTAAGAAGTTCATTATAATAATCTTCAAACATTTCTTCTGAGGTGGCATACAAGGCTTTCTTGAAAAGACTTAGGATGTGAGGTCTGGCATCTTGATTTTACTTGATGGTTCTTGTTCACTAACCACCTCCATGATTGCTGAAGGATATGGAAAATGCAGAGCACAAATTCACAGATGGCCACACAAATTTAAGTGCATTTCTTTCTTCTTGGCAGTTGGCAGTTTAAAATGACTTTTGGCCCTAGAGATGGGCCATTGCAACGAAATGCATGATCTGGTTAAACCCTTGTTTTAGGGTACTCTCTTTCTCGTCACTATAGCAATTAGTAGGCCACAAACTCGTTTCATAAGTGGGGTGACCAGACATACAATTAGTGGTGTGTTGTCACCAGCATACAATTGGTAGTCAATCATGGCTTCTGGGTGGGCTTGCTTGTATGCACATAGTTTTTCAACAAGCTTTTCAAACATTCCTCCTGTTGACCTCCAAATTGTTCTTTGGTGAACTTGCTGTATAAATGACTGAAGTCACGTCTTCTTGGCATTGATGAGCGATCTGCCTTCTTCATGTGGTAAGTCATTTCATTCATTGCAAGATGCCTTAAGCTCTTCCATGAACTGATGACGTGCACTCGATGCAGGGGCGCACATTCGAAATATTTGTGGAGGGGTGCTTTTCGATCTGGGACCGACTTTTATGTTCGTTTCTGATAAATGTACGGATATGTATACCCCCTTCATTCCTTCATGTTCCCAAAGCAATACAATTAAAAATTCAACTGTAATACAGCACTTTATTTTAGAGAAAAATTTAGCATATTGTATAGCGCTAACGCACTATAGCTTAAGTCTAACAAAGAACACTTTAATTTGTTTATAATATATGGATTTTTGTAATTATATACACTGAAACGTCCCTGAGAAGTGTCGCCATGTAAGGCCCAAATGTCTGCAAATGATCTCAAACAAAGGATTTTGCTCATTTGCATTAGATTCGGCACATGAAAAGTGCGACGTTTGAATTAAGTCTGGTCATATACATTATATGAACATCTTTAATTACTCAACACTAATAATGCGACGAACGATCAACTAGTTTGTCTAGATAAAGTAAGTTAGTTTGTCTAGGTTAATCGAGTTTGTCAAATCTCTTTCGCATCCAAAGGTCTGAACGCATCACTGTCTTTATGAGTTTCAGCCTTGAGAAACTGCGTTTCTTGATGCCGACTTGATGGGCGCTGTCAAGATCATGTGATAGCATATATACTACTTCAAGTCAAGGGAAAGATCGTCTGGAATTTTTTCGCAGAACGTGCTGCTTCTGCAATCTTTTTTATATCTGGTTTGTTTGCTTGGCAGTGATCTCTAAACGTTGTAAGTTCAACATGTAAGAATCTTCGTCAGATTTGCAGCGATTCAGGGAGCATCTTTACCAGGGACTTGAGTCCTTCCGGTTTTGGGTCTTTGTCGTAAAGTGGAAGGAGAAGACCAACAGCCGGGGCAAGGATGTTACAGGCAGCTTTGACGTTATCTGTAAGTGTGGATTTGGACGTCCAGGATTTGAAGAAAAGTCTTTTCTGTAGAAGTCCTTGAGATCAAGGTGTGCATCGATTTCATGGCATTCTGAAAAAACAACAGCTGCATCTATTTGGTTATCCAAATTATCCTTGTCGTCGCGTAAGTGGCGCAGTGTGGCAATAGTATCATGAGCAGCTTCTAGAGACACTCTGGATTTGCTTTCTCAAAATCTTGGTTTTCACCATAACATTTCTCATGAACATATTCAAACGATTTCACTCTTGCTAGTAGATTATTTGCCTTCGCTTTGGTCTTGGTATCATCTATCCTGCAACTCTTCTAGTGATTTTACAGTTTCTTCGTGAATTGACCAAATTTATAGTACGCATTAAACAGACATTCAGATTAGCTACAAACGCGCAAATCAATTAAACTTTACAGTTGAAATGACAACCTGTAAGACTTATATAACGGAAACTTCGAGTCGAAATGACGACGTGGCACAGACATCACCGTTTCGACCGAAGTGTTATGAGTCGGAGCATGGATAGTAGAAAGAAAAATAAGTCGCTTTATTATCCATGGTCGGAGATGCAACCGAAATTCGACATTGAAACAACGTCTTTTCCCGACGTTGTCGCAACGTTGACAAAATGACGTTATCACATTGTGCGACGTCGCGACCCAATTTCAACCAAAAATCGACGTCATTACAAACGGACTGCTTGTTATTTAATCGTTAGCAAGTAACTATACGCGAATATATTGTAACTCACTAACTTCATGGCTGCATATAAAATGAAGAGCCTAATTTAGCATAATAAGATATTTTGTAACTAGTTTTGTCTTTATTGGACACGATATTACATAATATTTTTCAGGGACGAACGGGACCGAAAAAAATGTCTGATGGATAATTTGGGACCGATTTTTCTGACCGATTCTCAATTTTTGGGGGGGTGTCACACCCCACACCCCCCCATAATGTGCGCCCCTGACTCGATGCTGTATGCCCAGCTTTATATAATTTCTGGATCTTTTCGATGCATTCAGGAGCACGCATTACGTGGTTGTGCTCCCAATCAATGTCAATAGTGCAAAGCTGACTGACATTTATCTTAACCACCAACTGGAAAGGACAATTAGTGTTCTTTACCCTTGCTGTGGGGTTGATTTCCAGCTTTCTTTGGGGATCTTTAGAAGGGCTCCAATTCCTGGTAATGTGGTGGCATCGGTAATAGTTTTGGAATAGAAACCCCTTGGTTGGTTATCTTTACAGACACATCATTAATGGTCTGGAATTCCATCAACCATCCGTCTAGGTTTTCAGTTGTAATATCTGAGCTGGTAGCTCTGAATTTAAACTTTTCCTCTGAACCAACCAAGCTTTCAACCTTGTAGTTAGCATCTTCAGGAAGCTTGTCAATTACAATCGCTTTCTTTTCCCTCTAAATTATCAGATTGATAACGTTCTTGTACGTTGTATAAAGCCGAATCGATCAGCGCTTCAAAATCAAAATGTTTATCCGCCATTTTGCTGGTACACATAGAGGTACTAGGAACTACAGGGACATCGGGTTGGCATCGACGTTCGGGTTGGCAACGACCGTTTACGAAACGGAAAATTGCGAAGAGAAAAAGGAAAAGAGAAAAAGCAAGGAGAGAAGGAAAAAAAAAATAGAGCCTGAGAAATTGTGTGTCGAAACTCTGCAAATTTGTTCGAAACATTGAAAATTGGCTTTGGAAATGGCGAAGACGCGAGGTCGTTTGACAAACTTGCAGCTATAGGCCGGTGTCTGTTGGGGAAAAAATGGCTCAAAAATAAAGTTTCGTTGGACACATTTCCAGAATAAGGTTTCTGCTGTGAAAATGTAACAACATGCAATGGAGATGTCGATATCAACAAATTGGCCCCGAAGTTACCAACCAGTTTCGTCAAAAATAGCGATATAGGAAATCATGAGTCATCAATAGAGTAAGAATTTTAAATCTTGGAAATTTGAAACTTTGCCAACATCCTTAGGTAGATATACAAGAATGGACAAAAATATATATTTGACTGATTTCCATTCGCTTATTAGTTACTGGAATACCGTTGAGTTAAAGTTTGAAAATGCTGACTAAGCATTTTTGGCCCATATATTCTTGGTTGAATTCTTCACTGTGGCTTACACTTCTACCAACAACGTTCCTCCTTATAGACTCTCCATGAGGAGTGCTTGGAATATAATAATGTAACTAGCTCCCTAAACTAGTGTCATGCTATTTTTTAAGCTATTTTTAAAGTGTCCTTTAATTCAAATTATCTACTGCAAACTTGAAAATAAACATTGTGAACTGGTTTAGTTATGAATACGAGTTACCTAAGACAACTAATTCTCACTTAATCCTGGCCATCGGACTTCTATACAGGCTTTGTATCAGAATCACTCAAAATAGCATGGACACAGCCCCTTTAAATGGAAAAATTCGTTCCACTATTTACAGTCAATAAATATCGCTTTCGTCTTCAAGTTCGACATCCACAACGACCTCATTCTCATCGTTCTCCTTGTTGCTGCATGCATCGGAACAATTGCAAAGTCAGTGCAATCCAACCTGGGCTTTTTGCATGAGCAGCGATAGGTCTTGCAGTCTGTTTTACAAGAGCAGTTTAATGTCTCAAGAACGCTATCTGGTGCCACTGGAAGGGTCATCCACCTTATCGTAACTGCCCGCATTCGATGTACCAACCGTGACCGTTTGGGCTTGGTGCACCTATCATCTGTTCCATGCATCGATGCCTGATATAGCTCTCGTTAGTTTGCACGATATATGTGCTGGACCAAACTGTCAGAAGTAGGTGGCAGAATGTCCTCTGTGCATTTTCCCAGTTTGAAAAGTTTATAACGAGCATCGTCAACATTTGCCTCTTTTTCCTGTCCGTATAAGTGACAGACGAACTTTTGAAGGGTTGATACTGTGTCCTGGCAAATATTTATTTCTTTACCCAGATTTTGGAAGGCAACAACATACTCTTCGTTTGTGCGCGCAACTTTGAGACACGTTATTTTACCCTTTCCAAAAAAAGCAGAGGTGGAATCACTTACTGAAATTAGAATTTTAAACGAAAAACTAGTTTGAAACTAAGAAAAGTAGCTGTGTGGTCAGTTAAATACAGATAGGGATGGCAATGTATCAAAACGAATTCTTTAATATGGAAATATCACAATGGCGTTGCAAACCTGTGAACCAATGAAACCCAACAATAGCTTCACACCATTCTTCTCCAAGTTGCTCACTAATCTTGTTCATGTTTAATATTCTTCTTTTGTTACCGGTTCCAGTATCAATAGCACGAGTTGCTGTAATCGCAGATGTACCAAATAAACACAGCAAGAACACGTCTGTGTCAACGCTTTTGATGACAACGTCTGAATACGTTAACCCTGCATGACGTGCGTGTAAACAGCATTCTGGTATCGGCTTCTTCGTGATTACAATTCAGCTCTAAAACTTCCTCGCAGATGAGACGTGAAGTTGAATAGTACATACGGTGGCACGTGTCTCCATGTGTAACGTACACTTCAATGCACAAATTCATCTGTTTCTAACAACTTCCACTTGCTCAAATAGGGAATCAGCAAGAATCTCCTTATTCTTCCCGTACGACATGAACTTCTTCCACTGAATGGGAACCTTTTGGTGTTCGCTGTAAATGGTAACAGCCTGAACACCACCCGAATCTCTTTTGTTTCTTTCAGCGTTCTTTGTACTTACTTCAGGGTATCTATCCACGACAAAATAAACTCGACCAGATTGCTGCTTCCTGGAAGTAGAAATAATACGATGAAGAACCGCAAGGCTGAGTTGCCCAAATGACTTGGGTATAGGCTTCATCGTCTGAAGTATTGACATTGCATCCAGAATTAGTGCGTTATTCGGTTCGACAGAGTCTAACGCACACTCGACGCTTTCATCTTCGATCTGGTTCATCAGTTTGGCCTTCACAGTTTTCGTGAGAATTCCAGAAATTGATGCGAATGGTGCAGGAAAGGGGTTGAAGAGAGTATTTTAGGACATCTTTGGTATCGATGTTTCTGTGTTTTGCAATAAGCAACAGTCTCATCCAAAATTTGTAATCTCTTTTCAGCTGAACGGTTTCGTTTTTAGAAGTCTTTACAATCGTCTTCTTTGCTTTCAAGGTTCTCAGTTTTAGAAGTGATTGTTTGTCAAAGATTGACGGTGTTTCACAGAGTATTTTTTCATTCAGAAATGCCAAAAAACTGACGTTGCCAACACCATATGATCGATCAACATCACACTTTACGCTTCTTCTGCAATCGCTCACTAACAATATTCACAAGTCTTCTGGCGAATCACTATCGAATGGATTTTTCATAGGACATAATGGTCTCAATACATTCAGGATAGCATTTTCATCATGAGAAATTCTAGACTTGTCAAGATCTTTTCTTTTCCGTTTCCTGAAAAACAAAGGAATTGTTAATTTTAATTACACGAAATTCCCACCCTCAATTAAACTAAAATAACGTGTTTCAATACCTATCAAAGGAGGAAGCATCAGCAAGGATAGCGCATTGTCTTGCAATAGCAGTCCGTTCAGGTTGTGCTAATATCCAGCGTCCAACAGCACCGCGGTTCATCGTTATTCCAATACGCCCTCCCTTTGTCTTTGAGTCTCTGTTACAAGTTTGCTCGATTGCTTGGTCATTTGCAATTCCCGAGAATGCCGATGCAGGTTGTCGCTGTACAGTCCAGTTTAACCGTAATGTTTCCAAGATACCTTTAAATCAATTCAATCAAACGATTATGAACATAATCTGTATCTGTATCTGTATGAAATTTTAAAAGTAGTTTACCAATGCATAACCAATGGAACAAAGTAGTGTGGGATAAGATCCTTACCTGGGTGTGTAATGTGTAATGTTTTCACTTCTAACCAATAGGCACACAGATATCTCGAATAGTTAATTCTCCGTACGCAAAGTACCACGGAATCATCTCCCTCATTGTATCAAGGTGCAGATCCCAATCTGTATTCCGAGTTGCCCGAACAAACCGCAGCAGCAGCCGCTACCATGTCGATGTACGAACTCCAGAAACGAAACGTCGCAGAACGAGTAGACTCTGATTCGATAAAAGCAGAATACCTTTGGAAGAATAAACATAGTTAATCACTATAATACACGGTGTATGTGAACACACCATATTATATAATGTAGCTTTAACAGATTAAGTTACCTATCCCAAATTTCGTTAAAACTGGCAATTGTTAGCCAAATTCTCAACACTTATCTTTTCATATTCCGCTCGTAAACGTTCGATAAAATCACTAATGGCCGCCGCATGGTCATCTGGTAACGACTGCAGAAAGGCATTAAATCTCATCCTCTCAAGTGCCTCATACAAAGTCTTGTGTACGAATATGCTACGGTTGTACTGTCTGCCACCGATTACGCCATCGATTGATCCCTGGGCAACCAGGCAGCTTCTATAGCAATATCCTAATAACAAGAAATTTGAATTTTTGGTCGAGGCTAATTACATTTGACAAACAAATGAATAATGCAAATCGTATGAAAAATAAATTTAAAATCCGCACTTTAAATCGGAACCCATCAAATCGTTTTCCAATTGCACTCATATAGGACATTGATGCATGAAATTCGCCAAGACGCACAATAAAATCTGGAGACAAACTCTGGGTTTTTCCATCTTACTTGTTGTATTTTGGCATATACAGCCTCATCAAACACCATAACTCCATATCGCAATTTCAAGTTGTTAATGATGTCCAAGCTTCTACGAATCACTGTGTAAATAGTAGCTATATCCGTTATTGGTGCATCAACTACAGGAAGATATCCTATTCTGGAATAAGTATCTGGAACCTGAGACAAAGATGTATTAAACCCTGTCCATCCAGGAAGTAGTTCATCGTTGTTAGATAATTTGCACATCACAAATGCCATGTCTAAGTGCCTTGCATTGTTAATGGTTTCACTTGGTTGGATCTCGAGGTTGAGACCTGCAGCAGACAGCCTGTAAAGATGGTGATTGCCGAGAGTCCAAGTTTTATGGCAATATTGATGATGCAGGAGCACTCAGTGACCGTTTGGACTTTGAAATAAGGACATTCTTCCTAAAAATATTTTATGTATTATTTTATTCTGCATACATGTATTTTTATTTAGATAGTTATTTTATTATGCACAATATATTTGAATTATACCTTATCTACAACAACAGATGATTCATCAGCATTGATACATTCTGTATGATAATACCATTTGCTATGTGCGTCGAATCCTTTCCTGACCTGGTCTCTTCACCAAAATCGATGTTATCCCACACCAGAGTTGTGTGTACACCCTCTCTTATCCCTGCTGGAATAGGAATATCTGTATTCAGGTTAAGCAAAGCAAGAGCAGTCTCATATGATAAGGCTACAGAGTAAGATACACAATGTCCAAATCCATTCAGAATATCAGTGAGGGTTTTAGAAACTGTAATTTGCCTAGTGGCCATGGTTAATGCAGTGATTTGGGCGTTTGCTTCTTTCCACCTGATGCAATAAAGATACAGTCTTGGATGACTAAGAGCAATTTTGCTTTATTCTTATCTGGCAGAGTACTATATGATGTACACTGAGGCTCTTCAGACATCCCCAACATCCAGGCAAAGAAATTGTACACTTTTGGTTGTATCATTTGCTCCACTGCATTGAATTGATTTCCACTGATAGTGGGGGCCAGGTTGCATTTAATTTTGGTCCGTCTTTTTCTAGTTTCCTCAATTCAAGAGCAGTTCTATAAAGGGAATTAAATTGCACTCCCTCTAAAAATTGCTGTGATTCAACTGTCCGATTGTCTTCTGAATCACACAAATCCTGGGACCGGTCGTCTGAATGATTATGTCAAAATAATTTCTCATTTGCACATGATCCTCTGCAATTTCACCAGGTGAAAGATCTTCAACATGGACAATTTCACTGCAGTTGCGCCTTCTAGGCTGATGAAAGATCAACTGGGGGAATCTTTGCTTGAGTTTATCTTTCAATCTTGTTTTTTTGTAAGAAGATGCATCTTTGTTCTCAAGATCATGCACCTGTTTAACAAATGCTTTGTTGACATCATTCATAAACTTTATTTGTTTCTCATGTATAATTTTCTTTTTGATGTATCCTTCACAAAATGCATCAAAAGATATTTTATACAATTCTTTGCCATCATCCTCACCACAACCATCCACCTTTTTCGCATTATAAAAAATGGGGTTGGTATATGCCTTAAAGCACTTGTCGTGATATCTCACTTCGATTACTGAACAATCCAAATCTCCAATCTGGTGTTAACATATTTTCATCTTCTCTTATAATGGCTGCTTCTCTAAGTTTTCTAGCACCAGTTGTTTCTGCTTTTCTCAAAGGCAACAGAACTGTTTTCAGTGTCGTCTATCAATAAATGTTTACATTCAGTGATTTGCAACATGCAGTTAACATGCAGTAGTAACAATAATGTTTAAGCAATGACCCTAAAACACCAACAACAACAACAACAACAACAACAACAACAACAACAACAACAACAACAACAACAACAACAACAACAACAACAACAACAACAAAATAACGTTGCGGAAAACAACATGCACCATAGTGACATACAGCAAAAAGGTGTACAGTTTTAAATAATCAGAGATAAACACTCACCTTACATTTACCCCAGGCTTTCGCCTGTCCTGCTTGCATATTATGCAACTGACTGGGAATATAGTTCTTCGGCACCTGAAAAAACTACCAATTTGTGAGTTTCAGATTAGAACCTCCTGCGCCAACTGTCCTTCTTGGCTAAGACGTCTTTGGATTACACGTCTGGCATTTTGCACCTGGTTCTTCAAATTCTTCGGTACATTTCTTCCAATTCTGCGAATTCAATCCTGTTTTTTGGGTTTCTCTCCGCTTTCTCTAAGCTTCGGAGACAGTTGGCCACAACGGCAGGATTAACATTCCATATGGTAGAAAAACTCACCAATAAACAATCTTCTTTTATTGAATCAAGGAGTTCATTGCATATATGCTCCAACTTGATCTCTCGCCATTTTACTCGTTATAATCTATGAAGCGAATTGCGGCAAAACCTTCGCCTGGCCTTGTTACCCAAATGAACCCATCGCTTTCTTAAATCCATAAAGTTTTGAAAGGTCGCATAGGGTAAATCTTTTTAGTGGTTCCTTTTCACCTATTTCCTCATGAAAATGGCACTGCACAAACATTGCGGTTAGTGGCAGCCATGTTGTTAAACCTATCCCAAACCAAGGGCTTGTTATGGGGATATAGGTGCACAGGAGGAAAGGACCGCAGGCTTCTTGTAAACGAGGTCGCACAAGATTTTGGGGCGCGCCAATTGGTTTATTGATTTTAAAACTGCTTATTTAGACCAAAACTGGTTTGTAAGAACGGGGCCAATCATTAAAACTATATTCTTTCAGGTGCAACGAAGTGAATTCACATAAAAATTATGTACTCTTGGTAATGTGTCCAACGAAACTTCCACAAAAGTGGGCGACAGCCACCGGCCTACTAGAGACATAAACTGCGCCGGCGCTTATTGGTCAATATATAAATAGCATTAATTTGAGCATGAGTGTTTTTAACGGAGATATAGCCGAGTGTTTTACTAGCTTCTCGAGGTAGCGTGTATAACAGCTATATAATGAGTTAATCGATATATACCACTGCATGCGTGTGTTAGTAATAGCGATATAGCAATATCATAAATATAATATATTGAATTTTATCTTCGAGTGGTGACTCCAAACAATATTTACGTATGAGCGTAGCGACATGAGTAACGATATTGTATTTACAACGAGAAGATTACACAATTCATATCTTCAAGCCACCTTAATTGTAACCTTTTCTTTTAATTACAGTATATAGACCTCAATGCACAAAGGTGGGAAAATGTTTAATTATCGTGAATCGATATTTTCCTCTAGTGAGGAGTATGGAAAATATGCTAACTGCATCTTTCTTAGTAAAACACTCCCATTATATAATAAAATATAATTAATAACAATCGGGTGTGTACGCCACTTCACGAACCGGCAAAGCACACTACAAATTTGGAGGGGTCGCTAAGTCCACAGGTGAATCTCTTGAGTCGATGCATACCTTACACCACCCCTCTATGTGAGCTGCCAGTCGCCTAGCAGTCCTGCGACGACGCCAATGGCCTGGCCTTTCCATGTGGCCTGGCCAATAATCTGTACTGCCAGGTTAGGTCCTTTGTGGTGTTTCTTGGGGGTCGGGCGAGAAAACTCTCATTCCCTGGGTGACTAAGTCACTACTACCAAAACTAACGAGAGGGGAGAAACCTCTTCTCCACATGGTTAAAACGCCGCAACACATGCTGAGGGAACCTCGTGCAGCAATCGCCACTTAGTGTTCAAAAAAACGTGCCGGGAACCGCTTTCCCGGCTGTGGGCCACCATGTGCGTACCCCACCAGGGAACCTCCGTACCTGGCATCGGGTTCCGAGCCAGTATCACCCAATTGCGATAGGGAACCTCTTCCGAAACAGGATGCATCAATCTGCCACCATTACTACAGCGAGGGGGACCTAGCCGCCTGCATCTCCATACGGCCATTGGGCTGCCAGGGAAATCTCTATCCCATGCAGACGCAACGGACTGACTATCCAGCGCCCACGGGAACCGACATCCCTCGTTGATACGATAGCCAGCAATCAATTCTACTGAGGAAAAAACCCGTGTCCGCCAGCAGATGCAATAAGCAGCGGTATTGCGAGGGGAAACCTTGTCACCCAGCTCGTCCTCGGCGCTTGTATGACGTGGTGGACGCGTGCAGTGGAGGACACGCGTCGGGGGGGACGCTGAACATTCAGCACGTCCACGCGGTCCCACGCAAATGCTCGCGCAACGTCATACAAGCGCCGCAGGGACGAGGCTGTTGTCACCCTGGCAGCTCCATCCAACTATTAGCTAGGCTGCCCAGGGACAAATATCCCATGCAGACACAATAGACTGCTATCATCTGCCCAGGGAACCACGTCCCTTGCCAGATGCAATAGCCAGCATGCAATCTACAGAGAGGAATACCATGTCGCCCCGGCGATGCATATAACCTGCGGGCAGCATGCTAGCGGGAACCTTGTCGCCCTGCAGCTGCATCTGCTATTGTGGCTGAAAAGGCGATCAAGTTCCCATCCAGCGCCCAGGGAACCGTGTCCCTCGCTGTGCGATAGCGCTAGCCTTCAAACTTAGAACAACTCTGCCAGCCAGCGTTGTGAGGGGATCCTTGATCGCCCTGCAGCTGCATCTGCTCTTAGGTTGCCACAGGATAAGTTCCAATGCAGACCGGCAATAGACTGCTATCCAGCGCCTATAGGGAACCGCGTCCTCGCTGATGCTGCGACGATATGCGTACTTGCATTACAATCTAGCTGATAGAAACCACGCGAGTCCCTAAGCAGATTAGGAATAATCTAGCCAGCAGCATACGAATGGAAGCTTGTCGTCGTGCAGACTCCATCCGGCATATTGCTCATCCCATGCAGACGTAACGCAGCCTAATATCGCGACGAGGGAACAGCGTCTCCTCGCCTTAGCAATAGCAAGCAAACAATATACCGAGGGAGTGCCTCTCCTACCCGGAACATCCAAAACGTGCAACCAGGTGTTACGGCTAGACGAAAAGCTGGACACAACCTACCGAGGGAACTCTCGTCCCCGGAAAACATAAAAACAGGCGTAACCGCTGATACCTGCAATAAAAAGCAGTCCACCCTGCGATAATCTGCCATCACGTTAAACTTACGTGAATGGCAGAATGAACTGTAACAACTGCCGATGATAACGACCATGATACAGTAGCCCGATGGCTGTGACCCACTAACCCCAAAAGTAACCAGGCGGGGGTGAGGGAGAACACTGAAGCCGCACGAGTTCGATGAGTTACACTGGGCGAAAACCCCTGGCTGTTGTGAGGAAACCACCCCTGAGGACCCCCAACCGCCGCTACACCGTCTGTTTTTAATATGTATTTATTGTTTAAAATCCAATACATAAATACATCAGTCATGCTATCACCCATCCTTGTTTTAACAGCTTTTTATTTTAAAAATACATGTAATATATTATAATTTGAATGTACAACGTTACACCTCCATATTTATGGCACTTTAAACTCTATTTTAAATAATAATTCACCATCCGTACTAGCTAACACCTAATTCATCATACGTCATCGGTTATTCCGTATAAAATTATCCATGATACAATTATATATCGAATACAGTGCTTGGATAAAATTAATCGAATCTAATTCCGCGGTAAATTTTAATATGGCAATGGCAATTTTTTAACATCCGGATTTAGTGGTCTTTTTTGTTAAGTGGTTGTAAATTGCTACTCGTAGCTGAATTAATTGCATTAAAATGGCCACTAAGATTACCGAATCCATCGGCGGATCGCCAGGGCCATATTTGCCGATTTTCCATAATTTACATTAAAATACATCAATCATCTACCTTCCTAGTTTACAGCATTTTAAAAATACATTGTAATATATTATAAATTGGAATGTTGAATGACAACGGTTACACTCCATATTTATGAAATTTACACTCTATTTCTGTCAGTGTTTGACCTGGAATAATTTACTATATCCTACATATTTCCTCTACAAAGCGTATTAGATGTTAATATAAAGCAAAAAAGCGTACATCGGCAATAGCGCGCAATGTTCTCGCGAATAATTTTAAACAACGTCATCGACAAAG
>JAYKKM010000031.1:77500-201067 GCA_035772405.1 Chrysogorgia sp. JL179-B06 | reverse complement strand
CTGTTCACAAATCGAACTCATCCCAAATATCCTAAGAAGTAGAAAGTATTCAAAGGAATTTGGGCTAAAAATCTTGTAAGTTTAGGCGGAAAACGTCTGGAAAATGATTTCCACAGCTCCATGTTTTGAAGTCCTGCAAAGTGCAAACCGCCAAGTAAGTAGCTTGGTCGTTGAATTGTCGTTGAATTGTATCACTCAGGATTTATTTACTGTATCTGGACAAAGGTTTTAAGGACTCACTGTGGTAGCGCTTTCGTTCTTTCTCTTAATTTTTGTGGTTACTCAACTTATTTATCCAAATATACTATTATATATATATCTGTATATATATATATATATAATATATATATAGTACAGGTTGTCGAATGGTACTGTAATTATCTAAATACTAAATAAGTTTCTGTGTGGTATAACTTTCAGCAAGAGGTACATTATTGTTGTTTTCACTTATTTATTGAGTCAAAATTTATATCACTGTAAGACCCTATATATCATATTAAATATATGATACATAAGTCTGTGGCTTATGTTTGGGGGAGCTTATTTTGAGAAGGATTTTTGTATAGAATGCAGAGGACTTACCTTTGGGAGGTCTTATTATTGGAAGTTTACAGTATGTGTTTTATGGTCAAACATTGTCATTAATGGTTCCTGAAGTGGCCCTGGCTTAATCCTTTAAGCAGCATATTTTTTTCAGAAAATTTACCAGTGCAATGATGGCTGTGGATTTATCACAGATAGCATGATCATGACGATCATACATATATTTTCAATTGCCAGGTAAATTTATTTTGGCAATATACTGACAATTATGTTATGAAAAAGGCAACCTCAAGAAAAAGGAGGAAAACAAACCCAATGAACCAGGCACCAACCAGCTACTACTTTTAAGTTTCAGTACGTCAATGTACAGTTCCTCACCAGGACTAATTTTATTAGGATTCAATGTGATGACATGCTGCATTCGTGTTCCTTTTATGGTTCCCATTTGTGCTTGTCTAAACCCAGGGGATAATTCTATCGCTTTGGTGTTCATTACCTAACACATGTTTTATCAAACAGGTTTATTGGTAATATTAAAAATGGCACCATTTCTAGTTTGTAAATGGTGGTGAATTTATAGACCATACAGCTACAAATAGACTTGGCCAACAAGTTCATGGTGTCCCAATCCCTTGTGACAATGTATTGATAGTGACACTAAGAACTTTATTATACACAAGTCATTAACATTTATGTGTATGAGTTCACATAAACTTTATCAGATTTAAGCTAGTATTGGTCTTGTCTTGTTTTTCTCAGGTACCCATCATGTTTAGAAGGTCTAGAAATTTAATAAAAACAGTAGCATTTAGCTTGGGAGAAATGGCTGGTTTATCTGAACCAGTACTTTTCTAGCAACAGTATGAAGGAAACTATTATCAATCTGGGGTAAAGATTTTCCAAATCCACTATATGAATAGAAGCTTGACATGTTCTCAACTATACTGTACAGACAGTACAGTATAATTAACTGTATTTTTGAGGAAATTTTTGAAGAAAAGAATGTCCTAAATTAACTAGGGGAGCACACTTGTTTCACAAAAAGGTGGTAAACCTCCAAATTAAATTCATTTAATCTTTTATGGCAAATGGCCTTAATTATTGTTGATAACAAAAAGATGAATAAAAATAGTGACATAAATTTTGACTTTAAATAAATAAGTGAAAACAACATTGATGTACCTCTTACTGGAAGCTAAGCAATCAAAGGCAACAATAATTCATTAAACAATAATGTACAACCAGACCGAACCTTATTTAGTATTTAGATAATTATATACAGTACCATTTGACAACCTGTGCACTAAATATATTAATAGTATATTTGGATAAATAAGTTGAGTAACCACAAAAATTAAGAGAAACAACGAAAGTGCTTACCACAGTGAGTCCTTAAAACCTTTGTCCAGATACAGTAAATAAATCCTTAGTCATCCAAACCACTGACAATTCAACGACCAAGCTTCTAATACTTGGCGGTTTGCACTTTGCAGGACTTCAAAACATGGAGCTGTGGGAATCATTTTCCAGACATATTCCGCCTAAACTTACAATATTTTGAGTCCAAATACCTTTGAATACTTTCTACTTCTTAGGATATTTGGGATGAGTTCGATTTGTGAACAGATAATTGCTTAAATACGCGAAAACTCGGCTTCGCCTAAGTAAAACTATATAGCGTAGTCACAGAAAGTGGTCACTCCAAGATGGCCGCCGCTAGCTATTTCCGGCTTCAAATCATTAACACTAGATGCTCTATCCAGTCCTATTTTTGAGATCAGTGGTTAGTGGTTATTTACATGATTAAGTAGCGCTATGGTTATACTAAAAAACATCGTCCCAAAGACGCGGCTGACTACGTTAGCTCAATATGATCTAACGCCGACCCTCGTAATGTCGTCAAACCGTTTAACGTGGTACATGTATTAAAACTTTTCTTTGTATTTCTAGAATGAAGGTTGATTTGAAAATTCTCGGAATCCTTCTTGTAATCTTCGTTCACTTGGCTTACATCTCTGGATGGGGTCCTCGTATCCGAGTTCGAATTCCAGTTTTCAGAAAGGTTGTTCGAACTATTAACACTGGGGTGCGTAAAGCTGGGCAGGGAATCAATACTGGGATTAGAAAGGCCGGGAAGGGAATCAAAACTGGTGTGAGGAAGACCGGTGAAGGGCTAAAAAAGACTGGTGAAGTATTAGGAAAAGTTGGTAAAGTGACAGGAAAGGCTTTGTATAAAGGTTTAAGAGAATCGGGAAAGGCATTGATAACAACGTCGAATTTTGTTGGAGATATCTTGGATAAGGTAAGGGAATAGTAACCTTGAATAATAATCTTAACCAATAATAATAATAATAATAATAATAATAATAATAATAATAATAATAATAATAATGGAAACTTTATTAATAGAATTTTTTCTTATATATTTACAATTTCAAATCTCACTTCTTGAGGTAATCTACAATTGGCTAACTTGAATCACATATGATTGTATACAGTATTAATATTTCTAAAACAACAGAAACAAATTTATACTTAAAGTGGTTCAGGATTGGTCCATTCTAGCTTTGTTTCTACAACAGAACATATAATACGTCGTAATAATAATAATAATAAAAATAATGATAATGATGATGATGATAATAATAATAATAATAATAATAATAATAATGATAATGATGATGATGATGATGATGATGATGATGATGATGATGATGATGATAATAATAATAATAGTAATAATAATAATGATAATGATAATGATAATGATAAAGAAATACTTTATGTAAATATACAATTATAAATCTCACTAATAACTAAAAACATAATGATAATGATAATAATAATAATAATAATAATAATAATAATAATATTTTTCTCTCTGAACTATAGAACCCAAGCATAAATTACATCAGCTTAGTTCAAATTCTAATTAAGTACATCCAAGTTTCATTTTGAGTTGTTCCATGCACAGCACGACAGCTATATATATATATACACACTAAGACACTAATAAGACAGTAATTTCTTCACTCTATGGCGCCAAATATAATTTGACCCAATAATGGCTGAAATTGAACAATCACGTATAACGCCTTTCAAAACATCCTTGTCTCTAGAAAATGTTTTTAAGTTCGACCATACATCTTGATGAACTGTTACAAGTGAACAAAAACATAGCACAAATAATTTCGTATCGTAACCATTTCGCCTCAAACACTCCACCAACGGATCATATGGAACCATTTTAGAATCTCTAGCCAAGTCAAGATAACCTTCGCTCTCCATCTGAGTCTCAATGGTGGAGGTGCAGTGGCTCAATGCATGCTAGAGCGTCTCACTGGTAATCAGAAGATTACTGCAGGTTCGATTCCTGTCCGGGACTCAGAATAATTTTTCTGAGGATATAAAATTGACAATCGTCTAATGTTTCCTCAACCTCCTACCCAAGGTCTTATCTCCGCTCCCGGGGACCTGAGATAAGACCTGGGTACGAGGTTGATGTTTCCTCAGGCACATTAATGTAAATAATATATTGTAAATAAATATGATTTATTTTTACATTTTAGATCAACTTAGTTAAGTTTATTTGGAAAAAGCTTGGCGCTTGTTGTATCCCAATACCCTATCTTTGCAGAGCAAAGAGGAACTATGAAGCCGTTCAGAAACAGTTGAAGTATTACAACAGAATTATTGATGAAAGATGGAAACAAGGTTTGTTGGATAAGTTTATATTATAAAATAACATTTTAAGGGTGTTCGGACGTATTCCGTTGCTAAACAACCGGTTGCTAAGGAAAGGTCATTAAGCGCCCAATATACTTCGTGAATGGACAATAAATTCAAGATATAACCAATATATTTTGTGTGGAATGTGTAGGCTAATTTCTTTCGTCCGGTGACGTATTTGATGACGTCACATTGACGCCATCGACAAACACAAAAACTCTATAATGTTCGTCATTTTTGACATTATGCTACATTTTTTGGTGTCATATAAAATTATGAAAATTTAATTGTGTTTATTGACCTTAAAAATTCGATATCCTGGTAGCTACTTTTTAAAAATTCTTAAAATACATAAGTAGTTTTATGAAGGTAACCGTCCAGATTCTAATCGCATGTGAAAAATTAATTTTTCTTAAAAAAAATTAATTTTTCTTAAAAAAAATTTTCATCGTCATGATGACGTCATCATATAACATTACCAAACGAAAGAGCTTTACCCACACCACATATACACACTGCCCTGATGGATTTTTAGATCTGTGAAATTCTATCACATTTTTTCTTATTTCTAAGCTTCCGTAGCAACGGATATAAGGTCTGCAAATCTAAATACGTCTGAACACCCTTAAAATTATATAACATTAAATTTTAATTCACGATTAGCGCTAATCACCTTTTGAACAACCCTCCCTGTATTTTGACCAGCACTTTGGGAAGATCGTTAATAAAAATTACAAACAATAACGGACCAAGAATTGAACGCTGAGGCACTCCAGAATAGATTTCTTGTGTCTTCAAAACTGACCAGTTGAGTTCGGTTTGAAAGATAGTTGTGGAACTATGGAACTTATGCAAAAGAATATCATGACCAACATATAACTAGAAATACGTTTACGCAACAACCCCTCGCCCGCTTGCAGTTTGAAAGCTTTATAGCGTAGTGCTTATAGTTATTTTACTTAAAAATAGATCGATAACCAATTAATTTGCCAGTATGAATGATTTTACAGTGGACACTACATGTATATCTGAGAGCCTTTAAACTATCAACCTTGTGTTGTTGTGAATTTCATATAAAATATGAAACATGAGGAAGAGTGTTTCATCAGGATATCCGACACCGACACGTTTGTTGAAAACCAAGGCGAAGCCGAGGTTTTTTAACAAACTTCGAGGTGTTTGGATATCCGAATGAAACACTCTTGCGAGTGTTTCATATGACATCTCAAATAAATCAGTATTTTAAGAGAAAATCGAGGTGAAAGTTTGCTTAATTTATGTAATTTCTTCCTTCGATATTCAAACCACCGTCTCGATGCTGATTTCCTTTGTTTTCGGCTCATAAATTATTGATGAGTTTGAGATCAAATCACCGGTTCGCTCGCCATCATTACTCTTAAAAAATATAGAACATTTTCCGCGTGTTTACATACAGTTATAGCAGGTTCGGACTGGCTATTGTGCCATCGTGCCAGAGAACAATGGCTAGCCGTTTTAGAACAATAGACAGCCATTGAAGAAATGCATCCGAGAAGATCTTCTTGTTGGCTGACACAGAACATATTTATCGACATTACAGGGCCGTAGCACGAGAAAGTCAATGGGGGGGGGGGGGGGGGGGGGGGGGGGGGGGGGGGGGGGGGGGGGGGGGGGGGGGGGGGGGGGGGTGGGGGTCGGTAATGTGATTGCACTGCTGGGGGTGTCCGGAAATGTTTGAAATTAGGATCTCTTAAATAGGCTTTCCTGACTTCTGAGAGTAATTTCCAGCAAGTTTAAACGGATCTAAACTGGAATGAAATCACCAGAGCAAATTATTGGGGGGTTACGGCCATGTTTTAACTATTTGTGAGCAAAATTTCGTCTTACAGTCCATTTTATAAAAATGGCGGGAAATATCCATGTTTTCCATCGAGTTATAGAAACACGGCTTTCAGCCAATCAGCGCGTGCGTTTTTAATGTGTTATTTTATAAATGCTCATATCAGAAATTTCTTGCCAACATATAATGATTGTCAGGTATTTTATGCTTCAATTCTTCTTTTGTTTGATCTTCAGTGGAAACCGTGTTTCAATGGATCAACAAAGTTAATGAAAACATTGAAGACATTGCATATAGCGTGGAGAGAATTACTGTTGGTGCTGAAGGTGTTATCTTACCACTACTTCCGCCTCTGATGATAAAGTATAACACAAAAATGAATACAATCAAGGTAAAACATCCTAATATTTAACAATTATTCACCGAAGGCGAGGTGAATATCGGTGAATAAAAACCGAGACGAAGTCGAGGCTTTTATTCACCGATATTCACTGAGCCTGAGGTGAATAATTGTTTTAGTATAAATACACATTTTCCCACTCTTAGGAACAGCATTTCCTTCAAAAATACTAGTTTCTTGACTTTTTTTCTCCTGCCACTTTGACAAATCGGCTGGCGGCCATCTTGAAAAAACGCTGGAGGTGATTATCGATAAATAATCCGAGGTAGCTTGACCAATCAGCGCACGCGATTTCTATCACCTAATGTATTTATACTAATATATAATATCCAGGCCAGGTTATATATATATATAATATAAATTTCTGCCTTCATATTTGTTGATGCAATGGGCTACCCTGCTTCAATAAAATGTAATGTGTTTTTTCCTCGACATTAATTTTCAGCAAGATGTTAAGTGGAAGAACTCTTCAGTTGTGCATTTAACACGTCAAGGTATGAGCCAGAATGTATGTGTGTACGAATATTGTAGCATGTATATGTACACATGAAAGTCCGTAGAGACGGGATACTTGCAGGGGGTTTCAACCCCCAATAATTTTAAGTCAAGGTTCGAGCGCTAACCAGTCACCAGGACATGGACCTTGCGCCGGCGATTACTATGCTAAGGAGATATACCTCATAATCCAACATGGCTGCCAATTCTAGTGTACTACATTACAAGTTTTGTTATTATTTTCATAATAATAATGGTTGGGTGATCAGTTCGCGATATCAGAAATTATTGGAAATTGCTTTCGGAATGTTCTGCGTACGTTTTGCCAACCTTCATTGCCATCGGTGTAAAAAAGAGTGCTGCGTAGGCAGTGATTTGGTTATATGCATAGCAAAGCGAAAAAGTGGTGAACTGCGAAGAGATTTTTAGCAACAAAATCATGTTTCGAGCGAAGCCATTCATAGATGATCATTTATACAAAACGTGAGAACTGTAAACTACAACATTTTCTCACACGTGTGCTTTTTTTGCCTTCCACAATTTGACATTTGTTTTGTTTGGTTTAGTTCCATTATATTACCTTGATTGATAATAATTTAGTATTCTTAAGTTTGGCAGTTTTTAGATGTATTTCAAGCCGGTATTTTAGAAAAGGTAAATTTAAAAATTCCCGAGCCTTTGTAGCTCCCTGTGGCTAATCGCACGTGTTTGTACCTTTTAAAATAACTAAGAATGTGCAGTTAAAAGGCTTTTCCAGCTATCTAAAGTAGCCACTAATCTCGGAATTTGTATTGTCTTATTTGGAAGAACTTTTAAAATGATAAAGTAACTTATTTTGAAGATTTTCGTTTCTTCGCTTTCTTTTTGAGATATATCAGTTTGTTTGATATGCAAATATCCGGAAGTTACGTCATACAGGCATAATTATGAATTATCAGAGAATGTTATATATCTTTGCGTTCATCAAATAAAAACACTAAAGTGTGAATAACACATGTGCATGTTTCTCACACAACAAGGATTTCAACAAGGATTTGTTAAAGGATTTCGTTCGAGAATGAAAGAGATACACACATTTCTCCAATAAGTCATTATGTATGTGTGACGTAAATTCCGGACATTTGCATATCAAACAAACTGATATATCTCAAAACGAAAGCAAAGAAACGAAAATCTTCAAAAGAAGTTACTTTATCATTTTAAAAGTTCTTCCAAATAAGACAATAAAAAATGTTGAGGTTGGGGACATTAGCATTTAACTCAATAAAAAAAGTCTTTAAAATTTATCGAGTGCCAATTTGCTTGTCTAAGAAATTTACGGCCAGCATTAATTTGGCCAATAAACATAAGAGAACTGAGACGTGTCGCTTGTGACTTCATCTACTCCAGACATGAAGTTTGCGCCTTTTGCTATTACTCGTATCAGAACTCGATTCAGAGTTTGAAGACATATTTTTTAACGAAACTATGCGCAGGGAAAACAGTTCTACGCTGTAATGTAAGCAATTTAAAGTAAATTCAATAGCTATGCTGTGTTTGTGTTGAGTAGATAACGTCATAGCACGTCGTTAATCGAAATAGTTAAGTGCGTTTATTTAATAATTTTTCGGTTTATTGACATTCTTATTATCTCTCTTATATCCAATTGAAGATAGCCGTCATATTGACTGGTAACGATAAGGGATAAGAGTGTATCTTAGGGATTCATGAGATTATTTGTAGAGTAAGGTCGCAGTGCTCTAGAAGAAGGTCTGTGATTGGTTAGAAGCTTTCTGTGATTGGTTAGGATCTCCTGTGAGATGGGGGAAATGAGTCGTAATTTAAACCAATGACAATCGACGTTCTAGAGCACTGCGACCTGACCCTATTTGTAGGAACTTATTCGGTACACCGCTTGTGATACACGCGGGCTCAAATAACCGCGATTAATTAAAATAAGGTTTCCGCGGAAAGACTGAAAACTAGTTGTTCCAAGGTACAACTAGTTTCCAGTCTTTCCGCGGAAACCTTATTTTAAAAATACTTTCGATCAACATTTCTCAGCGATCACCATTTATGGCCATGTCTACGAAATGAATGGCGGACCGATTGTTCGTTCAAATGCCTTGTTTTAGAACAGATCTCACGCGAACAAAACAAGAAATTAAATGTGTGTCTTCATTTTCATTTCCGTATACCTGCAAGTAATCATTACTACTTCCAGGCCCGCCCACTCAGCGGTATTAAGGCATGGCTTTTCACTTCGACACTGAATTTTCCTATTTTGCAGAGATTTTGTCCAAACTAAGTCAAACTTATCAAACATATTTATCATACTTCGTATTTACTTACATATTTAGTAGAGGGGAGGAAAAATGGGGTAATTTGCCCCCCTGACCCCAGATTGAGAGGGACCTCCTAGTATTGTTAAGTTTACATTGTAAAGAATCGGTAGATGATAAGGACAAAATATGATAAGGATAAAAAGAAGATGTAGTTGAAATTATGAAATTATCAAACAGTATTTTCTACTTTTCTATGAAAATGTGCGTTGTCATTTCACATGTAAAACTAAAACATTTTCACTTGAAATATTCTTATATCCGATTCATCCGTAAAATACAATACCAGACTTTGCAAGAGGGCCCCAATTATTTTTTTTGCCTTTATTCTCTGTGCGAGCCTGACTACCTCTTTAACTACTTGTTTATCTGTTCTCAGGTGTCACGACTTTTGTAGCCATTGAAATGGCTTGGCAATGTCCTAAGGTTTATAGGTCCGTAAAAAGTGGTTTAAGCAAGCTAAAAGAAGCAAAATCTAAATGTGTGAACATACTGAGTGAAAGTAATAAATTTCTGAATTTTCTCATGCAGGTAAGAAAATAGTTTATTTAAAACCTGTGATTATATTTATATATAATAGCCACAGGGCTATATATTTATATTTATTATTTATTATATTTATAAATATAGCCACCAGGCTTGCAGAACAGTATCGCGAACCTATATTTAGTGAACGCGACAGGAAATTTGATTGGTAACTGATACTTATCTACTATTATATCCTGCTGTCGTAAATATAACGAGTTCGTTGTTGATAGTTTTCAGCTATCACCAAACGATGATTAGGCTCGCTTCAAACGTCGAACTTTATGATTTCTTGAATAATGATTAAAAAAAAACAACAATGTGTTAAGTAACCGTCACCGTGCACAAATTTACATAAACGTGAACAGAAATAAAGAACAAAGACTTTCGTTGAGTTTCCAGACCATACCTCCATTGACTATGATTAAACTGTGGTTAAACTTCATAGGACAATACCTTTCTATATTTCTAAGATGTCGGAATAGAAAACTTGTTTTTAAACATCTTTGTAAATTAATCTACACTATACTGAGTCGATTATTTTTTATGTACTATTTAAAAAACGAGCATCAGATATAAAACACGAGGGCGTAGCCCGAGTGTTTTATATCTGATAAAACACGTGATGCGAGTTTTTTGAATGGCTTCAAAAACTGTGAATGAGAAACATGGATTTTAAATAGAAAATAAAATCTCTAGGGAATAGCAACTTGGTTGTCCTCTACCAAAAATTTGAATATGAATTTTAAATGCCGAGGCGTGGTAATGCCGAAGCCTACATTCTCGGCAGCGTTAACACGAACATGTCGAGTTGTGTGTTCAATAATTGTACTTTCAATTTTGCTGAAAAGCGATTCTTGTAAAGAGCTAGATCGTGGTAGTTCTTAAATTTGAATGTTGTTGTGCGAGAATTATCATTATGTGTTGAAACTATAATTATGTTAATGTAAATACGATCTTTATACAAAAAATCTTTATATAAAAATCTTTATATAAAAAATCTTTATATGAAAATCTTTATTCACGAGAAGTATTGTGTTTCTGCATGAATAAGTGTGCTTTAGCTATTATAAAGACGCATGCATGTGACTAATTTCGTAGCAGCAATTGGATAGTTGGTTTATGAATTATCAGTAATGAGTTTTTGAAGTTAACATGAGGATGATTCTAAAATAGAATTCAAACAAAACAACTATACATCCTTACAGATGATCATAAACGTTGAGTTTTCGCGAAAATATTTCATGAACTTAAATGGATAGAATTAAAATTTCATCCTCAAGGACGTTTTTGCTTTTAAACTATCGGATGTGATGTCACAAGAGACTGTTGGTTTGGAATGCCTCTTGTGACATCACATCCGGTAACTTTTGACAGCGGAAAACTCCATGAAGACGACATTTTTTGTTGACAATATATATATTATGATCTTGCCCAGGAAGACCCAAATATTACAGATCAACCTCGTACCCAGGGCATTTTGCCTCGATGGTCGAGAGCCATTTTCGTCACCTTCCACCGTGGAGGCAAAATGCACTGGGGACGAGGTTGCAGATATGTAAAATTCCCAAACGTGAGATAGTCACTTTAATAAGTCAGAGTTTCTGGTTGAGCGATCATGGACCGAAGAACGCTAAGGCCAAGGTCAAACGTCGAACTTCACATGTGTCGAACTCAATGCAAATAAGCTTAAACAAAAGACTACTTTCATTTGTATTGAGTTCCGCACATGTGAAGTTCGACGTTTGAACTAGACATAACGTAATTTATTGCATAGATAAACTGGATCTGGATTTTTGCTTGAATCTTTTTCAGGGTTGGAGACAAATAAAGGTTACATTAGCATCGGCGAAATTAAAACTTCATCTCAATCAAGTTAAAAGCTTGTGCAACGATCTGCATCGTTCAAACTGCGTCTCTACAATCGACAGGTTCCTTTCCCAAATATCTTCGGCTAACTATGGAAAAACCTTTGAACTTCAAGAAGACCTTATAACAGAACTGACTACCATCAAGTATTCATTTGCATGTTTCAAGAGAAAGGAAGAAGTAATAGCTACTGTCGCAGATTATTGTAAAAAAGGCAACGAAAATTATCACTCGTTATTTCTTCAAGCTGTAAACGATTTCTTTCCGAACTCTGATATTTGTACTGGACTCGTCACTAAAGATTACACGACAAAGGAAAATATCTTAAAGGTTCTTCAAGTTACTGCTGAGAAAAGTGGGTTTTACTCCAGCTGCAGTTTGAACAACAAAGAAATAATAACAAAAACATGTTTGAATTATACCACATTAGCTCCAAAGTATCACTTGACGATAAATGAAAAATCAAGGCTTCTTCGAGACTGCAAAAAGATTGTCCCTACTCTAGGTGAGTAATGCAACAAATATTTCTGAGTTCCAAACAGCAGTAGCGAAGTTGGACATGTAGCAACGACTGGTCGTGCTGTGCAAATTTTGAAAGAATTTACATATTCAGATCTTTAGAAATATATTGTTTTCAAAATATGCAGATGTTTATAAGTATAGGTAATCGTATGATAGCGAGTGCAATTAAGGATTTACACCACGAGTGATATATGAAAATTGTGCCAAAATTGCACGAGCCGTTAGGCGAGTGCAATTTGGCACAATTTTCAAATATCACGAGTAGTGTAAATCCTTAATTGCACGAGCAAAATCATATGATTACTCATTTATTATATGCATGGCAAAATTACGACACGTACGCTTCATCTTCTTCCAAGTCTTTAAAAAACGTCTTTTCTCATTAGTTGACAACAAACCTTTTCACTCTTGGTGTCTTTGTACTCATTTCAAAATATTTACATGGAATTTTTAACTCCTAGTGTATCACAAGTCGTTGGAAAAGTGAAAACTTTCCATTGCAGAATAGGCCACCATTTTGAATTTTATTGTCAAACTTGTTCCCAGTGTCTTCTCTCTTTTCATTTATTGCACTCGAGTGCAATAAACGATTTTATTGCACTCCTCTCAACTAATCAGAATCCAGTAATTTTGTCATGTATATAATAAATTAGCATAGCATGACCAGTTGCTACGGCCATCTTCGCCATTGCCGAACAGGGATGAAAACAACTGTAATCTTCTGTCGATGGCCGGTGAAATGCTGAGCTCTACCAATTGAGCTACCGAAAAAGAGAGAAGATTATACAATGATGTACTGGTTCAATTGATATACGAATAAATATGAAAGCTGCTAACTTCTCAGAACTGAGAACTAGACATAATATGAAAAGGAGAAATAAGAGATCTCCAATATGTCGAAAAATACTTAAAGGACATTGTCAACAAAAATTAAGTTTGTCTAATATGAAAGAACTCGTAAAAAGATAAAGTAACACCTTTTACAACTTTTCCGTATTTTACTTCGTTTTTGAAATATTTCAGTTTGTTTGATATGTAAATGAGATGGTCTCTGACGTAAGGTGCAGCGTAGAGAATTTTCACTCATTAAAATATTAGTTCCACCTTCAAGTTTGTTCCACAAATTTTACTTGAAAATGTGCGTATAATAACTCCTCATGATAATGAACGTTGTAATCACTGAGATATAAGACATTTTTAATGCGTGAAAATTCTCTATCCAGCACCTGACGTCAGAGACCATCTCATTTACGACTCAGTGAATTTCCGGAGTATTTACAAGTCATGAAGTTGGCAACGAAGCACTTCAAAACACTTCGTTATCGTACGGAAAGATAAACACAAACGCGCAATGCATGATGGTTGACACTCACTCTTTAAACACTACACGAGAGTGCTTTAAATACTTACTACGATAGAAAAGGAGCTTCCTCACGAAGATCTTCGTAATCAATTACTCATTACAACCACAAATAAACATGACACGGAATCCTTTTCAAAAGAAATTTTACTAATCCACCCAATAACCAATAATAACATCTAACACCATTGTTTTAATCTTCGGGAAATGGTCGGAGCGTGGTCGGGTATTTTTAGTCGGGGCAATGCACTCCAATTCCATAGACCTTATTCATAAATGGCGGACAATTTATGACCTTGTTTTCAAGTAAGAATCCTTTTCATTTACGTTGAAAACCGAGTTCACAACGGCAATTTATATACTGTTTAATAAACTCGCAGCACTGTTTTATCAGATTTAAAACACGAGGGCGTATTAAACGGTAAGTTTAATAAGTTCGTTGGCGTAGTAATTTTGAAAATCAATGTTGTCTAAGCCAAGAAAATCAAAGATAAAGTTTATGTAAATCAGGACGAATCTTTGTCACATATAGAACTTACGACAGGGTAGTGATATCCTTTGTCTTTTCCTCATGAATTATTAATTGTTTTTGGAATGCATACCGTAAACTGCGGGATATAAGCCCCCCGTTTATAAGCCCCTCCGTTTATAAGCCCTCCGAATATAAGCCCCCCGTTTATAAGCCCACCCAAAACCCCTTACGGAATTGTATAAGCCCAGGGCTTATATTCCGCAATTTACGGTATCTTAATTCGGTGGCCATTTATGAATGAGTCTACACCGCGAAGAAAGCGCGCGCGTTTCAATTCCAAAGTCAACGTATATCATGTTATAAAATAACCGCAAGTAACATTTTTCATGGCTTTATTGTTAATTTAATGGCCGTTCTTTTATAAAAGAAATAAAAAACTTTGTCTTGTGTGATTATCGAGTTATAATGGCACTCGAGAAGCTAGTAAAACACTCGGCTATCGCCTCGTGTTTTACACGCACCTCGTGCCATTATAACTCGATAATCACACGCGACACGTTTTTTATTTCTTAAATAACAACGACATAAAAAGATCTTCACAACACATGAATTTTCAGCTTTCATGCTTTTTAACAAATCTCACGTGGTACAGATTGAAGATTGAGTAATTAATAATATTAAAGAACATATTGGCAATACAAAATAAGCTGATATTTTCTATCAAGTATGTGAAAGCCGGAATATAATAGTTTTATATTGTGGCAATGCTTGTAAGCGTATCAAATGTGATTTAGCATTACATGTGATTTAGCATTCTCTGCCGCAAATTAACCTTTGACGTCATGTGGTAAAGTGGTCAGTTTTGGCGTTAAGCTTACTCTCAAGATTATTTTTGAATTACCACTCTCCTCCGCAGAGGCTACTTGCGCTTTTATTTTATAATGTAATATACTCTAGGTGGGCTATTCGCTTGTAGCCCGCCAGCCCGTGCTGCCCAAACTATTTGCCCGAACTCTAAAAAAGCGCAAGAAGCCTCTGCGGAGGAGAGTGTTGAATTACTATTGCACAACGAAATACAATGCTTACCAGCACATTCAAAATCTCTATTTTGTCAGCCCAAGAGCCTGGTTTAGATGGTTTGATTGTAAATGTGTTATAATAATAATAATAATAAAAGACGTATTAGGAGCATTATACAATAGTCTCAATGCTCTTACAACAATATATTCTTAAATTTACTTATAAAACTTATTACAGTTTCATTATAAGATAAAGCCTACTACATATCATATATCATATTACCACTATGAACAAAAAAAAACAACTATTAATTTTAAAAAAGAAAAGTCTTCACTGCTGACTTAAAATTACCCAACATATCAAAGCTTCTAATTTCCTCTGGTAATGAGTCACCAGTTATGATCATTTTAACAGCGATATTCTATTACGGCGAAGCTATCTACTTCGGTATAAAAAGTTATTTTTTGTTGCCAATGATATTTAACGAATGATAATTCTATATATTGTCTACCTGGGTGTTTTTACTTGACCTTAAACTGTGAGGTCAATGCAGAGGTGTCAACCATGATACTTGCAATAAAATACGGATAAACAGAAGTTTCCCTGTTATTAAAGGGGTAGTAAACCGAAAATCGTCTATCCAATTTTTATTTTATCTATTAGTACTAAAAAAATGAGGAAGAATAGCGTTCTTACTTAGTCAATATCTTATGTTGTTCCAGAGATATTGACGTTTTTGAAAGATGCAAATGAACTTATGATGTCATCTACTCCAAAATTTAAACTAAAGGAAATCTCTAAAATGAAAAATGTATAAAGCATTAACTATACACAGTGCAGTGTACCATTTTTAGTAGCATACATCTGGAACGTTTCAGCACAATCTAGCCGCTATCTCCAAAGATATTCCTCATTTTTAGAATTTGATTGGAGTAGATGACGTCATCAGGTATCTCATTTACAGCTTTTAAAAACTGAAATATCTCTGGAACAAGATAAGACATTGACAAAGTAAGAGCGCTATTCTTGCTTATTTCGAATGCACTTCTAGATAAAGCCCAAATTGGGATAAATGATTTTTGCGTCTTACTGCCCCTTTAATTAAACAACAAGCCTGAGTTTTCTATTTAACCATTATATTTATGAGCTTGAGATTTCTGTGATGACAATGACGGAGGGCGAAGCTCGAGTTATAACTATCGCCTGATCGAAATTGAGAGCAAATAATCTAATTGTTTTTGTGAAAACAAACTTTATATGACGTAATTCCTTCAAAATTATTTCAAAAAAACGAGACATATTAAGTGTTGTTTTTTTTACGAAGAATTCAGTCATATCGCTAATTATCAATAATTCGATACTAGCGAGTAGCGTGGAAGGATTAACAATGTATTTAAGGATCAGTTCACTCAAAGTTGGAAATTTCGTGATTCAAAAAATGGCCGGCCGAGCCGGTGTAATGCATAATATTAATTTGTCAAAAGACAAAATTTGATTGTTTTTGTCTCGATCTATGGTTACTTAATTAAGTCGTAAGTGTAAGACAATGGCTGTCAGACAATTCTTGTTGGCATTCTAAATTTTTTTTTATTTAATGTGATTAGAATTATTTTTATGGTCATGACCGCAAGGACGCTTGTAGTTAAGAAACTTTAGTAGAAAAATATTTATTAAAATAATTAACCAACACGCCCTCGTTTTCTATGATCGATAGTTAACTCCGGGCTTCGCGCTCGTGCGAAATGTTCCGCGATGGCGGGAGTTTCCTTGAATCCGCGATAAGAAGAGAAATTGGGATGGAAATCTAATACTGTTCGTTAGAAAAATCGTATACAATATATATATATATATATATATATATATATATATATATATATATATATATATATATTAACAATATCTACAGATACGTGTTTCGCTGTTCCACAGCTCATCAGTGTAGCTTGGTACAATCTAGATATGGGCACGAGAACTAATTATACACAAGCGATTGCCTGTGACAACCGCTTGTGGGAGAGACAGCGGTCATGCGCACATCCAGAGAGTATTCTGCAATGGAAAGTTTCCACTTTTCCAAGACTTGTGGTATACAATGAATTAAAAATCCCATGTAAATATTTTGAAATGAGTACAAAGAACACCAAGAGTGAAAAGGTTTGTTGTCAACTAATGAAACAAGACGTTTTTAAAGACTTCGAAGAAGATGAAGCGTACGTGTCGTAATTTTGTCATGCATATAATAAATGAGTAATCATATGATTTTGCTCGTGCAATTAAGGATTTACACTACTCGTGATATTTGAAAATTGTGCCAAATTTTGGCACAATTTTCAAATATCACTTGTGGTGTAAATCCTTAATTGCACTCGCTATCATACGATTACCTATACTTATTATATACATGACAAAATTACTGGATTCTGATTGGCTGAGAGGAGTGCAATAAAATAATTGATTGCACTCGAGTGCAATAAATGAAAAGAGAGAAGACACTGGGAACAAGTTTGGCAATAAACTTATCATACTAGGTTGCCAGGTTGGATAAAATACTCCGAATAACGTTAACATATTTATTAAGAATTGATATTGATATTGAGAAATGACTTCAAGTTAGTCAAAACGTTGAATTCTCAATAAATATGTTTACGTTATTCGGAGTTACCGCGTTATTGTGTATTTTATCAAAATACTTAGTTTTCCCGTAATTAGGTTGGATAGCAACATTTTAGCGATTGATTTTTCCTCTAATTACAATTACTCTCATATTTGTAAACTACCATTCAACTTACGAATTATTTACCAATCAATAAACGTAATTAATGTTTGAATCAAATTAGGGTGTTTGTTTAAATTATGATGTTTATCAAGGTACTTAAGAAGGGTTTAGGTTTTCATCCAAAATGGCCGCCAGTGAATCACGTGACCGAGCGACCTTGTTGTCATGGGCAACCTCGTAGCGGCCGGGATGGGCAACCCGGTCTCTACCCTTAAATTAACTATTATCCTTAATTTACAAATCGCTCTAAATTAAGACTGATGATAATGGTAATGATAATGGTTAATCTAACACAACAAAGATCCTAACCCTCCCCCCGTCTAATGGGTTTTCTAACCTAACCCCCCGTCAACATTTTTTCCATCCCTAGCTCCAAGCCATCCACTCCCCTACTTGGCCAGCTAAACTTATAAACAAGTGAGAGATCTAAGCTAGTGGGATAGTAATTGACTAACATACGCATGCGCGACTCTCACGATCGCCGCTAAATTAACCATTATCCTTAATTTGGAGCGATTTGTAAATTAAGGATAATAGTTAATTTAAGGAAGAGATCGTGTTAGGATGGGAGGGGAGTGGAGCGAGAGAAGAGAAGACCCTGGTAAAGGCTGGTCACGTGACTACAAGGATATTGGATTATTTTGTAACCTGGCTTATTCTCGCTTATATCATCCAGGGGCCGGTTCGCTGTGAAAACATATATGGATAATTTAAAAATATTACAATTTATTGGAAAGACAGTAAGTACGGACTGCAGACAGAAGTTGAAAGATGGTGGATTACTTCGAAAAATACGTTGATTTACTGGACATTTGTTGCTGTCATAAGATAAACATGATCAACGCCAGAACAGTTCGAATACAGTCTGACTATGACTATTATTTTAAATATTAAAAGTGTTGAAAGCATTTATAGGGATTCCAGATTTCTGGTGTGGTTTCGGTCTCGACGTTTTATATTCAAACTGCATATTTCCAGATCTGCTACAGGTACTTTAATTCGAACAGTATATTGACCATTGGAGATGTTATTTTTGTAATTATTTATAGTCTGACAAATACAAATTAAAACTGTTGTTTAATAGTGTTTTGAGTTTTTATTACTTACTTATTGAACATATTACTGTCTTTCCAATAAATTGTAATATTTTTAAATTATCCATATACCGAGCATATAAGCGAGAATAAGCCAGGTTACAAAATAATCCAATATCCTTGGAGCCACGTGACCAGCCTTCTTCCATCGCTCCACTGACAAGACCCTGGGTACGAGGTTGATGGATTAGTGCCATGCACTTTCTGAAAAACAGAATATTTCAGTGTTCAAGTAAAAAACCATGCCTTAACTTCCAAAATGGACATCGATCTCCGACATGCATGAGCATGACTGTGTAATGATAGCAAGCGTGTATGTGGATGATTTGAACTTTTAGTTATAGAAGTCGAAGTTGAAATGGTTTGACTTACTTGGATCAATTGATAAACAGTCTGTAAATGACTATACCAGGCACCAGGAGATGACCTAAGTGTTCGTTTCCATTCAGCTTAACCATTTCAACTTCGAGTCCTGTAAATATTATTGTGATTAAATATTATCAGCAAATGTCTTCTTTTTGTAATTCCAAGAGAAAACTAGAGCTGAACATTAAAGAGAAGCTAGGCTTCAACTGGAGAAAATAGACATGAAGAATCGGGAGAAAGGTCAAATTAGCTGTAGCAAAACAGATGAAATAATTAGTACGTGGTTATACGTCTATAGGGGCTTAGGTTTAGGATTATCTGGGGTTTATGTATTTGCTTGTGACAATGGATTTGCTCGTCAGGGTAAGTGTATTTGCTTGTCAGGGCAATGGATTTGCTCGTCAGGGTATAAGTGTATTTGCTTGTCATGACAATGGATTTGCTCGTCAGGGTAAGTGTATTTGCTTGTCAGGGCAATGGATTTGCTCATCATAAGGGTAAGTGTATTTGCTTGTCATGACAATGGTTTGCTCGTGGTAAGTGTATTTGCTTAGCAAATACATACTAGTGCCCTGACGAATAAATACATTGCCCTGTAGAGCAAATACATTGCCCTGACGTATAACTGAATCCATTGCCCTGACAAGCAAATACACTTACCCTGACGAGCAAATCCATTGTCATGACAAGCAAATACATAAACCCTGACGAGCAAATGCATTGTCATGACAAGCAAATACACTTACCCTGACGAGCAAATCCATTGCCCTGACAGTCAGGGCAATGAATTTTCTCGTCAGGGCAATGTATTTGTTTTTCAAGGCAATGTATTTGCTCGTCAGGGCAATGTATATGGAATATACGTACTATAGACATTATTCAAAAATGGCCGCCGAATTAATATTTTTTATATGCATATAAATTGGCCCTGATGAACTCGTTTTTATGTACGAAATTGAAAAGGATTCTTACTTTAAAAGGGGTCAATTTAGGTCAATTTTGGTCAATTTATATGCATATAAAATAATTTTAAATTGTCGGCCATTTATGAATAAGGTCTATAGGTAGACAGCGGGTGGCGTTGTGTACAACGTATTTCTAATTTAGATATGGCACTAGCTCAGTGACCATGCATAACTATATACTTCAAGTGTTAATTGGTTTAGAGATACGATATGTACCGGCAATGTTTCTGCTAAATGATTAACACTGCATGTTTAGCCACCAACGACAGATATGAATATAATCCGATAAAATTACAACACTATGTGAACTTGAGAAGGAAATTGATAAGTAAGAACTTGAAAGACGAAAGACATCGAGGGAAATTTCCCATTCGATCAGGTTTCACGAAGTGTCGTCGTAATGTGCAAAGTTTGCATTGATTTCGTAGAATTATCTCAAAGATATATACCTGATTTTCTAAAAATGTGATAAACTCTTGGTGTCATAAGTCTAAAATATCTCAGGAACGACGAGAGATATGGAAAAGTGTTCAATTATAACCATTCAAAGAAGAACTACGAGAATAACATTAAAACAGAGTGGCCGAAATGCCTTACGATGAACGCTTGCAGCTACACTAAAGCTAGTGCGAGACACTTGAAAAACGTCGGTAGAGAATACTTACATCTCCCTGGTGGTCCGTGGTGGCATGCTATAAGACAATGTTCAGTCATAATGGCATGGCATATAATATTCGAATATAGACACACAAAGAAGACAAGGAAAACAATACTAACTTCTAATTATTAACCGAGAGCGCGGTCATTACGGGAAAATAGGGTATACATAAAAGACCGATGTCTGATATTTTCCCGTAATGACCAAGCGGTCGAGGTTGATAAGAGGTTTATTATATGGCATGGCTTTTTTAAACAACATACTTTACATATACATAAGGATTTGTGGTGAAGGAAAATTTCGAGTGTTGGAATACATACATTTTAAGACCAAACCGGGACCAGTTGCGAAAAATGCAACATCAAGGACTTCCGGCTGGAATTGAACCCGCGACCCTGCGATGCTAGTGCAGTGCTCTGACCACTGAGCTACGGAAGCCGTTGCCGAGAGTCTAGTCACGAGTTCTGTATATATAGTGGTGGTAATGGCGGGATAAGATTCTGGGTATATTATAGTTTAGTTTAGTTTGATAAATTTGCCAATATTACAAACAAGTCAAACACTGAAACATTTACATACAATAGTTACACATATGTGGCAGGGAGTGGAAACAGGACCGAAGTCCCAATTGACATCCAATCCCCTTACAATGAGTCAATACAATAAGATATATTTACAAATATTTAAGCATGCATATATAGTTAACGCGAGCTTCCAGGGTTGCAATATGTTTCTAATTTAGATTTATATAACTTAATTAGTTTGGATTTAAAAAGTGGAAATGAGTAACATTCCTTTAAACCAGAAGGCAAGTCATTCCAAAGCAAAGCAGATCTAATAAAATACGATTTCCGAAAATAATCCTGTTTGTGCTTGATGATCAGATTGTAGTTATTAGGATGAGAGTTACGAGTCCGATAGGGCGATACAAAGGTTTCCAAAATGTTATTTGCATCGGTAACAACAAGACCGTTTCTAGACTTGAATAGTAGTAGCAGGTCAGATATTTATCTTCTTGATTCTAAAGGTAAAATGTTTATTTTTACGAGTCTCTCTGTATACGACATGTTCTTAGGGTAGTTTAAAATGAACCTGGTGGCCCTGCGCTGAACATTTTCAACCAGTAGCTGATATTTGATTAAATATGGACACCATAGATTGCTAGCATATTCTAGTTTAGGTCTGATTATTGAGCAATAAAGCAGCTTTCTGGTACTTATATCATCAATATCTCGACACACTCTTTTGACGAGGCCAAGGGTCCTATTAGCTTTACACGTGATATTTTCGATATGGTTTGACCATGATAGATTGTTAGCGATAGTGACACCAAGATCTGTTATATTTGGAACTGACGTTAACTCATGCTGACCTGCCAAGCTGTAAGTCCTGTCCAAAGGATTACACGGTATCCTCTTCCTAGAAAAATGCAAAACTTTACACTTGGCTAAGCTGTACGACATAGCCCAGTCCTGGTTCCATTGATGAAGAGAATCTAGATCTTTTTGAAGGAGATTGCTATCGCTTTGGTGTTTAATTGATCTAAATAGTTTAAAATCATCCGCGTAAAGGGCAATTGATGAATTATACTGAATATAATCAGGAGCATCGTTCATATACACCATGCAGGAAAAGAAGAGGGCCCAAAATGGAGCCTTGGGATACGCCGGATGTGACTGGGAGCCAATCAGAATAGGCACCTTCTACAACAACCCTTTGCTGTCTACCGGAAAGGTAGCTAGTAAACCACGCAAGAAGAGGACCAGTAATTCCATGATTTTTCAGCCTGATTAACATCAGGTTGTGTGGAACCGTGTCGAAGGCTTTAGTCAGATCGAGATAAATGGAATCAACTTCTATCCCGCCAATATACGCCGAGAATCCAATATATGATGGTAGACCTCAAGCAACTGAGTAGTTGTAGACCGGCCCTTAAGGAAGCCATGTTGTAAATGAGTGAAAGTAGGACCTAGATGTTGGAAACAGTGGTTGAAAACGCATCTTTCTAAGACTTTAGATATTGTACTCAATAAGGAAATGGGCCTGTAATTACAAGGTAATGTTGGATCGTCTTTCTTGTACACAGCAGCAATGTTAGCAAGCTTCCAATTTGCAGGCACCATGCCAAGAGAGAGTGATACATTAAGTAACCGGCATAAAGAGGGAGCAATGTTTTCAGCCACATTGAATATAGGTAATTTTTGGCATTTCACTCGATTAAACTACATGTTCATAAGGATTTGTGGTGAAGGAAAATTTCGAGTGTTGGAATATATACATTGTAAGACCAAACCGGGACCAGTTGCGAAAAATGCAACTTCAATACGTTTTGAATGACAGAATCGTCATTTTCAATCTTGTACTTGTTCTTCTATGCTTTCATGATAGTAAGACTCTCATGTAGATTGTCCATCGTCCGACTCGTACATGATTTAGTGCTTAATTTACTAAATTTGTTCAAGTTTTGCTGCTTTTCAAAGTTTCGTATCGTTGTTCGCTCCTTTGTAAACAAAATGGTTGACAAAATCCGTAATCCGGACCGGTCCATTACGGGAAATAACGGACCGGTACGTGACGTGTCTCAGCCAATCAGAGCACGCAATTTCACCGGAAGTAGCTTGTGCCATATAATAAGTATGCATAATATACAAAATTACCAAAATGAATAAAAATGTTAAAGTGACTATGAAACGAAAAATTGAACTTTATGACCCACTTTGGTACTTCGTGATGCGCTGGATATTATTGTGCTATCGGTTTTTCAATCATGGCATGGGAAAGTGCTTTTATCGATCGACAACGTTCAATCATCGCTATCATTGATAGAAAAAATGTGGGGGACCTAAGAAGCAGTCTAGTGACGTCACACGTGTTAGAGTCGTCGATAATATCGATATGTTTTTTTGTGGTGCTTGAATGCTTAGCTGTGGAAATATTACTGATGTTTGAGTTAGAGTCAACTTCCTCCTCTGAAAGCGAGATCAGTAATGATTTTTTCATCTCTAGAATCTATACCGACTCTAACGTGTGACGTCAAAGAGGTGATTTGACTGCGCGACGAGGTGGAAAAAAATTGGTTGTAATTTCAAATACACCAATTTTTCAATATTTTTCAAATTTTTACACCCGTTTTTACACCCGAAAATTTTGGAGAACCCCCAATTTCTCATCAGTCCCCCCACAATATGTTGTGCATATTGAGAATGGTGTTGATCCGCGATCCACTGATTCAGCCGGTGACAATACATATCATAAATATGATCAACTACTGTGTTCTTGATCATGCTTAGCACATGGACTGGTCTACCAAACGAGTGATGAGGACGGAGTAGCGTGAAGGATAGGAAAACCTCTTTAGTGTAATACACAATCCTTCTAAGCCATTGCATTTCGTACCTTGGTTGCAAACAAAGCTATCGGGAATGTTCAAAACTTCGGCAAGTGTGGGAATGTCATCTTTTGCAAACCGAAAGTCAGCAAGACATTCATAGTTGTCAAATCTTCCAAATCGTTGTATGGGAACTCGGGATTTTTTTATGTATTTGCTTGTGTAAGCAGTGAAAATTCTTCTTCATCGATAACGCAATCGAGGTAGCTGTCCGCAATTAAATTATTTCTTACATCTCGAAAGCGAGCCATCACGAACGCCGTCGTCGCGAAATCTCAATAGTTGTATTTTCCCTCCGCGCGACAAGGGCCCGCCCCAGTCCTCTACTCTGACTAACGCGTCGTCGTGATCTTAAGGTCCCTAGCTATTGTCTGACTACCACGTGGGTTCGACCAGGAACGAACCCTACATCTCCGAAACAGTAGATAGATAGATAGAAGATAGAAAAACTTTATTTAAACACGCTGATCCCGTCAACCGAAGCTGATTTCCACGAGGGGCGTGTACAAAAGGAGTATATATAGATATAGAATTTAAAAGTTATTTACAAAATATATAAGATATATAGTATTAAATGAACTAACTTAATTAACTAGTATAGTAATCTATTTACAGGTACATCTATAATTTCATTAGTTATCAATGTGAGTAGCGATTTTCTTTCGAAAGGAAGAAAGGGATTTGCTTTCTCTAATTTCTTTTGGAATAGAATTCCAAAGGTATGCTCCATCATACATAAAACTTTTTTTCATATTATTAGTACGCGGTTGCGGTAAACAAAGACTACTTGAAATGTTCCGAAGTTTGTAGTTTGTCATCTCACCTTTATATGTGAAAAGATTAGTGAGTGACTTAGGACCCATTTTATTTAATAATTTGTACATGATTTTTGCTTTAGCTTTCTTCCTTTCTGTTTTAAGTGGCTTCCAGCTCAATGCTTGCAAAACAACAGAGTGATCTGTGTCATTGCTCATATTCATGATAATTCGAGCAGCTCTATTTTGGAGTTTTTGGAGTCTTTTTGATTGTGTTTCACCGAACACATCCCATACTTCACAGCAGTAATCGAAGTATGTGCGAACAATTGCATTATAAACAGAAAGAAGTGTTTGCTTATCAGCAACTTCTTTTAGACGTCGAAGAGCCGAGATTCCGGATGCTATTTTCTTGCAAATATTCTCAAATGCTTTTTTCATGTCAATTAAGACTACTAAGTTAAACATTTTCCGGTCTAAATTCATATACCAGTCATTTGTACAGTCCAGTAATGCTGTAGCTGTAGAGTGAAATTTTCGAAAACCAAATTGACAATCACTTTGACAATCATATTTGTTAAATAAATGTATAGTTGATCATACAGAATTCGTTCCATAATTTTGCTAATGGCTGGCAAAACTGAAATTGGTCTGTAATTTCCTGGCACGTTTCGTTGGCCATTTTTATAGAGAGGTATTACTCTAGCCGTTTTCCATTCATCAGGGAAAAAGGATAAAGTAATTGCCTGATTGAAAATGTGCAGCTGCAATATCAGATTCATTGACATAGCTATTTTAATAATTTTACAAGAAATCTTATCAACACCTGTGGCTTAGTGTTAGTTTAACATATTGCTATTTGCTTAGTTTAACTGGGTTAGTTTTGGGCAACGGTTAGTTACTAATAACTCATATGTTATATAGGGTTAACCATGGGCGAACCCGGGTTAGTTTGCGTAGTGTAAATTGGACTTAATGTCGGAATTCCGTCCACGCGATAACGCGGCAAAAAACCATTTGAATACGTACGATGAATATACCGTACGAGTTCATACAGCTTTCGATTTTTACCTCACTTCATGCTGGAACACAAATCATAATAATTTTATTCTATTTAGCTGGCCAACTCATTTTTAACAACTGCGCCCACTACTGTAAATCACTTTTGGCATAGCTAGGTCCTTGAACGATATTGAATAAAATCGGAACTTAATGAGTATGGCTTGTTATTAATTTTACGAGTCTTTATGTACCTATTTCCTGTGTCGCTTGATTTCCCCTCGATTTAAAATTCAAATAAGAAACTAATTATCATGACATTGTATTTGAAGTAAATAAGAATAACTGAAAATCATCCAAAGCTCACAACCAACATAAAGAACAAGCGAAGAAGAGTGCGAAGATCTTCGTATCAAGGTAATCTTTTACATTCTTTATCCTTTGCAGAAACAAATATTTTAATCAACTCTTGCTGCATTCCAAATGAAATATTATACTGTATCCACATGTTATTTATAAAACAAAATATCCGACTTCGTTTCTGCTATAATAGATTTAGTATTTCGCTAAATAGAATATGAAGAAGTGTATTAGAAAGCTCCCAGCAATAGTAACAATATTTTCGTCTGGTACGTTGGACAAAAGCACCTTTAGGCTTTAGCACGTTACGCTTATATGAGTTTGTGTCTCAACCATGTCTTGCAAGATTATTGATTCTTGATTGCTTCGAGTCTATATTTTAAAAGCTGTCCGACATTACAAATCAGCATTTTAAACACAGGCTACAAGTTGTACAGCCAAGTTATTCGAATATTATATAAGGATATCAAATATAGTCAATCTCTAGAACCTGTTTCTATTTTCCAGTATATAAACTTTGCATGGCGCCAACTGAATATTCATGGCATTCAAGTCTTGATCAAATTATAAAACATTTTATTTCTGAAACATGAGAATTTATCGACATGATTAATTACCTACACTACTGATTGAGTCAACAGAAAATTGTTGATTCGAGCGAGATTTGAACTAGCATGACCTTCAGTTTTCCGGTGCGCTGCTCTAGCGATACAGCTATGCCAATGTACATGGTAATTAATGTAGACGAAATATTGTAGCGACAACAATTAACGCTTATATCTATGAGGATGTGCAATTCTTCAAATATTGTTGGCTAACATTATTATCTATAGTAAAATATATTGGACTGAAGCGGTCCAACAATGGGCCGTGCATACAACACAAAGCTGGATAAGGTTGTTCGTTTGGACAAGTATCGCCATTGGGTTGTTTTGGCAAGTCTTGGGCCTGATGATGGTGATTTGAAACAACCTATGCGATGTAATTTGAGGAAACCAATGTGTAATTATTTAGGCGGTAATATAATTGTAATGATTAAATTATACTATGCCCGCACGCAGAGGAAATAATATTATAAAGATAATAGTATTATATATCATGATATGTTTTATATTTTTGTTTTACAACCATACTTATTGCAAGGTTTTGTCCATATTAATTGTTCTTTCTTGAAACCACGTACCAACATGCCCTTTTTGGTGGTGTCCCCTGAGAAAGATCGGGATCGAGGCACAAACAAATCTCTTGAAAAACCCGGTTGACGAAGAAATTACTTGAAAACTATGCTGTTTTTTAGAGGGATTTAAATGAGGCTGGCCTGAGTTCAGGTTGGACTGCTTTAGTTTGGATGTAGTGTTTTACTTGTTGGTAATTATTAAAACATGGGTCAGGTTTGATATTAGTTCATCATTGGCGACGAAACTCGGGTTCATGCTAGATCGATTGTTCATGCTAAACACCAGGCCGGTATTATAATGTAAACAAGATCTAACTCTTATCTTTATATAACGATCCTTCTAAGGGCCCGGATGTTTATATGAGCTGAGCTAACCTTTAACAAAAAAAAAAGCTGAGTTTTGTCACGAAAATCTTTCCTCGATCCAAAAAGATAATTTGAATTAACTTTATGTTCTTCCTACAGCCAAACTAAACCAGTTCTACTTTGAAATATTATTTTGGGTGTTTATGGTAGCCGTGATAAAAACTTCGCTAAGCGAATCAGCTCGGCTAATCGGGGCTATCCCGGCTCATATAAACGGCCTAAAAGTTTCATATTATTAACAGCCTCAATATTATAGTAATTGAGCTAGGAAACGTAGTTTGAATATAAACATCAAAACCCAACAAATAACTCTTAGCCTTAGGTACAATATTTTAGTCGAATGTTTTAATATAGCTAATTAATATATGCAAGGCTGATTGCAAGGCCGTGGAACAAAAATAGTTTTTCATAGTTCCTCTCTCTTTTCATTTTACATTTGAAGGTTATAGAAACGCATGAATAGTGTACGCATGAATAGTGTATGTTACTTTACGTTTCACAATGTAACGGGCCTTCACTGGAAATATTATACCTCCTTTTTAGAGTTTCTCTGTGTATTTCTACTCTGCCTATACGCAGCACAACACGCTTGCAACAATTTGCCGACTTGAGTGCATAATTTGATAAATATCAACACATTTTCTTGATAGAAATTACGACTCTCATCTTTAAAGAGGAACTTTATGAGACGACTAAACAGTGCATCCTCCTTTTGTTACAATTGAAAGAACTTGGAAGTTATTTAACAATTAAGTCACCTTAATCTTTTTTTAATTATATAAGGAGAGGAAGTATATTAAGATATTTAATTATTTATATTGACTCTGTGCAGTCTATTAACTATGATCTCGGCATGACGTCAATGATAAAATGCACCAGTGAACAAGCTTAATTCCTCCTTTTGTCAATGAATGTCATCATTGGCCTACGGGCAAAATTTTGTATGGGGGGCTGAGCTTAACTTGCCCGAATAAATTATGACGTCAATGTTACTGAAGAACACGAATTGTCATCGTTTAGCCTAAGCATTATTACACATGCACGTTTTTCATTAATGTATATGAACATGCATTAGAAACATGTACATTAGGGGGTCCGGGGGCATGCTCCCCCGAGAAAATTTTGAATTTTTGATTCCCTGAAAATTATTTCCTGTAATTTACGGGCACTCGTTTTTGCAGCCGCGGCAGTGTGCGGGATTCGAATTATTTAATTACCGTTAAAGTAACACAGATTTAATTTTCCAAATTTCGACCGCGTGGATATCTCTCCCGCAACGCGCATAGGGAATGCGTTGCACGACGGCAGAAGAGAAGGAAGGAAAAGCAATAATTAGCTACAAAACCAAATGTATTAGGTATATTCAAGTTGAAGCGTTTAAGAAGAGCTGAGAGTAGCTCAGTCAAATTTAAATTTAAATTAATCAATTCGTCGTCGCGAAATCCACCAATGGTATTTGTAGAATTAGTACCATGGTTTCCCGCGTCTGTAGAACTTTAACGTTTTTATATTTCTTGACTTCTGTACCCAGGTACTACGCCTTCGCTCGGTGTCCGTGCACTTTGAGACGGGAACCGTGATAATGTTATGACCACATTAGTGCCTGAGCACCGTACCTGCAGGGTACGTAGTTTGAACAGGCCCTCAGAAAATACTGCCGGGCTAGCCAGTGACAAACAACCAATAATTAAAGGAAATTGGCAACAAAAAATAAGCACCTTTTCGCGGATCAAAGTACGTAACTTAAATAGCCTGAATATAGTAGTTTAAGGCTGTAAAAATGCTCATAAAGCGTATTCATTGCACTGTCAAAGTTGCTAACCTGAATCATTGTCCGCCATCTTGGATGTATTTTCGATATTGCGTGTGACGTCACAACCGGGGGTAAAAGGAAATTTTTATCTAGCCATCCTCATGTCTTTATATGTTTGAAACTTGATTTTTGTGAGTGTCTTCCTTTTTCAGTTGAACCACACTATTTTAAAAAGCATTCCGCGGAAACTTGGCTACCCAAAGAGAGGTTTACCCCGGGTGTGACGTCACCAACTTCCCATTTAATAGGGCAAAGTATTACAACTAAATGGCGGATGACAGGATTGTCTTTGGTCAAAATTAGTGCTGTTGATTTGTACAGGAGTAGTGGCTTGTTTACTTGGATTACCTTTGTAAGCCAGTTTGTTAATAATCATAAGTCAAAAATTTGAAATTGTGATTTATGTTGCCAATGTCATTTAGTGAGTGGTGAGCAATTTATATGGAACGGCATTTTCATGCAGTGAGGATAATAAGAATAAATATGAAAGTTGCTAAGTTCTCAAAAGAACTGGATATAGTATGAAAAGAAATAATTATAAGAGATCTTCAATGTGTCTTTAAGTAAGTAAGAGTTAATTATACCAAGCACAGTTAATTATACAAAGCACAGAGGACATGTAGCGTCCGAGGGCTGTATTTGGCTAAAAGCCGAGCTCCTGACTTATTTCATGATTGAGGAGGTTTTCCAACAAAGTTTTGTCCATTTTATCCACCTTGGACAAAGATTTCCCTAGTTTTTTCCTTCATTTCTTATCTAATTAGTATTCATGGTCTTTATGCTGTACAGTGTGTATAAAAAAAACCGCTACCGGAAGCAACTGTGAATTAGCATTTTTTTCAAAGAACCATTGTATAATAGTTTGAAGGCTTAGACACCTCTGAGCAACGAATACGTAAAAATAACTTGGATTGCATTCGTATTGAAAATTAACTGCTTTCTCTCTTCTTGATTAACGCAGCGCTTGGACCATCTTAATTTCCCAGGTGTATAATTTTTTTTTAAATTACAATAGGTCTCTTTAAGAATGCTAATTGATTTTCTAAGGGTAGCAGTTTTTTTGATACACACTGTATACTGCCCGCGGTGCATCAAAGAAAACCGACTCGATCATAAACTAAGAGTACTTATAGTCTTATACGTGTATTCATGGACGACGTTTCTTTCTTTGAGTTATACAAATTGCAGTCATAGACTGCATTACATGTTCAAATATTACAATATTGCAATAAAATACAAATATAATAGATTAAATAATTTACTATAACTTTAAATTATATAATTAAAATTTCGGAAGATTTTAAATTATTAAATTACAAAGAATGACTGCTTGCATAATGAACAATAAATGATCCCTAAACCGATTTGTTTAAGACCTAGCCTTTGGCGTCAATAGTTGATTTGTAAGCTTATGGTTATTATCATGAAAACTAATGACATCAAATAACTTGGTGGATAGAACTTCACGTTTGTCAAAAAGAGTAGGGATTCCAATATTTTCAATTGCGTCAATTCGGATGATGTGTTCCTTCCAACAGCATAAGCTTTTCCTGAAAACGCAACGAAATTTTAATAAGACAAATAATTAAGGGCAAGATCTCATTAAGCGTGCCAGCAAGGTTCTCAGATGAGAAACTCGATTTAGACAAGAAACCCGACATCAATGCTTCGTCGAGTTATGGATTTACGTTGGGAGACAACTAAAATACCTAGTGTTGCTCTCTGCTATCACCTTGTCCTCTACTATCTCGACGGAGCATGCGCCAAGAACCATTTCTTAATGTTTCTATCACGTCAAATACGATATTTCTGATATACATTCAAATTTGAAGAAATAACTAAGATTTCTCCCGCTCACAATTACTAAAAAAATTAATTTAGGTATTCCTAACACTAGCTCGACGATACTATTTGTATCTCCACAAGGTCTTGTAATATCTATATATATTTATAACCCTGCTTCAGCGGACAGACCCCTTTTAAATACGACACGTATTAAAATATTTGTAAACATTTTTCGAAGAACACATGCAGGCGGGTTTAGGGTTAGGATCGGTGTTTTGGGGGTTGGGTTCTATTAGGGTTATTGGATTCATGATAATGATAAATCTTTATGCCATTTAAGATTTCATGATTATAATGAACCTCTTTGAGAGAATGTGCTGGCTACGAATCGGCTCGAACTGATTACGAAGAAACGAAGTTGTCTGCTGACCAAATATATCGATATGTCATCCGCAACGAACGCTCGTGATGGGTCGGCGTGAGATCATATTTAGCTAACGTATAGTCCGCGTCTTTGGGGCGATGTTTTTAGTTGTACCATAAACTGGGGTTGGGAAGACACTTAATGCGGGCGGTTAGAAAACTCATTTAGGGGGGTAGGGTTAGAAAAGTCATTAGCTACAGTAGGCGTGTGGTTAGGGTTAGCATCTAAGTTGTTTTGGGGTTAGTCCAACCTGGAAGGTCGGCGAAAATGGCCCTGGGATCGGCTGGTCCATTCTATAATGCGATTGGTTTGTCATAAAACTCAATTAATTCAGCCGAGTGTAATTTATTCAACTAAATCTGAATGCTGTCTTCAAATTTTACAGCAAATTTGAAGTGATAGCTTTCGTTAAATTGGATATATGCTTCTTCATACCTAATTTTGTAAGAGATAACCATGGATGTATGGTGGATTATCAAGCTTGTTAGCTGCTTTTATGCCAACGAATGCTGAGATGAACAACTCTGAAGATATTTGAATATTTCTCAATTATTCAGGTCAACAAAGTAGACAAAGGCAATGGAACAAAGACCACAAAAATTATCATATCTAAACACCCAGAAATTCTGGGTTGTCATGTGACCAGCCGATCCCAGGGCCATTTTCGCAGACCTTCCACCGTGGAAGCAAAACGCCCTGGGAACGAGGTTGGGGGGTTAGAGCAACCTATTGTTTCGGAGTCACGAAAATTGAAGCCGGAAATTGCCGGAAATAGCTAGCGGCGGCCATCTTGGAGTGACCACTTTCTGTGACTACGCTATATAGTTTTACTTAGGCGAAGCCGAGTTTTCGCGTATTTAAGCAATTATCTGTTCACAAATCGAACTCATCCCAAATATCCTAAGAAGTAGAAAGTATTCAAAGGAATTTGGGCTAAAAATCTTGTAAGTTTAGGCGGAAAACGTCTGGAAAATGATTTCCACAGCTCCATGTTTTGAAGTCCTGCAAAGTGCAAACCGCCAAGTAAGTAGCTTGGTCGTTGAATTGTCGTTGAATTGTATCACTCAGGATTTATTTACTGTATCTGGACAAAGGTTTTAAGGACTCACTGTGGTAGCGCTTTCGTTCTTTCTCTTAATTTTTGTGGTTACTCAACTTATTTATCCAAATATACTATTATATATATATCTGTATATATATATATATATAATATATATATAGTACAGGTTGTCGAATGGTACTGTAATTATCTAAATACTAAATAAGTTTCTGTGTGGTATAACTTTCAGCAAGAGGTACATTATTGTTGTTTTCACTTATTTATTGAGTCAAAATTTATATCACTGTAAGACCCTATATATCATATTAAATATATGATACATAAGTCTGTGGCTTATGTTTGGGGGAGCTTATTTTGAGAAGGATTTTTGTATAGAATGCAGAGGACTTACCTTTGGGAGGTCTTATTATTGGAAGTTTACAGTATGTGTTTTATGGTCAAACATTGTCATTAATGGTTCCTGAAGTGGCCCTGGCTTAATCCTTTAAGCAGCATATTTTTTTCAGAAAATTTACCAGTGCAATGATGGCTGTGGATTTATCACAGATAGCATGATCATGACGATCATACATATATTTTCAATTGCCAGGTAAATTTATTTTGGCAATATACTGACAATTATGTTATGAAAAAGGCAACCTCAAGAAAAAGGAGGAAAACAAACCCAATGAACCAGGCACCAACCAGCTACTACTTTTAAGTTTCAGTACGTCAATGTACAGTTCCTCACCAGGACTAATTTTATTAGGATTCAATGTGATGACATGCTGCATTCGTGTTCCTTTTATGGTTCCCATTTGTGCTTGTCTAAACCCAGGGGATAATTCTATCGCTTTGGTGTTCATTACCTAACACATGTTTTATCAAACAGGTTTATTGGTAATATTAAAAATGGCACCATTTCTAGTTTGTAAATGGTGGTGAATTTATAGACCATACAGCTACAAATAGACTTGGCCAACAAGTTCATGGTGTCCCAATCCCTTGTGACAATGTATTGATAGTGACACTAAGAACTTTATTATACACAAGTCATTAACATTTATGTGTATGAGTTCACATAAACTTTATCAGATTTAAGCTAGTATTGGTCTTGTCTTGTTTTTCTCAGGTACCCATCATGTTTAGAAGGTCTAGAAATTTAATAAAAACAGTAGCATTTAGCTTGGGAGAAATGGCTGGTTTATCTGAACCAGTACTTTTCTAGCAACAGTATGAAGGAAACTATTATCAATCTGGGGTAAAGATTTTCCAAATCCACTATATGAATAGAAGCTTGACATGTTCTCAACTATACTGTACAGACAGTACAGTATAATTAACTGTATTTTTGAGGAAATTTTTGAAGAAAAGAATGTCCTAAATTAACTAGGGGAGCACACTTGTTTCACAAAAAGGTGGTAAACCTCCAAATTAAATTCATTTAATCTTTTATGGCAAATGGCCTTAATTATTGTTGATAACAAAAAGATGAATAAAAATAGTGACATAAATTTTGACTTTAAATAAATAAGTGAAAACAACATTGATGTACCTCTTACTGGAAGCTAAGCAATCAAAGGCAACAATAATTCATTAAACAATAATGTACAACCAGACCGAACCTTATTTAGTATTTAGATAATTATATACAGTACCATTTGACAACCTGTGCACTAAATATATTAATAGTATATTTGGATAAATAAGTTGAGTAACCACAAAAATTAAGAGAAACAACGAAAGTGCTTACCACAGTGAGTCCTTAAAACCTTTGTCCAGATACAGTAAATAAATCCTTAGTCATCCAAACCACTGACAATTCAACGACCAAGCTTCTAATACTTGGCGGTTTGCACTTTGCAGGACTTCAAAACATGGAGCTGTGGGAATCATTTTCCAGACATATTCCGCCTAAACTTACAATATTTTGAGTCCAAATACCTTTGAATACTTTCTACTTCTTAGGATATTTGGGATGAGTTCGATTTGTGAACAGATAATTGCTTAAATACGCGAAAACTCGGCTTCGCCTAAGTAAAACTATATAGCGTAGTCACAGAAAGTGGTCACTCCAAGATGGCCGCCGCTAGCTATTTCCGGCTTCAAATCATTAACACTAGATGCTCTATCCAGTCCTATTTTTGAGATCAGTGGTTAGTGGTTATTTACATGATTAAGTAGCGCTATGGTTATACTAAAAAACATCGTCCCAAAGACGCGGCTGACTACGTTAGCTCAATATGATCTAACGCCGACCCTCGTAATGTCGTCAAACCGTTTAACGTGGTACATGTATTAAAACTTTTCTTTGTATTTCTAGAATGAAGGTTGATTTGAAAATTCTCGGAATCCTTCTTGTAATCTTCGTTCACTTGGCTTACATCTCTGGATGGGGTCCTCGTATCCGAGTTCGAATTCCAGTTTTCAGAAAGGTTGTTCGAACTATTAACACTGGGGTGCGTAAAGCTGGGCAGGGAATCAATACTGGGATTAGAAAGGCCGGGAAGGGAATCAAAACTGGTGTGAGGAAGACCGGTGAAGGGCTAAAAAAGACTGGTGAAGTATTAGGAAAAGTTGGTAAAGTGACAGGAAAGGCTTTGTATAAAGGTTTAAGAGAATCGGGAAAGGCATTGATAACAACGTCGAATTTTGTTGGAGATATCTTGGATAAGGTAAGGGAATAGTAACCTTGAATAATAATCTTAACCAATAATAATAATAATAATAATAATAATAATAATAATAATAATAATAATAATAATGGAAACTTTATTAATAGAATTTTTTCTTATATATTTACAATTTCAAATCTCACTTCTTGAGGTAATCTACAATTGGCTAACTTGAATCACATATGATTGTATACAGTATTAATATTTCTAAAACAACAGAAACAAATTTATACTTAAAGTGGTTCAGGATTGGTCCATTCTAGCTTTGTTTCTACAACAGAACATATAATACGTCGTAATAATAATAATAATAAAAATAATGATAATGATGATGATGATAATAATAATAATAATAATAATAATAATAATGATAATGATGATGATGATGATGATGATGATGATGATGATGATGATGATGATAATAATAATAATAGTAATAATAATAATGATAATGATAATGATAATGATAAAGAAATACTTTATGTAAATATACAATTATAAATCTCACTAATAACTAAAAACATAATGATAATGATAATAATAATAATAATAATAATAATAATAATAATAATATTTTTCTCTCTGAACTATAGAACCCAAGCATAAATTACATCAGCTTAGTTCAAATTCTAATTAAGTACATCCAAGTTTCATTTTGAGTTGTTCCATGCACAGCACGACAGCTATATATATATATACACACTAAGACACTAATAAGACAGTAATTTCTTCACTCTATGGCGCCAAATATAATTTGACCCAATAATGGCTGAAATTGAACAATCACGTATAACGCCTTTCAAAACATCCTTGTCTCTAGAAAATGTTTTTAAGTTCGACCATACATCTTGATGAACTGTTACAAGTGAACAAAAACATAGCACAAATAATTTCGTATCGTAACCATTTCGCCTCAAACACTCCACCAACGGATCATATGGAACCATTTTAGAATCTCTAGCCAAGTCAAGATAACCTTCGCTCTCCATCTGAGTCTCAATGGTGGAGGTGCAGTGGCTCAATGCATGCTAGAGCGTCTCACTGGTAATCAGAAGATTACTGCAGGTTCGATTCCTGTCCGGGACTCAGAATAATTTTTCTGAGGATATAAAATTGACAATCGTCTAATGTTTCCTCAACCTCCTACCCAAGGTCTTATCTCCGCTCCCGGGGACCTGAGATAAGACCTGGGTACGAGGTTGATGTTTCCTCAGGCACATTAATGTAAATAATATATTGTAAATAAATATGATTTATTTTTACATTTTAGATCAACTTAGTTAAGTTTATTTGGAAAAAGCTTGGCGCTTGTTGTATCCCAATACCCTATCTTTGCAGAGCAAAGAGGAACTATGAAGCCGTTCAGAAACAGTTGAAGTATTACAACAGAATTATTGATGAAAGATGGAAACAAGGTTTGTTGGATAAGTTTATATTATAAAATAACATTTTAAGGGTGTTCGGACGTATTCCGTTGCTAAACAACCGGTTGCTAAGGAAAGGTCATTAAGCGCCCAATATACTTCGTGAATGGACAATAAATTCAAGATATAACCAATATATTTTGTGTGGAATGTGTAGGCTAATTTCTTTCGTCCGGTGACGTATTTGATGACGTCACATTGACGCCATCGACAAACACAAAAACTCTATAATGTTCGTCATTTTTGACATTATGCTACATTTTTTGGTGTCATATAAAATTATGAAAATTTAATTGTGTTTATTGACCTTAAAAATTCGATATCCTGGTAGCTACTTTTTAAAAATTCTTAAAATACATAAGTAGTTTTATGAAGGTAACCGTCCAGATTCTAATCGCATGTGAAAAATTAATTTTTCTTAAAAAAAATTAATTTTTCTTAAAAAAAATTTTCATCGTCATGATGACGTCATCATATAACATTACCAAACGAAAGAGCTTTACCCACACCACATATACACACTGCCCTGATGGATTTTTAGATCTGTGAAATTCTATCACATTTTTTCTTATTTCTAAGCTTCCGTAGCAACGGATATAAGGTCTGCAAATCTAAATACGTCTGAACACCCTTAAAATTATATAACATTAAATTTTAATTCACGATTAGCGCTAATCACCTTTTGAACAACCCTCCCTGTATTTTGACCAGCACTTTGGGAAGATCGTTAATAAAAATTACAAACAATAACGGACCAAGAATTGAACGCTGAGGCACTCCAGAATAGATTTCTTGTGTCTTCAAAACTGACCAGTTGAGTTCGGTTTGAAAGATAGTTGTGGAACTATGGAACTTATGCAAAAGAATATCATGACCAACATATAACTAGAAATACGTTTACGCAACAACCCCTCGCCCGCTTGCAGTTTGAAAGCTTTATAGCGTAGTGCTTATAGTTATTTTACTTAAAAATAGATCGATAACCAATTAATTTGCCAGTATGAATGATTTTACAGTGGACACTACATGTATATCTGAGAGCCTTTAAACTATCAACCTTGTGTTGTTGTGAATTTCATATAAAATATGAAACATGAGGAAGAGTGTTTCATCAGGATATCCGACACCGACACGTTTGTTGAAAACCAAGGCGAAGCCGAGGTTTTTTAACAAACTTCGAGGTGTTTGGATATCCGAATGAAACACTCTTGCGAGTGTTTCATATGACATCTCAAATAAATCAGTATTTTAAGAGAAAATCGAGGTGAAAGTTTGCTTAATTTATGTAATTTCTTCCTTCGATATTCAAACCACCGTCTCGATGCTGATTTCCTTTGTTTTCGGCTCATAAATTATTGATGAGTTTGAGATCAAATCACCGGTTCGCTCGCCATCATTACTCTTAAAAAATATAGAACATTTTCCGCGTGTTTACATACAGTTATAGCTCTGTAATGTAAGCAATTTAAAGTAAATTCAATAGCTATGCTGTGTTTGTGTTGAGTAGATAACGTCATAGCACGTCGTTAATCGAAATAGTTAAGTGCGTTTATTTAATAATTTTTCGGTTTATTGACATTCTTATTATCTCTCTTATATCCAATTGAAGATAGCCGTCATATTGACTGGTAACGATAAGGGATAAGAGTGTATCTTAGGGATTCATGAGATTATTTGTAGAGTAAGGTCGCAGTGCTCTAGAAGAAGGTCTGTGATTGGTTAGAAGCTTTCTGTGATTGGTTAGGATCTCCTGTGAGATGGGGGAAATGAGTCGTAATTTAAACCAATGACAATCGACGTTCTAGAGCACTGCGACCTGACCCTATTTGTAGGAACTTATTCGGTACACCGCTTGTGATACACGCGGCTCAAATAACCGCGATTAATTAAAATAAGGTTTCCGCGTAAAGACTGAAAACTCGATGTTCCAAGGAACAACTAGTTTCCAGTCTTTCCGCGGAAACCTTATTTTAAAAATACTTTCGATCAACATTTCTCAGCGATCACCATTTATGGCCATGTCTACGAAATGAATGGCGGACCGATTGTTCGTTCAAATGCCTTGTTTTAGAACAGATCTCACGCGAACAAAACAAGAAATTAAATGTGTGTCTTCATTTTCATTTCCGTATACCTGCAAGTAATCATTACTACTTCCAGGCCCGCCCACTCAGCGGTATTAAGGCATGGCTTTTCACTTCGACACTGAATTTTCCTATTTTGCAGAGATTTTGTCCAAACTAAGTCAAACTTATCAAACATATTTATCATACTTCGTATTTACTTACATATTTAGTAGAGGGGAGGAAAAATGGGGTAATTTGCCCCCCTGACCCCAGATTGAGAGGGACCTCCTAGTATTGTTAAGTTTACATTGTAAAGAATCGGTAGATGATAAGGACAAAATATGATAAGGATAAAAAGAAGATGTAGTTGAAATTATGAAATTATCAAACAGTATTTTCTACTTTTCTATGAAAATGTGCGTTGTCATTTCACATGTAAAACTAAAACATTTTCACTTGAAATATTCTTATATCCGATTCATCCGTAAAATACAATACCAGACTTTGCAAGAGGGCCCCAATTATTTTTTTTGCCTTTATTCTCTGTGCGAGCCTGACTACCTCTTTAACTACTTGTTTATCTGTTCTCAGGTGTCACGACTTTTGTAGCCATTGAAATGGCTTGGCAATGTCCTAAGGTTTATAGGTCCGTAAAAAGTGGTTTAAGCAAGCTAAAAGAAGCAAAATCTAAATGTGTGAACATACTGAGTGAAAGTAATAAATTTCTGAATTTTCTCATGCAGGTAAGAAAATAGTTTATTTAAAACCTGTGATTATATTTATATATAATAGCCACAGGGCTATATATTTATATTTATTATTTATTATATTTATAAATATAGCCACCAGGCTTGCAGAACAGTATCGCGAACCTATATTTAGTGAACGCGACAGGAAATTTGATTGGTAACTGATACTTATCTACTATTATATCCTGCTGTCGTAAATATAACGAGTTCGTTGTTGATAGTTTTTCAGCTATCACCAAACGATGATTAGGCTCGCTTCAAACGTCGAACTTTATGATTTCTTGAATAATGATTAAAAAAAAACAACAATGTGTTAAGTAACCGTCACCGTGCACAAATTTACATAAACGTGAACAGAAATAAAGAACAAAGACTTTCGTTGAGTTTCCAGACCATACCTCCATTGACTATGATTAAACTGTGGTTAAACTTCATAGGACAATACCTTTCTATATTTCTAAGATGTCGGAATAGAAAACTTGTTTTTAAACATCTTTGTAAATTAATCTACACTATACTGAGTCGATTATTTTTTATGTACTATTTAAAAAACGAGCATCAGATATAAAACACGAGGGCGTAGCCCGAGTGTTTTATATCTGATAAAACACGTGATGCGAGTTTTTTGAATGGCTTCAAAAACTGTGAATGAGAAACATGGATTTTAAATAGAAAATAAAATCTCTAGGGAATAGCAACTTGGTTGTCCTCTACCAAAAATTTGAATATGAATTTTAAATGCCGAGGCGTGGTAATGCCGAAGCCTACATTCTCGGCAGCGTTAACACGAACATGTCGAGTTGTGTGTTCAATAATTGTACTTTCAATTTTGCTGAAAAGCGATTCTTGTAAAGAGCTAGATCGTGGTAGTTCTTAAATTTGAATGTTGTTGTGCGAGAATTATCATTATGTGTTGAAACTATAATTATGTTAATGTAAATACGATCTTTATACAAAAAATCTTTATATAAAAATCTTTATATAAAAAATCTTTATATGAAAATCTTTATTCACGAGAAGTATTGTGTTTCTGCATGAATAAGTGTGCTTTAGCTATTATAAAGACGCATGCATGTGACTAATTTCGTAGCAGCAATTGGATAGTTGGTTTATGAATTATCAGTAATGAGTTTTTGAAGTTAACATGAGGATGATTCTAAAATAGAATTCAAACAAAACAACTATACATCCTTACAGATGATCATAAACGTTGAGTTTTCGCGAAAATATTTCATGAACTTAAATGGATAGAATTAAAATTTCATCCTCAAGGACGTTTTTGCTTTTAAAACTATCGGATGTGATGTCACAAGAGACTGTTGGTTTGGAATGCCTCTTGTGACATCACATCCGGTAACTTTGACAGCGGAAAACTCCATGAAGACGACATTTTTTGTTGACAATATATATATTATGATCTTGCCCAGGAAGACCCAAATATTACAGATCAACCTCGTACCCAGGGCATTTTGCCTCGATGGTCGAGAGCCATTTTCGTCACCTTCCACCGTGGAGGCAAAATGCACTGGGGACGAGGTTGCAGATATGTAAAATTCCCAAACGTGAGATAGTCACTTTAATAAGTCAGAGTTTCTGGTTGAGCGATCATGGACCGAAGAACGCTAAGGCCAAGGTCAAACGTCGAACTTCACATGTGTCGAACTCAATGCAAATAAGCTTAAACAAAAGACTACTTTCATTTGTATTGAGTTCCGCACATGTGAAGTTCGACGTTTGAACTAGACATAACGTAATTTATTGCATAGATAAACTGGATCTGGATTTTTGCTTGAATCTTTTTCAGGGTTGGAGACAAATAAAGGTTACATTAGCATCGGCGAAATTAAAACTTCATCTCAATCAAGTTAAAAGCTTGTGCAACGATCTGCATCGTTCAAACTGCGTCTCTACAATCGACAGGTTCCTTTCCCAAATATCTTCGGCTAACTATGGAAAAACCTTTGAACTTCAAGAAGACCTTATAACAGAACTGACTACCATCAAGTATTCATTTGCATGTTTCAAGAGAAAGGAAGAAGTAATAGCTACTGTCGCAGATTATTGTAAAAAAGGCAACGAAAATTATCACTCGTTATTTCTTCAAGCTGTAAACGATTTCTTTCCGAACTCTGATATTTGTACTGGACTCGTCACTAAAGATTACACGACAAAGGAAAATATCTTAAAGGTTCTTCAAGTTACTGCTGAGAAAAGTGGGTTTTACTCCAGCTGCAGTTTGAACAACAAAGAAATAATAACAAAAACATGTTTGAATTATACCACATTAGCTCCAAAGTATCACTTGACGATAAATGAAAAATCAAGGCTTCTTCGAGACTGCAAAAAGATTGTCCCTACTCTAGGTGAGTAATGCAACAAATATTTCTGAGTTCCAAACAGCAGTAGCGAAGTTGGACATGTAGCAACGACTGGTCGTGCTGTGCAAATTTTGAAAGAATTTACATATTCAGATCTTTAGAAATATATTGTTTTCAAAATATGCAGATGTTTATAAGTATAGGTAATCGTATGATAGCGAGTGCAATTAAGGATTTACACCACGAGTGATATATGAAAATTGTGCCAAAATTGCACGAGCCGTTAGGCGAGTGCAATTTGGCACAATTTTCAAATATCACGAGTAGTGTAAATCCTTAATTGCACGAGCAAAATCATATGATTACTCATTTATTATATGCATGGCAAAATTACGACACGTACGCTTCATCTTCTTCCAAGTCTTTAAAAACGTCTTTTCTCATTAGTTGACAACAAACCTTTTCACTCTTGGTGTCTTTGTACTCATTTCAAAATATTTACATGGAATTTTTAACTCCTAGTGTATCACAAGTCGTTGGAAAAGTGAAAACTTTCCATTGCAGAATAGGCCACCATTTTGAATTTTATTGTCAAACTTGTTCCCAGTGTCTTCTCTCTTTTCATTTATTGCACTCGAGTGCAATAAACGATTTTATTGCACTCCTCTCAACTAATCAGAATCCAGTAATTTTGTCATGTATATAATAAATTAGCATAGCATGACCAGTTGCTACGGCCATCTTCGCCATTGCCGAACAGGGATGAAAACAACTGTAATCTTCTGTCGATGGCCGGTGAAATGCTGAGCTCTACCAATTGAGCTACCGAAAAAGAGAGAAGATTATACAATGATGTACTGGTTCAATTGATATACGAATAAATATGAAAGCTGCTAACTTCTCAGAACTGAGAACTAGACATAATATGAAAAGGAGAAATAAGAGATCTCCAATATGTCGAAAAATACTTAAAGGACATTGTCAACAAAAATTAAGTTTGTCTAATATGAAAGAACTCGTAAAAAGATAAAGTAACACCTTTTACAACTTTTCCGTATTTTACTTCGTTTTTGAAATATTTCAGTTTGTTTGATATGTAAATGAGATGGTCTCTGACGTAAGGTGCAGCGTAGAGAATTTTCACTCATTAAAATATTAGTTCCACCTTCAAGTTTGTTCCACAAATTTACTTGAAAATGTGCGTATAATAACTCCTCATGATAATGAACGTTGTAATCACTGAGATATAAGACATTTTTAATGCGTGAAAATTCTCTATCCAGCACCTGACGTCAGAGACCATCTCATTACGACTCAGTGAATTTCCGGAGTATTTACACGTCATGAAGTTGGCAACGAAGCACTTCAAAACACTTCGTTATCGTACGGAAAGATAAACACAAACGCGCAATGCATGATGGTTGACACTCACTCTTTAAACACTACACGAGAGTGCTTTAAATACTTACTACGATAGAAAAGGAGCTTCCTCACGAAGATCTTCGTAATCAATTACTCATTACAACCACAAATAAACATGACACGGAATCCTTTTCAAAAGAAATTTTACTAATCCACCCAATAACCAATAATAACATCTAACACCATTGTTTTAATCTTCGGGAAATGGTCGGAGCGTGGTCGGGTATTTTTAGTCGGGGCAATGCACTCCAATTCCATAGACCTTATTCATAAATGGCGGACAATTTATGACCTTGTTTTCAAGTAAGAATCCTTTTCATTTACGTTGAAAACCGAGTTCACAACGGCAATTTATATACTGTTTAATAAACTCGCAGCACTGTTTTTATCAGATTTAAAACACGAGGGCGTATTAAACGGTAAGTTTAATAAGTTCGTTGGCGTAGTAATTTTGAAAATCAATGTTGTCTAAGCCAAGAAAATCAAAGATAAAGTTTATGTAAATCAGGACGAATCTTTGTCACATATAGAACTTACGACAGGGTAGTGATATCCTTTGTCTTTTCCTCATGAATTATTAATTGTTTTTGGAATGCATACCGTAAACTGCGGGATATAAGCCCCCCGTTTATAAGCCCCTCCGTTTATAAGCCCTCCGAATATAAGCCCCCCGTTTATAAGCCCACCCAAAACCCCTTACGGAATTGTATAAGCCCAGGGCTTATATTCCGCAATTTACGGTATCTTAATTCGGTGGCCATTTATGAATGAGTCTACACCGCGAAGAAAGCGCGCGCGTTTCAATTCCAAAGTCAACGTATATCATGTTATAAAATAACCGCAAGTAACATTTTTCATGGCTTTATTGTTAATTTAATGGCCGTTCTTTTATAAAAGAAATAAAAAACTTTGTCTTGTGTGATTATCGAGTTATAATGGCACTCGAGAAGCTAGTAAAACACTCGGCTATCGCCTCGTGTTTTACACGCACCTCGTGCCATTATAACTCGATAATCACACGCGACACGTTTTTTATTTCTTAAATAACAACGACATAAAAAGATCTTCACAACACATGAATTTTCAGCTTTCATGCTTTTAAACAAATCTCACGTGGTACAGATTGAAGATTGAGTAATTAATAATATTAAAGAACATATTGGCAATACAAAATAAGCTGATATTTTCTATCAAGTATGTGAAAGCCGGAATATAATAGTTTTATATTGTGGCAATGCTTGTAAGCGTATCAAATGTGATTTAGCATTACATGTGATTTAGCATTCTCTGCCGCAAATTAACCTTTGACGTCATGTGGTAAAGTGGTCAGTTTTGGCGTTAAGCTTACTCTCAAGATTATTTTTGAATTACCACTCTCCTCCGCAGAGGCTACTTGCGCTTTTATTTATAATGTAATATACTCTAGGTGGGCTATTCGCTTGTAGCCCGCCAGCCCGTGCTGCCCAAACTATTTGCCCGAACTCTAAAAAAGCGCAAGAAGCCTCTGCGGAGGAGAGTGTTGAATTACTATTGCACAACGAAATACAATGCTTACCAGCACATTCAAAATCTCTATTTTGTCAGCCCAAGAGCCTGGTTTAGATGGTTTGATTGTAAATGTGTTATAATAATAATAATAATAAAAGACGTATTAGGAGCATTATACAATAGTCTCAATGCTCTTACAACAATATATTCTTAAATTTACTTATAAAACTTATTACAGTTTCATTATAAGATAAAGCCTACTACATATCATATATCATATTACCACTATGAACAAAAAAAACAACTATTAATTTTAAAAAAGAAAAGTCTTCACTGCTGACTTAAAATTACCCAACATATCAAAAGCTTCTAATTTCCTCTGGTAATGAGTCACCAGTTATGATCATTTTAACAGCGATATTCTATTACGGCGAAGCTATCTACTTCGGTATAAAAAGTTATTTTTTGTTGCCAATGATATTTAACGAATGATAATTCTATATATTGTCTACCTGGGTGTTTTTACTTGACCTTAAACTGTGAGGTCAATGCAGAGGTGTCAACCATGATACTTGCAATAAAATACGGATAAACAGAAGTTTCCCTGTTATTAAAGGGGTAGTAAACCGAAAATCGTCTATCCAATTTTTATTTTATCTATTAGTACTAAAAAAATGAGGAAGAATAGCGTTCTTACTTAGTCAATATCTTATGTTGTTCCAGAGATATTGACGTTTTTGAAAGATGCAAATGAACTTATGATGTCATCTACTCCAAAATTTAAACTAAAGGAAATCTCTAAAATGAAAAATGTATAAAGCATTAACTATACACAGTGCAGTGTACCATTTTTAGTAGCATACATCTGGAACGTTTCAGCACAATCTAGCCGCTATCTCCAAAGATATTCCTCATTTTTAGAATTTGATTGGAGTAGATGACGTCATCAGGTATCTCATTTACAGCTTTTAAAAACTGAAATATCTCTGGAACAAGATAAGACATTGACAAAGTAAGAGCGCTATTCTTGCTTATTTCGAATGCACTTCTAGATAAAGCCCAAATTGGGATAAATGATTTTTGCGTCTTACTGCCCCTTTAATTAAACAACAAGCCTGAGTTTTCTATTTAACCATTATATTTATGAGCTTGAGATTTCTGTGATGACAATGACGGAGGGCGAAGCTCGAGTTATAACTATCGCCTGATCGAAATTGAGAGCAAATAATCTAATTGTTTTTGTGAAAACAAACTTTATATGACGTAATTCCTTCAAAATTATTTCAAAAAAACGAGACATATTAAGTGTTGTTTTTTTTTACGAAGAATTCAGTCATATCGCTAATTATCAATAATTCGATACTAGCGAGTAGCGTGGAAGGATTAACAATGTATTTAAGGATCAGTTCACTCAAAGTTGGAAATTTCGTGATTCAAAAAATGGCCGGCCGAGCCGGTGTAATGCATAATATTAATTTGTCAAAAGACAAAATTTGATTGTTTTTGTCTCGATCTATGGTTACTTAATTAAGTCGTAAGTGTAAGACAATGGCTGTCAGACAATTCTTGTTGGCATTCTAAATTTTTTTTTATTTAATGTGATTAGAATTATTTTTATGGTCATGACCGCAAGGACGCTTGTAGTTAAGAAACTTTAGTAGAAAAATATTTATTAAAATAATTAACCAACACGCCCTCGTTTTCTATGATCGATAGTTAACTCCGGGCTTCGCGCTCGTGCGAAATGTTCCGCGATGGCGGGAGTTTCCTTGAATCCGCGATAAGAAGAGAAATTGGGATGGAAATCTAATACTGTTCGTTAGAAAAATCGTATACAATATATATATAATATATATATATATATATATATATATATATATATATATATATATATATATATATTACAATATCTACAGATACGTGTTTCGCTGTTCCACAGCTCATCAGTGTAGCTTGGTACAATCTAGATATGGGCACGAGAACTAATTATACACAAGCGATTGCCTGTGACAACCGCTTGTGGGAGAGACAGCGGTCATGCGCACATCCAGAGAGTATTCTGCAATGGAAAGTTTCCACTTTTCCAAGACTTGTGGTATACAATGAATTAAAAATCCCATGTAAATATTTTGAAATGAGTACAAAGAACACCAAGAGTGAAAAGGTTTGTTGTCAACTAATGAAACAAGACGTTTTTAAAGACTTCGAAGAAGATGAAGCGTACGTGTCGTAATTTTGTCATGCATATAATAAATGAGTAATCATATGATTTTGCTCGTGCAATTAAGGATTTACACTACTCGTGATATTTGAAAATTGTGCCAAATTTTGGCACAATTTTCAAATATCACTTGTGGTGTAAATCCTTAATTGCACTCGCTATCATACGATTACCTATACTTATTATATACATGACAAAATTACTGGATTCTGATTGGCTGAGAGGAGTGCAATAAAATAATTGATTGCACTCGAGTGCAATAAATGAAAAGAGAGAAGACACTGGGAACAAGTTTGGCAATAAACTTATCATACTAGGTTGCCAGGTTGGATAAAATACTCCGAATAACGTTAACATATTTATTAAGAATTGATATTGATATTGAGAAATGACTTCAAGTTAGTCAAAACGTTGAATTCTCAATAAATATGTTTACGTTATTCGGAGTTACCGCGTTATTGTGTATTTTATCAAAATACTTAGTTTTCCCGTAATTAGGTTGGATAGCAACATTTTAGCGATTGATTTTTCCTCTAATTACAATTACTCTCATATTTGTAAACTACCATTCAACTTACGAATTATTTACCAATCAATAAACGTAATTAATGTTTGAATCAAATTAGGGTGTTTGTTTAAATTATGATGTTTATCAAGGTACTTAAGAAGGGTTTAGGTTTTCATCCAAAATGGCCGCCAGTGAATCACGTGACCGAGCGACCTTGTTGTCATGGGCAACCTCGTAGCGGCCGGGATGGGCAACCCGGTCTCTACCCTTAAATTAACTATTATCCTTAATTTACAAATCGCTCTAAATTAAGACTGATGATAATGGTAATGATAATGGTTAATCTAACACAACAAAGATCCTAACCCTCCCCCCGTCTAATGGGTTTTCTAACCTAACCCCCCGTCAACATTTTTTCCATCCCTAGCTCCAAGCCATCCACTCCCCTACTTGGCCAGCTAAACTTATAAACAAGTGAGAGATCTAAGCTAGTGGGATAGTAATTGACTAACATACGCATGCGCGACTCTCACGATCGCCGCTAAATTAACCATTATCCTTAATTTGGAGCGATTTGTAAATTAAGGATAATAGTTAATTTAAGGAAGAGATCGTGTTAGGATGGGAGGGGAGTGGAGCGAGAGAAGAGAAGACCCTGGTAAAGGCTGGTCACGTGACTACAAGGATATTGGATTATTTTGTAACCTGGCTTATTCTCGCTTATATCATCCAGGGGCCGGTTCGCTGTGAAAACATATATGGATAATTTAAAAATATTACAATTTATTGGAAAGACAGTAAGTACGGACTGCAGACAGAAGTTGAAAGATGGTGGATTACTTCGAAAAATACGTTGATTTACTGGACATTTGTTGCTGTCATAAGATAAACATGATCAACGCCAGAACAGTTCGAATACAGTCTGACTATGACTATTATTTTAAATATTAAAAGTGTTGAAAGCATTTATAGGGATTCCAGATTTCTGGTGTGGTTTCGGTCTCGACGTTTTATATTCAAACTGCATATTTCCAGATCTGCTACAGGTACTTTAATTCGAACAGTATATTGACCATTGGAGATGTTATTTTTGTAATTATTTATAGTCTGACAAATACAAATTAAAACTGTTGTTTAATAGTGTTTTGAGTTTTTATTACTTACTTATTGAACATATTACTGTCTTTCCAATAAATTGTAATATTTTTAAATTATCCATATACCGAGCATATAAGCGAGAATAAGCCAGGTTACAAAATAATCCAATATCCTTGGAGCCACGTGACCAGCCTTCTTCCATCGCTCCACTGACAAGACCCTGGGTACGAGGTTGATGGATTAGTGCCATGCACTTTCTGAAAAAACAGAATATTTCAGTGTTCAAGTAAAAAACCATGCCTTAACTTCCAAAATGGACATCGATCTCCGACATGCATGAGCATGACTGTGTAATGATAGCAAGCGTGTATGTGGATGATTTGAACTTTTAGTTATAGAAGTCGAAGTTGAAATGGTTTGACTTACTTGGATCAATTGATAAACAGTCTGTAAATGACTATACCAGGCACCAGGAGATGACCTAAGTGTTCGTTTCCATTCAGCTTAACCATTTCAACTTCGAGTCCTGTAAATATTATTGTGATTAAATATTATCAGCAAATGTCTTCTTTTTGTAATTCCAAGAGAAAACTAGAGCTGAACATTAAAGAGAAGCTAGGCTTCAACTGGAGAAAATAGACATGAAGAATCGGGAGAAAGGTCAAATTAGCTGTAGCAAAACAGATGAAATAATTAGTACGTGGTTATACGTCTATAGGGGCTTAGGTTTAGGATTATCTGGGGTTTATGTATTTGCTTGTGACAATGGATTTGCTCGTCAGGGTAAGTGTATTTGCTTGTCAGGGCAATGGATTTGCTCGTCAGGGTATAAGTGTATTTGCTTGTCATGACAATGGATTTGCTCGTCAGGGTAAGTGTATTTGCTTGTCAGGGCAATGGATTTGCTCATCATAAGGGTAAGTGTATTTGCTTGTCATGACAATGGTTTGCTCGTGGTAAGTGTATTTGCTTAGCAAATACATACTAGTGCCCTGACGAATAAATACATTGCCCTGTAGAGCAAATACATTGCCCTGACGTATAACTGAATCCATTGCCCTGACAAGCAAATACACTTACCCTGACGAGCAAATCCATTGTCATGACAAGCAAATACATAAACCCTGACGAGCAAATGCATTGTCATGACAAGCAAATACACTTACCCTGACGAGCAAATCCATTGCCCTGACAGTCAGGGCAATGAATTTTCTCGTCAGGGCAATGTATTTGTTTTTCAAGGCAATGTATTTGCTCGTCAGGGCAATGTATATGGAATATACGTACTATAGACATTATTCAAAAATGGCCGCCGAATTAATATTTTTATATGCATATAAATTGGCCCTGATGAACTCGTTTTTATGTACGAAATTGAAAAGGATTCTTACTTTAAAAGGGGTCAATTTAGGTCAATTTTGGTCAATTTATATGCATATAAAATAATTTTAAATTGTCGGCCATTTATGAATAAGGTCTATAGGTAGACAGCGGGTGGCGTTGTGTACAACGTATTTCTAATTTAGATATGGCACTAGCTCAGTGACCATGCATAACTATATACTTCAAGTGTTAATTGGTTTAGAGATACGATATGTACCGGCAATGTTTCTGCTAAATGATTAACACTGCATGTTTAGCCACCAACGACAGATATGAATATAATCCGATAAAATTACAACACTATGTGAACTTGAGAAGGAAATTGATAAGTAAGAACTTGAAAGACGAAAGACATCGAGGGAAATTTCCCATTCGATCAGGTTTCACGAAGTGTCGTCGTAATGTGCAAAGTTTGCATTGATTTCGTAGAATTATCTCAAAGATATATACCTGATTTTCTAAAAATGTGATAAACTCTTGGTGTCATAAGTCTAAAATATCTCAGGAACGACGAGAGATATGGAAAAGTGTTCAATTATAACCATTCAAAGAAGAACTACGAGAATAACATTAAAACAGAGTGGCCGAAATGCCTTACGATGAACGCTTGCAGCTACACTAAAGCTAGTGCGAGACACTTGAAAAACGTCGGTAGAGAATACTTACATCTCCCTGGTGGTCCGTGGTGGCATGCTATAAGACAATGTTCAGTCATAATGGCATGGCATATAATATTCGAATATAGACACACAAAGAAGACAAGGAAAACAATACTAACTTCTAATTATTAACCGAGAGCGCGGTCATTACGGGAAAATAGGGTATACATAAAAGACCGATGTCTGATATTTTCCCGTAATGACCAAGCGGTCGAGGTTGATAAGAGGTTTATTATATGGCATGGCTTTTTTAAACAACATACTTTACATATACATAAGGATTTGTGGTGAAGGAAAATTTCGAGTGTTGGAATACATACATTTTAAGACCAAACCGGGACCAGTTGCGAAAAATGCAACATCAAGGACTTCCGGCTGGAATTGAACCCGCGACCCTGCGATGCTAGTGCAGTGCTCTGACCACTGAGCTACGGAAGCCGTTGCCGAGAGTCTAGTCACGAGTTCTGTATATATAGTGGTGGTAATGGCGGGATAAGATTCTGGGTATATTATAGTTTAGTTTAGTTTAATAAATTTGCCAATATTACAAACAAGTCAAACACTGAAACATTTACATACAATAGTTACAAATATGTGGCAGGGAGTGGAAACAGGACCGAAGTCCCAATTGACATCCAATCCCCTTACAATGAGTCAATACAATAAGATATATTTACAAATATTTAAGCATGCATATATAGTTAACGCGAGCTTCCAGGGTTGCAATATGTTTCTAATTTAGATTTATATAACTTAATTAGTTTGGATTTAAAAAGTGGAAATGAGTAACATTCCTTTAAACCAGAAGGCAAGTCATTCCAAAGCAAAGCAGATCTAATAAAATACGATTTCCGAAAATAATCCTGTTTGTGCTTGATGATCAGATTGTAGTTATTAGGATGAGAGTTACGAGTCCGATAGGGCGATACAAAGGTTTCCAAAATGTTATTTGCATCGGTAACAACAAGACCGTTTCTAGACTTGAATAGTAGTAGCAGGTCAGATATTTATCTTCTTGATTCTAAAGGTAAAATGTTTATTTTTACGAGTCTCTCTGTATACGACATGTTCTTAGGGTAGTTTAAAATGAACCTGGTGGCCCTGCGCTGAACATTTTCAACCAGTAGCTGATATTTGATTAAATATGGACACCATAGATTGCTAGCATATTCTAGTTTAGGTCTGATTATTGAGCAATAAAGCAGCTTTCTGGTACTTATATCATCAATGTCTCGACACACTCTTTTGACGAGGCCAAGGGTCCTATTAGCTTTACACGTGATATTTTCGATATGGTTTGACCATGATAGATTGTTAGCGATAGTGACACCAAGATCTGTTATATTTGGAACTGACGTTAACTGCTGACCTGCCAAGCTGTAAGTCCTGTCCAAAGGATTACACGGTATCCTCTTCCTAGAAAAATGCAAAACTTTACACTTGGCTAAGCTGTACGACATAGCCCAGTCCTGGTTCCATTGATGAAGAGAATCTAGATCTTTTTGAAGGAGATTGCTATTTCTTTGGTGTTTAATTGATCTAAATCGTTTAAAATCATCCGCGTAAAGGGCAATTGATGAATTATACTGAATATAATCAGGAGCATCGTTCATATACACCAGGAAAAGAAGAGGGCCCAAAATGGAGCCTTGGGATACGCCGGATGTGACTGGGAGCCAATCAGAATAGGCACCTTCTACAACAACCCTTTGCTGTCTACCGGAAAGGTAGCTAGTAAACCACGCAAGAAGAGGACCAGTAATTCCATGATTTTTCAGCTTGATTAACATCAGGTTGTGTGGAACCGTGTCGAAGGCTTTAGTCAGATCGAGATAAATGGAATCAACTTCTATCCCGCCAGCAAGAGAATCCAATATATGATGGTAGACCTCAAGCAACTGAGTAGTTGTAGACCGGCCCTTAAGGAAGCCATGTTGTAAATGAGTGAAAGTAGGACCTAGATGTTGGAAACAGTGGTTGAAAACGCATCTTTCTAAGACTTTAGATATTGTACTCAATAAGGAAATGGGCCTGTAATTACAAGGTAATGTTGGATCGTCTTTCTTGTACACAGCAGCAATGTTAGCAAGCTTCCAATTTGCAGGCACCATGCCAAGAGAGAGTGATACATTAAATAACCGGCATAAAGAGGGAGCAATGTTTTCAGCCACATTGAATATAGGTAATTTTTGGCATTTCACTCGATTAAACTACATGTTCATAAGGATTTGTGGTGAAGGAAAATTTCGAGTGTTGGAATATATACATTTTAAGACCAAACCGGGACCAGTTGCGAAAAATGCAACTTCAATACGTTTTGAATGACAGAATCGTCATTTTCAATCTTGTACTTGTTCTTCTATGCTTTCATGATAGTAACACTCTCATGTAGATTGTTCATCGTCCGACTCGTACATGATTTAGTGCTTAATTTACTAAATTTGTTCAAGTTTTGCTGCTTTTCAAAGTTTCCTATCGTTGTTCGCTCCTTTGTAAACAAAATGGTTGACAAAATCCGTAATCCGGACCGGTCCATTACGGGAAATAACGGACCGGTACGTGACGTGTCTCAGCCAATCAGAGCACGCAATTTCACCGGAAGTAGCTTGTGCCATATAATAAGTATGCATAATATACAAAATTACCAAAATGAATAAAAATGTTCAAAAAGTGACTATGAAACGAAAAATTGAACTTTATGACCCACTTTGGTACTTCCTGATGCGCTGGATATTATTGTGCTATCGGTTTTTCAATCATGGTATTGGAAAGTGCTTTTATCGATCGACGACGTTCAATCATCGCTATTTTGATAGAAAAAATGTGTGGGACCGAAGAAGCAGTCTAGTGACGTCACACGCGTTAGAGTACTTGAATGCTTAGCTGTGGAAATATTACTGATGTTTGAGTTAGAGTCAACTTCCTCTTCTGAAAGCGAGATCAGTAATGATTTTTTCATCTCTAGAATCTATACCGACTCTAACGTGTGACGTCAAAGAGGTGATTTGACTGCGCGACGATGTGGAAAAAAATTGGTGTAATTTCAAATACACCAATTTTCAATATTTTTCAAATCCCCCCTTTTTACACCCGAAAATTTTGGGGAACCCCCAATTTCTCATCAGTCCCCCCACAATATTTTGTGCATATTGAGAATGGTGTTGATCCGCGATCCACTGATTCAGCCGGTGACAATGCATATCATAAATATGATCAACTACTGTGTTGTTGATCATGCTGAGGACGGAGTAGCGTGAAGGATAGGAAAATCTCTTTAGTGTAATACATAATCCTTCTAATCCATTGCATTTCGTACCTTGGTTGCAAACAAAGTTATCGGGAATGTTCAAAACTTCAGCAAGTGTGGGAATGTCATCTTTTGCAAACCGAAAGTCAGCAGGACATTCATAGTTGTCAAATCTTCCAAATCGTTGTATGGGAACTCGGGATTTTTTTGATGTATTTGCTTGTGTAAGCAGTGAAAATTCTTCTTCATCGATAACGCTATCGAGGTAGCTGTCCGCAATTAAATTTCTTACATCTCGAAAGCGAGCCATCACGAACGCCGTCGTCGCGAAATCTCAATAGTTGTATTTTCCCTCCGCGACAAGGGCCCGCCCCAGTCCTCTACTCTGACTAACGCGTCGTCGTGATCTTAAGGTCCCTAGCTATTGTCTGACTACCATGCGGGTTCGACCAGGAACGAACCCTGCATCTCCGAAACAGTAGATAGATAGATAGAAAATAGAAAACTTTATTTAAACACGCTGACCCCGTCAACCGAAGCTGATTTCCACGAGGGGCGTGTACAAAAGGAGTATATACAGATATAGAATTTTAAAGTTATTTACAAAATATATAAGATATATAGTATTAAATGAACTAACTTAATTAACTAGTATAGTAATCTATTTACAGGTACATCTATAATTGCATTAGTTATCAATGTGAACCGCAATTTTCTTTCGAAAGGAAGAAAGGGATTTGCTTTCTCTAATTTCTTTTGGAATAGAATTCCAAAGGTATGCTCCATCATACATAAAACTTTTTTTCATATTATTAGTACGCGGTTGCGGTAAACAAAGACTACTTGAAATGTTCCGAAGTTTGTAGTTTGTCATCTCACCTTTATATGTTAAAAGATTAGTGAGTGACTTAGGACCCATTTTATTTAATAATTTGTACATGATTTTTGCTTTAGCTTTCTTCCTTTCTGTTTTAAGTGGCTTCCAGCTCAATGCTTGCAAAACAACAGAGTGATCTGTGTCATTGCTCATATTCATGATAATTCGAGCAGCTCTATTTTGGAGTTTTTGGAGTCTTTTTTATTGTGTTTCACCGAACACATCCCATACTTCACAGCAGTAATCGAAGTATGTGCGAACAATTGCATTATAAACAGAAAGAAGTGTTTGCTTATCAGCAACTTCTTTTAGACGTCGAAGAGCCGAGATTCCGGATGCTATTTTCTTGCAAATATTCTCAAATGCTTTTTTCATGTCAATTAAGACTACTAAGTTAAACATTTTCCGGTCTAAATTCATATACCAGTCATTTGTACAGTCCAGTAATGCTGTAGCTGTAGAGTGAAATTTTCGAAAACCAAATTGACAATCACTTAGAAGTCCAATTTTTGTTAAATAAATGTATAGTTGATCATACAGAATTCGTTCCATAATTTTGCTAATGGCTGGCAAAACTGAAATTGGTCTGTAATTTCCTGGCACGTTTCGTTGGCCATTTTTATAGAGAGGTATTACTCTAGCCGTTTTACATTCATCAGGGAAAAAGGATAAAGTAATTGCCTGATTGAAAATGTGCACTGCAATATCAGATTCATTGACATAGCTATTTTAATAATTTTACAAGAAATCTTATCAACACCTGTGGCTTAGTGTTAGTTTAACATATTGCTATTTGCTTAGTTTAACTGGGTTAGTTTTGGGCAACGGTTAGTTACTAACAACTCATATGTTATATAGGGTTAACCATGGGCAAACCCGGGTTAGTTTGCGCAGTGTAAATTGGACTTAATGTCGGAATTCCGTCCACGCGATAACGCGGCAAAAAATCATTTGAATACGAAATGAATATATACAACACCCGAATATACCGTACGAGTTCATACCGCTTTCGATTTTTACCTCACTTCATGCTGGAACACAAATCATAATAATTTTATTCTATTTAGCTGGCCAACTCATTTTTAACAACTGCGCCCACTACTGTAAATCACTTTTGGCATAGTTAGGTCCTTGAACGATATTGAATAAAATCGGAACTTAATGAGTATGGCTTGTTATTAATTTTACGAGCCTTTATGTACCTATTTCCTGTGTAGCTTGATTTCCCCTCGATTTAAAATTCAAATAAGAAACTAATTATCATGACATTGTATTTGAAGTAAATAAGAAGAACTGAAAATCATTCAAAGCTCACAACCAACATAAAGAACAAGCGAAGAAGAGTGGAGAGAACTTCGTATCAAGGTAAACTTTTACATATCATTCTTTATGCTTTACAGAAACAAGTAGTATTTTAATCAACTCTTGCTGCATCCGAAATGTTATTTATAAAGCAAAATATCCGACTTCGTTTCTGCAATAATAGATTTAGTATTTCGCTTAATAGAATATTCGCTTAATAGAAAGCTCCTAGCAATAGTAACAATATTTTCGGCTGGTACGTTGGACAAAAGCACCTTTACCACGTTACGCTTATATGAGTTTGTGTCTCAACCATGTCTTGCAAGATTATTGATTCTTGATTGCTTTCAGTCTATATTTTAAAAACTGTCCGACATTACATATCAGCATTTTTAACACAGGCTACAAGTTGTACAGCCCTTATTATTCGAATACTGTATATAAGGATATCAAATATAGTATAGTCAATCTTTAGAACCTGTTTCTATATCACCAGGTATACAAACTTTGGCGCCAACTGAATATTCATGACATTCAAGTCTTGATCAAATTATAAAACATTTTATTTCTGAAACATGAGAATTTATCGACATGATTAACCTACACTATTGAGTCAACGGAAAATTATTGATTCGAGCGAGATTTCATGAACTAGCGCCTATATTCTGGTGCACTGCTTTGGCGGTACAGCTATGCCTATGCATGCATGTACATGGTAATTAATGTAGACGAAATATTGTAGCGACAACAATTAACGCTTATCTATGAGGATGTGCAATTCTTCAAATATTGTTGGGTAACATTTATTTAACTGACTGCCCCAACCGGGAATCGAACCCTCGTCTCCGAATCAACGTTTCGGCGCTCTATAACCTTTGAGCTACATGTATTGAGACACGGTCAGAACAATCAGTGCAGGTTTCTCCATATTTAAATTCGCCGCTTTCACTTAAACACCAACAGGCAGACATCGCATCTAACCATAGCGTGGAGTAAGGCCTCTCGAGCGCCACTTTCCAAAGTAGCGAAGCGATACACAACTTCTTGTATACAGAGGGCTTTAAGAATAATAATTAATAATAATAAACTTTTTCCACACATGTATTTGACTATATTAAATCATCTCTAATATTAATTATTTATTTAACTATATATTGCATACAACATTATTTAACCGTTTGTCATCCCATTTTAATTTGGTTGAACATGGACATCTGATCAAGCATTTGGCTAACATTATTATCTATAGTAAAATATATTGGACTGAAGCGGTCCAACAATGGTGGCATGTGCATGCATACAACACAAAGCTGGATAAGGTTGTTCGTTTGGACATGAGGTATCGCTATTGGGTTGTTTTGGCAAGTCTTGGGTGATGATGGTGATGGTGAAACAACATATGCGATGTAATTTGAGTAAAGCGATGTGTAATTATTTAGGCGGTAATATAATTGTAATGATTAAATACTATGCACGCACGCAGAGGAAATAATATTATAAAGATAATAGTATTATATATCATGATATATTTTATATTTTTGTTTTACAACCATACTTATTGCAAGGTTTAGTCCATATTAATTGTTCTTTCTTGAAACCACGTACCAACATGCCCTTTTTGGTGGTGTCCCCTGCAACACACGCATCTCACGAAGTGCATGCTTCGCGGCGTAACGAAAGAGCGGGATGGAGTCACAAACAAATCTCTTAAAAAACCCGGTTGACGAAGAAATCACTTGAAAACTATGCTGTTTGTTAGAGGGTATTTAAATGAGGCTGGCCTGAGTTCAGGTTGGACAGCTTTAGTTTGGATGTAGTGTTTTACTTGTAGGTAATTATTAAAACATGGGTCAGGTTTGATATTAGTTCATCATTGGCGACGAAACTCGGGTTCATACTAGATCGATTGTTCATGCTAAACACCAGGCCGGTATTATAATGTAAACAAGATCTAACTCTTATCTTTATATAACGATCCTTCTAAGGGCCCGGATGTTTATATGAGCTGAGCTAGCCCAGCTAACTAGGCTGAGTTTTGTCACGAAAATCTTTCCTCGATCCAAAAAGATAATTTGAATTAACTTTATGTTCTTCCTACAGCCAAACTAAACCAGTTCTACTTTGAAATATTATTTTGGGTGTTTATGGTAGCCGTGATAAAAACTTCGCTAAGCGAATCAGCTCGGCTAATCGGGGCTATCCCGGCTCATATAAACGGCCTAAAAGTTTCATATTATTAACAGCCTCAATATTATAGTAATTGAGCTAGGAAACGTAGTTTGAATATAAACATCAAAACCCAACAAATAACTCTTAGCCTTAGGTACAATATTTTAGTCGAATGTTTTAATATAGCTAATTAATATATGCAAGGCTGATTGCAAGGCCGTGGAACAAAAATAGTTTTTCATAGTTCCTCTCTCTTTTCATTTTACATTTGAAGGTTATAGAAACGCATGAATATGGAATACTGGAATATGGAATACTGGAAATATTATACCTCCTTTTTAGAGTTTCTCTGTGTATTTCTACTCTGCCTATACGCAGCACAACACGCTTGCAACAATTTGCCGACTTGAGTGGATAATTTGATAAATATCAAGACATTTTCTTGATAGAAATTACGACTCTCATCTTTAAAGAGGAACTTTATGAGACGACTAAACAGTGCATCCTCCTTTTGTTACAATTGAAAGAACTTGGAAGTTATTTAACAATTAAGTCACCTTAATCTTTTTTTAATTATATAAGGAGAGGAAGTATATTAAGATATTTAATTATTTATATTGACTCTGTGCAGTCTATTAACTATGATCTCGGCATGACGTCAATGATAAAATGCACCAGTGAACAAGCTTAATTCCTCCTTTTGTCAATGAATGTCATCATTGGCCTACGGGCAAAATTTTGTATGGGGGGCTGAGCTTAACTTGCCCGAATAAATTATGACGTCAATGTTACTGAAGAACACGAATTGTCATCGTTTAGCCTAAGCATTATTACACATGCACGTTTTTCATTAATGTATATGAACATGCATTAGAAACATGTACATTAGGGGGTCCGGGGGCATGCTCCCCCGAGAAAATTTTGAATTTTTGATTCCCTGAAAATTATTTCCTGTAATTTACGGGCACTCGTTTTTGCAGCCGCGGCAGTGTGCGGGATTCGAATTATTTAATTACCGTTAAAGTAACACAGATTTAATTTTCCAAATTTCGACCGCGTGGATATCTCTCCCGCAACGCGCATAGGGAATGCGTTGCACGACGGCAGAAGAGAAGGAAGGAAAAGCAATAATTAGCTACAAAACCAAATGTATTAGGTATATTCAAGTTGAAGCGTTTAAGAAGAGCTGAGAGTAGCTCAGTCAAATTTAAATTTAAATTAATCAATTCGTCGTCGCGAAATCCACCAATGGTATTTGTAGAATCAGTACCAGGTTTCCCGCGTCTGTAGAACTTTAACGTTTTTATATTTCTTGACTTCTGTACCCAGGTACTACGCCTTCGCTCGGTGTCCGTGCACTTTGAGACGGGAACCGTGATAATGTTATGACCACATTAGTGCCTGAGCACCGTACCTGCAGGGTACGTAGTTTGAACAGGCCCTCAGAAAATACTGCCGGGCTAGCCAGTGACAAACAACCAATAATTAAAGGAAATTGGCAACAAAAAATAAGCACCTTTTCGCGGATCAAAGTACGTAACTTAAATAGCCTGAATATAGTAGTTTAAGGCTGTAAAAATGCTCATAAAGCGTATTCATTGCACTGTCAAAGTTGCTAACCTGAATCATTGTCCGCCATCTTGGATGTATTTTCGATATTGCGTGTGACGTCACAACCGGGGGTAAAAGGAAATTTTTATCTAGCCATCCTCATGTCTTTATATGTTTGAAACTTGATTTTTGTGAGTGTCTTCCTTTTTCAGTTGAACCACACTATTTTAAAAAGCATTCCGCGGAAACTTGGCTACCCAAAGAGAGGTTTACCCCGGGTGTGACGTCACCAACTTCCCATTTAATAGGGCAAAGTATTACAACTAAATGGCGGATGACAGGATTGTCTTTGGTCAAAATTAGTGCTGTTGATTTGTACAGGAGTAGTGGCTTGTTTACTTGGATTACCTTTGTAAGCCAGTTTGTTAATAATCATAAGTCAAAAATTTGAAATTGTGATTTATGTTGCCAATGTCATTTAGTGAGTGGTGGTGAGCAATTTATATGGAACGGCATTTTCATGCAGTGAGGATAATAAGAATAAATATGAAAGTTGCTAAGTTCTCAAAAGAACTGGATATAGTATGAAAAGAAATAATTATAAGAGATCTTCAATGTGTCTTTAAGTAAGTAAGAGTTAATTATACCAAGACCCGAGGCTTTTAGCCAAACAAAGCACAGAGGACATGTAGCGTCCGAGGGCTGTATTTGGCTAAAAGCCTAGCTCCTGACTTATTTCATGATTGAGGAGGTTTTCCAACAAAGTTTTGTCTATTTTATCCACCTTGAACAAAGATTTCCCTAGTTTTTTTCTTCATTTCTTATCTAATTAGTATTCATGGTCTTTATGCTATACAGTGTGTATAAAAAAAACCGCTACCGGAAGCAACTGTGAATTAGCATTTTTTTCAAAGAACCCATTGCAATAGTTTGAAGGCTTAGACACCTCTGAGCAACGAATGCGTAAAAAATAACTTGGATTGCATTCGTATTGAAAATTAACTGCTTTCTCTCTTCTTGATTAACGCAGCGCTTGGACCATCTTAATTTCCCAGGTGTATAATTTTTTTTAAAATTACAATAGGTCTCTTTAAGAATGCTAATTAATTTTCTAAGGGTAGCAGTTTTTTTGATACACACTGTACTGTATACTGCCCGCGGTGCATCAAAGAAAACCGACTCGATCATAAACTAAGAGTACTTATAGTCGTATACGTGTATCCTGGACGACGTTTCTTTCTTTGAGTTATACAAATTGCAGTCATAGACTGCATTACATGTTCAAATATTATAATATTGCAATAAAATACAAATATAATAGATTAAATAATTTACTATAACTTTAAATTATATAATTAAAATTTCGGAAGATTTTAAATTATTAAATTACAAAGAATGACTGCTTGCATAATGAACAATAAATGATCCCTAAACCGATTTGTTTAAGACCTAGCCTTTGGCGTCAATAGTTGATTTGTAAGCTTATGGTTATTATCATGAAAACTAATGACATCAAATAACTTGGTGGATAGAACTTCACGTTTGTCAAAAAGAGTAGGGATTCCAATATTTTCAATTGCGTCAATTCGGATGATGTGTTCCTTTCAACAGCATTTACAAGCTGTTCCTGAAAACGCAACGAAATTTTAATAAGACAAATAATTATGGACAAGATCTCATTAAGCGTGCCAGCAAGGTTCTCAGATGAGAAACTCGATTTAGACAAGAAACCCGACATCAATGCTTCGTCGAGTTATGGATTTACGTTGGGAGACAACTAAAATACCTAGTGTTGCTCTCTGCTATCACCTTGTCCTCTACTATCTCGACGGAGCATGCGCCAAGAACCATTTCTTAATGTTTCTATCACGTCAAATACGATATTTCTGATATACATTCAAATTTGAAGAAATAACTAGGATTTCTCCCGCTCACAATTACTAAAAAAATTAATTTAGGTATTCCTAACACTAGCTCGACGATACTATTTGTATCTCCACAAGGTCTTGTAATATCTATATATATTTATAACCCTGCTTAAGCGGACTGACCCCTTTTAAATACGACACGTATTAAAATATTTGTAAACATTTTTAGAAGAACACAGGCGGGTTTAGGGTTAGGATTGGTGTTTTGGGGGTTGCCGTTCTATTAGGGTTATTGGATTCATGATAATGATAAATCTTTATGCCATTTAAGATTTCATGATTATAATGAACCTCTTTGAGAGAATGTGCTGGCTACGAATCGGCTACGAACTGATTACGAAGAAACGAAGTTGCCTGCTGACCAAATATATCGATGTCATCCGCAACGAACGCTCGTGATGGGTCGGCGTGAGATCATATTTAGCTAACGTATAGTCCGCGTCTTTGGGGCGATGTTTTTAGTTGTACCGTAAACTGGGGTTGGGAAGACACTTAATGCGGGCGGTTAGAAAACTCATTTAGAGGGGTAAGGTTAGAAAAGTCATTAGCTACAGTAGGCGTGTGGTTAGGGTTAGCATCTAAGTTGTTTTGGGGTTAGTCCAACCTGGAAGGTCGGCGAAAATGGCCCTGGGATTGGCTGGTCCATTCTATAATGCGATTGGCTTGTCATAAAACTCAATTAATTCAGCCGAGTATAATTTATTCATTTAGATCTGAATGCTGTCTTCAAATTTTACAGCAAATTTGAAGTGATAGCTTTCGTTAAATTGGATATATGCTTCTTTATACCTTTTGTAAGAGATAACCATGGATGTATGGTGGATTATCAAGCTTGTTAGCTGCTTTTATGCCAACGAATGCTGAGATGAACAACTCTGAAGATATTTGAATATTTCTCAATTATTCTGGTCAACAAAGTAGACAAAGGCAATGGAACAAAGACCACAAAAATTATCATATCTAAACACCCAGAAATTCTGGGTGTCATGTGACCAGCCGATCCCAGGGCCATTTTCGCAGACCTTCCACCGTGGAAGCAAAACGCCCTGGAAACGAGGTTGGGGGGTTAGTGGTTATTTACATGATTAAGTAGCGCTATGGTTATACTAAAAAACATCGTCCCAACGACGCGGCTGACTACGTTAGCTCAATATGATAACGCCGACCCTCGTAATGTCGTCAAACCGTTTAACGTGGTACATGTATTAAAACTTTTCTTTGTATTTCTAGAATGAAGGTTGATTTGAAAATTCTCGGAATCCTTCTTGTAATCTTCGTTCACTTGGCTTACATCTCTGGATGGGGTCCTCGTATTCGAGTTCGAATTCCAGTTTTCAGAAAGGTTGTTCGAACTGTTAGCACTGGGGTGCGTAAAGCTGGGCAGGGAATCAATACTGGGATTAGGAAGGCCGGAAAGGGAATCAAAACTGGTGTGAGGAAGACCGGTGAAGGGCTAAAAAAGACTGGTAAAGTATTAGGAAAAGTTGGTAAAGTGACAGGAAAGGCTTTGTATAAAGGTTTAAGAGAATCGGGAAAGGCATTGATAACAACGTCGAATTTTGTTGGAGATATCTTGGATAAGGTAAGGGAATAGTAACCTTGAATAATAATCTTAACCAATAATAATAATAATAATAATAATAATAATAATAATAATAATAATAATAATAATAATAATAATAATAATGATAATGATGATGATGATGATGATGATGATGATGATGATGATGATGATAATAATAATAATAGTAATAATAATAATGATAATGATAATGATAATGATAATGATAATGATAATAATAATAATAATAATAATAATAATAATATTTTTTCTCTCTGAACTATAGAACCCAAGCATAAATTACATCAGCTTAGTTCAAATTCTAATTAAGTACATCCAAGTTTCATTTTGAGTTGTTCCATGCACAGCACGACAGCTATATATATATATACACACTAAGACACTAATAAGACAGTAATTTCTTCACTCTATGGCGCCAAATATAATTTGACCCAATAATGGCTGAAATTGAACAATCACGTATAACGCCTTTCAAAACATCCTTGTCTCTAGAAAATGTTTTTAAGTTCGACCATACATCTTGATGAACTGTTACAAGTGAACAAAAACATAGCACAAATAATTTCGTATCGTAACCATTTCGCCTCAAACACTCCACCAACGGATCATGTGGAACCATTTTAGAATCTCTAGCCAAGTCAAAATAACCTTCGCTCTCCATCTGACTCTCAGTGGCTCAATGCATGTTAGAGCGTCTCACTGGTAATCAGAAGGTTACTGCAGGTTCGATTCCTGTCTGGGACTCAGAATCATTTTTCTGAGGATATAAAATTGACAATCCTCTAATGTTTCCTCAACCTCGTACCCAAGGTCTTATCTCCGCTCCCGGGGAGCGGAGATAAGACCCTGGGTACGAGGTTGATGTTTCCTCAGGCACATTAATGTAAATAATATATTGTAAATAAATATTATTTATTTTTACATTTTAGATCAACTAAGTTAAGTTTATTTGGAAAAAGCTTGGCGCTTGCTGTATCCCCATACCTTGGCTTTGCAGAGCAAAGAGGAACTATGAAGCAGTTCAGAAAGAGTTGAAGTTTTACAACAGAATTATTGATGAAAGATGGAAACAAGGTTAGTTGGATAAGTTTATATTATAAACTAACATTTTAAGGGTGTTCGGACGTATTCCGTTGCTAAACAACCGGTTGCTAAGGAAAGGTCATCCTTCGTGAAGGGATACTAAATTCAAGATATAACCAAGATATTTTATGTGTACAATATGTAGGCAAATTTCTTTCGTCCGGTGACGTAATTTGATGACGTCACATTGACGCCATCGACAAACACAAAAACTCTATAATGTTCGTCATTTTTTACATTATGCTACATTTTTTGGTGTCATATAAAGTTATGAAAATTTAATTGTGTTTATTGACCTTAAAAACTCGATATCCTGGCAGCTACTTTTTAAGAATTCTTAAAATGCATCAGTAGTTTTATGAAGGTAACCGTTATAGCGTAGTGCTCATAGTTATTTTACTTAAAAATAGATAACCAATTAATTTGCCAGTATGAATGATTTTACAGTGGACACTACATGTATCTCTGAGAGCCTTTAAACTATCAACCTTGTGTTGTTGTGAATTTCATATAAAATATGAAACATGAGGAACAGTGTTTCATCAGGATATCCAAACACCGACACGTTGGTTGAAAACCGAGGCGAAGCCGAGGTTTTTTAACAAACTTCGAGGTGTTTGGATATTCTGATGAAACACTTTACCGAGTGTTTTATGTTACATCTCAAACAAATCAGTATTTTAAGAGAAAATCGAGGTGAAAGTTGGCTTAATTTGTGTAATTTCTTCCTCCGATATCCAAACCACCGTCTCTGTGCTGATTTCTTTGTTTTCGGCTCATAAATTATGGCTCGCTCGCCATATCCATAATTACTTTTAAAAAGTAGAGAACATTTTCCGTGTTTACATACAGTTATACTGTTATAGAAACACGAGTGAAAGTTTGTGAGGAACTTTCTCGAGTATTTCTGCAACGTACGGGAACACGAAAAGACGCGTCGTCGGCTGCTCAGTTGAACATAACGCTCTTAACTGTGAAGAAAAGCATCCAATCTTCTCGTTTTTGTTCTTGTTGCCTGTCACAGAACATATTTATCGACATTTTACGGGCCGTAGCACGAGAAAGTCAATTGGGGGGGGGGGGATGTCATCATTGAAATTAATATCTCTTAAATAGGCTTCCTGACTTCTGAGAGTAATTTCCAGCAAGTTTAAACGGATCTAAACTGGCATGAAATCGCCAGAGCAAATTATTGGGGGGTTACGGCCATGTTTTAACTATTTGTGAGCAAAATTTCGTCTTACAGTCCATTTTATAAAAATAGCGGGAAACATGCATGTTTTCCATCGAGTTATAGAAACACGGCTTTCAGCCAATCAGCGCGTGCGTTTTTAATTTGTTATTTTATAAATGCTCATATCAGAAATTTCTTGCCAACATATAATGATTGTCAGGTATTTTACACTTCAATTCTTCTTTTGTTTGATCTTCAGTGGAAACCGTGTTTCAATGGATAAACAAAGTTAATGAAAACATTGAAGACATTGCATATAGCGTGGAGAGAATTACTGTTGGTGCTGAAGGTGTTGTCTTACCACTGCTTCCACCTCTGATGATTAAGTATAACACAAAAATGAATACAATCAAGGTAAAACATCCTAATATTATATAATATCCAGGCCAGGTTATATATATATATATATATATATATATATATAGGATTTATGGTGAAGGAAAATTTCGAGTGTTGGAATACATACATTTTAAGACCAAACCGGGACCAGTTGCGAAAAATGCAACTTCAAGGCCTTCCGGCTGGAATTGAACCCGCGACCCTGCGATGCTAGTGCAGTGCTCTGATCACTGAGCTACGGAAGCCGTTGCCGAGAGCCTAGTCACGAGTTCTGTATATATGGTGGTAATGCCGGGATAAGATTCAGGGTATATTATATATAGGTACATGTATATATATATATATAGGTATATATATATATATATATATATATATATATATATATATATATATATATATATATATATATATATATATATATATATATATATATATATATATATATATATATATATATATATATATATATATATATATATATATATATATATATATATATATATATATATATATATATATATAGTTTGAATAGAAAGAAATGTAGGCAGACCAAAACGATGAATCTCGCGGTGAAGGATCCAACATGGATACAAACGCTGCTCTTGATTTTATAGGAGAATAGAAGAGAATGCAGAGACAGACAAAACTTATCACCGGTCCATAAAAAATGTTTAATACGTTTCGGACATTCGTCCTTCTTCAGTTAAAAATATTTTGAAAAAAATTAATACAAGGTGGGGCTATGCTAAAATTATACATAAATTAACATAATACAAAGTAAAAATAAATCATGCTTGTCCATGATTACGGGTAAGAATACATGTGAGATAGCTACCCATTTTAGCAAGACCTCTCGTGTCCTGGGGGATTTTGATTTTGTTGTTAATATTAAAAGGATTGTCAATACTTCTAGTTTGAATGTAGAGAAAATTTTACAAGATAGGGAGGCGTATTGGACTGCACAATTATGTACTTTACAACCCACTTGTTTGAATAAAAGATGTAATATCGAATAATTACTGTCAAGGACAAGCATGACTTATTTTTACTTTGTATTACGTTAATTTATGTATAATTTTAGCACCACCTATTAGTTTTTTCAAAATATTTTTAACTGAAGGACGAATGTCCGTAACGTATTAAAACATTTTTTATGGACCGGTGAGAAGTTTTTTATATATATATATATATAGCACAATATCTACAGACACGTGTTTCGCTTATATATATATATATATATATATATATATATATATTATATATATTATATATTATATATATATTATATATATATTATATACATATATAAGTTTCTGCATTCAGATTTGTTGATGCAATGGGCGACCCTTAATATAATATAATAAAATGTAATGTGTTTTTTCCTCGACATTAATTTTCAGCAAGATGTTAAGTGGAAGAACTCTTCAGTTGTGCATTTAACACGTCAAGGTATGAGCCAGAATGTATGTGTGTACGAATATTGTAGCTTGAAGTAGCCAGAGGATACATGAAAGTCCGTGGAGGCGGGATACTTGCAGGGTTTTTTAGCCCCCTAATAATTTTAAGTCAAGGTTCGAGCGCGAACCAGTCACTATAGGACATGGAACTTACGCCAGCAATTACTATGCTAAGGAGATATACCGCATAATCCAACATGGCTGCCAATTCTATAGAGAACTACATTACAACTTTTGTTCTTATTTTCATAATAATAATAATGGTTGGTTGATCAGTTCGCGATATCAGAAATTATTGGAAATTGCTTTCGTAATGTTCTGCGTTGTAGTTTACAGTTCTCACGTTTTGTATAAATGATCATCTATGAATGGTTTCGCTCGAAACATCATGATTTTGTTGCTAAAAATCTCTTGGCAGTTTACCACTTTTTCGCATTGCTATGCATATAACCAAATCACTGCCTACGCAGCACTCTAACTTTTTTACACCGATGGCAATGAAGGTTGGCAAAACGTACATTTTCTCACACGTGTGCTTTTTTTGCCTTCCACAATTTGACATTTGTTTTGTTTGGTTTAGTTTCATTATATTACCTTGATTGATAATAATTTAATATTCTTAAGTTTAGCAGTTTTTAGATGTATTTCAAGCCGGTATTTTAGAAAAGGTAAATTTCAAAATTTCCGAGCCTTTGTACAAACACGTGCGATTAGCCACAGGGAGTTACCGTGTAAAATAACTAAGAATGTGCAGTTAAAAGGCTTTTCCAGCTATCTAAAGTAGCCACTAATCTCTGAATTTGTATTGTCTTATTTGGAAGAACTTTTAAAATGATAAAGTAACTTATTTTGAAGATTTTCGTTTTTCGCTTTCTTTGTGAGATATATCAGTTTGTTTGATATGCAAATATCCGGAAGTTACGTCATACATGCATAATTATGAATTATCAGAGAATGTTATATATCTTTGCGTTCATCAAATAAAAACACTAAAGTGTGAATAACACATGTGCATGTTTCTCACACAACAAGGATTTCAACAAGGATTTGTTAAAGGATTTCGTTCGAGAATGAAAGAGATACACACATTTCTCCAATAAGTCATTATGTATGTGTGACGTAAATTCCGGACATTTGCATATCAAACAAACTGATATATCTCAAAACGAAAGCAAAGAAACGAAAATCTTCAAAAGAAGTTACTTTATCATTTTAAAAGTTCTTCCAAATAAGACAATAAAAAATGTTGAGGTTGGGGACATTAGCATTTAACTCAATAAAAAAAGTCTTTAAAATTTATCGAGTGCCAATTTGCTTGTCTAAGAAATTTACGGCCAGCATTAATTTGGCCAATAAACATAAGAGAACTGAGACGTGTCGCTTGTGACTTCATCTACTCCAGACATGAAGTTTGCGCCTTTTGCTATTACTCGTATCAGAACTCGATTCAGAGTTTGAAGACATATTTTTTAACGAAACTATGCGCAGGAAAACAGTTCTACGCTGTAATGTAAGCAATTTAAAGTAAATTCAATAGCTATGCTGTGTTTGTGTTGAGTAGATAACGTCATAGCACGTCGTTAATCGAAATAGTTAAGTGCGTTTATTTAATAATTTTTCGGTTTATTGACATTCTTATTATCTCTCTTATATCCAATTGAAGATAGCCGTCATATTGACTGGTAACGATAAGGGATAAGAGTGTATCTTAGGGATTCATGAGATTATTTGTAGAGTAAGGTCGCAGTGCTCTAGAAGAAGGTCTGTGATTGGTTAGAAGCTTTCTGTGATTGGTTAGGATCTCCTGTGAGATGGGGGAAATGAGTCGTAATTTAAACCAATGACAATCGACGTTCTAGAGCACTGCGACCTGACCCTATTTGTAGGAACTTATTCGGTACACCGCTTGTGATACACGCGGGCTCAAATAACCGCGATTAATTAAAATAAGGTTTCCGCGGAAAGACTGAAAACTAGTTGTTCCAAGGTACAACTAGTTTCCAGTCTTTCCGCGGAAACCTTATTTTAAAAATACTTTCGATCAACATTTCTCAGCGATCACCATTTATGGCCATGTCTACGAAATGAATGGCGGACCGATTGTTCGTTCAAATGCCTTGTTTTAGAACAGATCTCACGCGAACAAAACAAGAAATTAAATGTGTGTCTTCATTTTCATTTCCGTATACCTGCAAGTAATCATTACTACTTCCAGGCCCGCCACTCAGCGGTATTAAGGCATGGCTTTTCACTTCGACACTGAATTTTCCTATTTTGCAGAGATTTTGTCCAAACTAAGTCAAACTTATCAAACATATTTATCATACTTCGTATTTACTTACATATTTAGTAGAGGGGAGGAAAAATGGGGTAATTTGCCCCCCTGACCCCAGATTGAGAGGGACCTCCTAGTATTGTTAAGTTTACATTGTAAGAATCGGTAGATGATAAGGACAAAATATGATAAGGATAAAAAGAAGATGTAGTTGAAATTATGAAATTATCAAACAGTATTTTCTACTTTTCTATGAAAATGTACGTTGTCATTTCACATGTAAAACTAAAACATTTTCACTTGAAATATTCTTATATCCGATTCATCCGTAAAATACAATACCAGACTTTGCAAGAGGGCCCCAATTATTTTTTTTGCCTTTATTCTCTGTGCGAGCCTGACTACCTCTTTAACTACTTGTTTATCTGTTCTCAGGTGTCACGACTTTTGTAGCCATTGAAATGGCTTGGCAATGTCCTAAGGTTTATAGGTCCGTAAAAAGTGGTTTAAGCAAGCTAAAAGAAGCAAAATCTAAATGTGTGAACATACTGAGTGAAAGTAATAAATTTCTGAATTTTCTCATGCAGGTAAGAAAATAGTTTATTTAAAACCTGTGATTATATTTATATATAATAGCCACAGGGCTATATATTTATATTTATTATTTATTATATTTATAAATATAGCCACCAGGCTTGCAGAACAGTATCGCGAACCTATATTTAGTGAACGCGACAGGAAATTTGATTGGTAACTGATACTTATCTACTATTATATCCTGCTGTCGTAAATATAACGAGTTCGTTGTTGATAGTTTTCAGCTATCACCAAACGATGATTAGGCTCGCTTCAAACGTCGAACTTTATGATTTCTTGAATAATGATTAAAAAAAAACAACAATGTGTTAAGTAACCGTCACCGTGCACAAATTTACATAAACGTGAACAGAAATAAAGAACAAAGACTTTCGTTGAGTTTCCAGACCATACCTCCATTGACTATGATTAAACTGTGGTTAAACTTCATAGGACAATACCTTTCTATATTTCTAAGATGTCGGAATAGAAAACTTGTTTTTAAACATCTTTGTAAATTAATCGACATGATTAACCTACACTATACTGAGTCGATTATTTTTTATGTACTATTTAAAAAACGAGCATCAGATATAAAACACGAGGGCGTAGCCCGAGTGTTTTATATCTGATAAAACACGTGATGCGAGTTTTTTGAATGGCTTCAAAAACTGTGAATGAGAAACATGGATTTTAAATAGAAAATAAAATCTCTAGGGAATAGCAACTTGGTTGTCCTCTACCAAAAATTTGAATATGAATTTTAAATGCCGAGGCGTGGTAATGCCGAAGCCTACATTCTCGGCAGCGTTAACACGAACATGTCGAGTTGTGTGTTCAATAATTGTACTTTCAATTTTGCTGAAAAGCGATTCTTGTAAAGAGCTAGATCGTGGTAGTTCTTAAATTTGAATGTTGTTGTGCGAGAATTATCATTATGTGTTGAAACTATAATTATGTTAATGTAAATACGATCTTTATACAAAAAATCTTTATATAAAAATCTTTATATAAAAAATCTTTATATGAAAATCTTTATTCACGAGAAGTATTGTGTTTCTGCATGAATAAGTGTGCTTTAGCTATTATAAAGACGCATGCATGTGACTAATTTCGTAGCAGCAATTGGATAGTTGGTTTATGAATTATCAGTAATGAGTTTTTGAAGTTAACATGAGGATGATTCTAAAATAGAATTCAAACAAAACAACTATAGATCCTAACAGATGATCATAAACGTTGAGTTTTCGCGAAAATATTTCATGAACTTAAATGGATAGAATTAAAATTTCATCCTCAAGGACGTTTTTGCTTTTAAACTATCGGATGTGATGTCACAAGAGACTGTTGGTTTGGAATGCCTCTTGTGACATCACATCCGGTAACTTTGACAGCGGAAAACTCCATGAAGACGACATTTTTTGTTGACAATATATATATTATGATCTTGCCCAGGAAGACCCAAATATTACAGATCAACCTCGTACCCAGGGCATTTTGCCTCGATGGTCGAGAGCCATTTTCGTCACCTTCCACCGTGGAGGCAAAATGCACTGGGGACGAGGTTGCAGATATGTAAAATTCCCAAACGTGAGATAGTCACTTTAATAAGTCAGAGTTTCTGGTTGAGCGATCATGGACCGAAGAACGCTAAGGCCAAGGTCAAACGTCGAACTTCACATGTGTCGAACTCAATGCAAATAAGCTTAAACAAAAGACTACTTTCATTTGTATTGAGTTCCGCACATGTGAAGTTCGACGTTTGAACTAGACATAACGTAATTTATTGCATAGATAAACTGGATCTGGATTTTTGCTTGAATCTTTTTCAGGGTTGGAGACAAATAAAGGTTACATTAGCATCGGCGAAATTAAAACTTCATCTCAATCAAGTTAAAAGCTTGTGCAACGATCTGCATCGTTCAAACTGCGTCTCTACAATCGACAGGTTCCTTTCCCAAATATCTTCGGCTAACTATGGAAAAACCTTTGAACTTCAAGAAGACCTTATAACAGAACTGACTACCATCAAGTATTCATTTGCATGTTTCAAGAGAAAGGAAGAAGTAATAGCTACTGTCGCAGATTATTGTAAAAAAGGCAACGAAAATTATCACTCGTTATTTCTTCAAGCTGTAAACGATTTCTTTCCGAACTCTGATATTTGTACTGGACTCGTCACTAAAGATTACACGACAAAGGAAAATATCTTAAAGGTTCTTCAAGTTACTGCTGAGAAAAGTGGGTTTTACTCCAGCTGCAGTTTGAACAACAAAGAAATAATAACAAAAACATGTTTGAATTATACCACATTAGCTCCAAAGTATCACTTGACGATAAATGAAAAATCAAGGCTTCTTCGAGACTGCAAAAAGATTGTCCCTACTCTAGGTGAGTAATGCAACAAATATTTCTGAGTTCCAAACAGCAGTAGCGAAGTTGGACATGTAGCAACGACTGGTCGTGCTGTGCAAATTTTGAAAGAATTTACATATTCAGATCTTTAGAAATATATTGTTTTCAAAATATGCAGATGTTTATAAGTATAGGTAATCGTATGATAGCGAGTGCAATTAAGGATTTACACCACGAGTGATATATGAAAATTGTGCCAAAATTGCACGAGCCGTTAGGCGAGTGCAATTTGGCACAATTTTCAAATATCACGAGTAGTGTAAATCCTTAATTGCACGAGCAAAATCATATGATTACTCATTTATTATATGCATGGCAAAATTACGACACGTACGCTTCATCTTCTTCCAAGTCTTTAAAAACGTCTTTTCTCATTAGTTGACAACAAACCTTTTCACTCTTGGTGTCTTTGTACTCATTTCAAAATATTTACATGGAATTTTTAACTCCTAGTGTATCACAAGTCGTTGGAAAAGTGAAAACTTTCCATTGCAGAATAGGCCACCATTTTGAATTTTATTGTCAAACTTGTTCCCAGTGTCTTCTCTCTTTTCATTTATTGCACTCGAGTGCAATAAACGATTTTATTGCACTCCTCTCAACTAATCAGAATCCAGTAATTTTGTCATGTATATAATAAATTAGCATAGCATGACCAGTTGCTACGGCCATCTTCGCCATTGCCGAACAGGGATGAAAACAACTGTAATCTTCTGTCGATGGCCGGTGAAATGCTGAGCTCTACCAATTGAGCTACCGAAAAAGAGAGAAGATTATACAATGATGTACTGGTTCAATTGATATACGAATAAATATGAAAGCTGCTAACTTCTCAGAACTGAGAACTAGACATAATATGAAAAGGAGAAATAAGAGATCTCCAATATGTCGAAAAATACTTAAAGGACATTGTCAACAAAAATTAAGTTTGTCTAATATGAAAGAACTCGTAAAAAGATAAAGTAACACCTTTTACAACTTTTCCGTATTTTACTTCGTTTTTGAAATATTTCAGTTTGTTTGATATGTAAATGAGATGGTCTCTGACGTAAGGTGCAGCGTAGAGAATTTTCACTCATTAAAATATTAGTTCCACCTTCAAGTTTGTTCCACAAATTTACTTGAAAATGTGCGTATAATAACTCCTCATGATAATGAACGTTGTAATCACTGAGATATAAGACATTTTTAATGCGTGAAAATTCTCTATCCAGCACCTGACGTCAGAGACCATCTCATTACGACTCAGTGAATTTCCGGAGTATTTACACGTCATGAAGTTGGCAACGAAGCACTTCAAAACACTTCGTTATCGTACGGAAAGATAAACACAAACGCGCAATGCATGATGGTTGACACTCACTCTTTAAACACTACACGAGAGTGCTTTAAATACTTACTACGATAGAAAAGGAGCTTCCTCACGAAGATCTTCGTAATCAATTACTCATTACAACCACAAATAAACATGACACGGAATCCTTTTCAAAAGAAATTTTACTAATCCACCCAATAACCAATAATAACAACTAACACCATTGTTTTAATCTTCGGGAAATGGTCGGAGCGTGGTCGGGTATTTTTAGTCGGGGCAATGCACTCCAATTCCATAGACCTTATTCATAAATGGCGGACAATTTATGACCTTGTTTTCAAGTAAGAATCCTTTTCATTTACGTTGAAAACCGAGTTCACAACGGCAATTTATATACTGTTTAATAAACTCGCAGCACTGTTTTATCAGATTTAAAACACGAGGGCGTATTAAACGGTAAGTTTAATAAGTTCATTGGCGTAGTAATTTTGAAAATCAATGTTGTCTAAGCCAAGAAAATCAAAGATAAAGTTTATGTAAATCAGGACGAATCTTTGTCACATATAGAACTTACGACAGGGTAGTGATATCCTTTGTCTTTTCCTCATGAATTATTAATTGTTTTTGGAATGCATACCGTAAACTGCGGGATATAAGCCCCCCGTTTATAAGCCCCCCCGTTTATAAGCCCTCCGAATATAAGCCCCCCGTTTATAAGCCCACCCAAAACCCCTTACGGAATTGTATAAGCCCAGGGCTTATATTCCGCAATTTACGGTATCTTAATTCGGTGGCCATTTATGAATGAGTCTACACCGCGAAGAAAGCGCGCGCGTTTCAATTCCAAAGTCAACGTATATCATGTTATAAAATAACCGCAAGTAACATTTTTCATGGCTTTATTGTTAATTTAATGGCCGTTCTTTTATAAAAGAAATAAAAAACTTTGTCTTGTGTGATTATCGAGTTATAATGGCACTCGAGAAGCTAGTAAAACACTCGGCTATCGCCTCGTGTTTTACACGCACTATAACTCGATAATCACACGCGACACGTTTTTTATTTCTTAAATAACAACGACATAAAAAGATCTTCACAATACATGAATATTCATGCTTTTAACAAATTTCACGTGGTACAGATTGAAGATTGAGTAATTAATAATATTAAAGAACATATTGGCAATAAAAAATAAGCTGATATTTTCTAAAGCCGGAATATAATAGTTTTATATTGTGGCAATGCTTGTAAGCGTATTAAATGTGATTTAGCATTAAATGTGATTTAGCATTCTCTGCCGCAAATTAACCTTTGACGTCATGTGGTAAAGTGGTCAATTTTGGCGTTAAGCTTACTCTCAAGATTATTTTTGAATTACCACTCTCCTCCGCAGAGGCTACTTGCGCTTTTATTTATAATGTAATATACTCTAGGTGGGCTATTCGCTTGTAGCCCGCCAGCCCGTGCTGCCCAAACTATTTGCCCGAACTCTAAAAAAGCGCAAGAAGCCTCTGCGGAGGAGAGTGTTGACTATTATTATTGCACAAAAACTGAGCAATACGTTGGCTGCTTACAATTATACGAAATACAATGCTTACCAGCACATTCAAAATCTCTATTTTGTCAGCCCAAGAGCCTGGTTCAGATGGTTTGATTGTAAATGTGTTATGAGCATTTTAACAGCGATATTCTATTACGGCGAAGCTGTCTACTTCGGTTAAAAAGTTATTTGTTGTTGCCAATGTTATTTAACGAATGATAATTCTATATATTGTCTACCTGGGTGTTTTTACTTGACCTTAAACTGTGAGGGTCAATGCAGAGGTGTCAACGATGATACTTGTATTTCTGTTTACGCCGCAAACGTTGCAATAAAATACGGATAAACAGAAGTTTCCCTGTTATTAATTAAACAACAAGCTTGTGTGATGACAATTACGGAGGGCGAAGCTCGAGAGCAAATAATCTAATTGTTTTTGTAAAAACAAACTTTATATGACGTAATTCCTTCAAAATTATTTAAAAAAACGAGACATATTAAGTATTTTGACGAAGAATTCAGTCATATCGCTAATTATCGATAATTAGATACTAGCGAGTAGTGGCCAATCAGATTACAGCAATTGGCATTAAACTACTAACAGCTGATTTAAAAGACAAAATATATAAGGATTAATAAGATATTTAAGGATGAGTTCACTAAAATTTGGAAATTTCGTGATTCCAAATATGGCCGGCCGAGCCGGTGTAATGCATAATATTAATTTGTCAAAAGACAAAATTTGATTGTTTTTGTCTAGATCTTTGGTTACTTAAGTCGTAAGTATAAGACAATGGCTGTCAGACAATTCTTGTTGGCATTCTAAATTTTTTTTTATTTAATGTGATTAGAATTATTTTTATGGTCATGACCACAAGGACGTTTGTAGTTAAGAAAATTTAGTAGAAAAATATTTACTAAAATAATTAACCAACACGCCCTCGTTTTCTATGACCGATAGTTAACTCCAGGCTTCGCGCTCGCGCGAAATGTTCCGCGATGGCGGGAGTTTCCTTGAATCCGCGATAAGAAGAGAAATTGGGATGGAAATCTAATACTGTTCGTTAGAAAAATCGTATACAATATATATATATATATATATATATATATATATATATATATATATATATATATATATATATATATATATATATATATATATATATATATTACAATATCTACAGATACGTGTTTCGCTGTTCCACAGCTCATCAGTGTAGCTTGGTACAATCTAGATATGGGCACGAGAACTAATTATACACAAGCGATTGCCTGTGACAACCGCTTGTGGGAGAGACAGCGGTCATGCGCACATCCAGAGAGTATTCTGCAATGGAAAGTTTCCACTTTTCCAAGACTTGTGGTATACAATTGATTAAAAATCCCATGTAAATATTTTGAAATGAGTACAAAGAACACCAAGAGTGAAAAGGTTTGTTGTCAACTAATGAAACAAGACGTTTTTAAAGACTTCGAAGAAGATGAAGCGTACGTGTCGTAATTTTGTCATGCATATAATAAATGAGTAATCATATGATTTTGCTCGTGCAATTAAGGATTTACACTACTCGTGATATTTGAAAATTGTGCCAAATTTTGGCACAATTTTCAAATATCACTTGTGGTGTAAATCCTTAATTGCACTCGCTATCATACGATTACCTATACTTATTATATACATGACAAAATTACTGGATTCTGATTGGCTGAGAGGAGTGCAATAAAATAATTGATTGCACTCGAGTGCAATAAATGAAAAGAGAGAAGACACTGGGAACAAGTTTGAAAATAAACTTATCATACTAGGTTGCCAGGTTGGATAAAATACTCCGAATAACGTTAACATATTTATTAAGAATTGATATTGATATTGAGAAATGACTTCAAGTTAGTCAAAACGTTGAATTCTCAATAAATATGTTTACGTTATTCGGAGTTACCGCGTTATTGTGTATTTTATCAAAATACTTAGTTTTCCCGTAATTAGGTTGGATAGCAACATTTTAGCGATTGATTTTTCCGCTAATTACAATTACTCTCATATTTGTAAACTACCATTCAACTTACGAATTATTTACCAATCAATAAACGTAATTAATGTTTGAATCAAATTAGGGTGTTTGTTTGGTAATTATGATGTTTATCAAGGTACTTAAGAAGGGTTTAGGTTTTCATCCAAAATGGCCGCCAGTGAATCACGTGACCGAGCGACCTTGTTGTCATGGGCAACCTCGTAGCGGCCGGGATGGGCAACCCGGTCTCTACCCTTAAATTAACTATTATCCTTAATTTACAAATCGCTCTAAATTAAGGCTGATGATAATGGTAATGATAATGGTTAATCTAACACAACAAAGATCCTAACCCTCCCCCCGTCTAATGGGTTTTCTAACCTAACCCCCCGTCAACATTTTTTCCATCCCTAGCGCCAAGCCATCCACTCCCCTACTTGGCCAGCTAAACTTATAAACAAGTGAGAGATCTAAGCTAGTGGGATAGTAGTTGACTAACATACGCATGCGCGACTCTCACGATCGCCGCTAAATTAACCATTATCCTTAATTTGGAGCGATTTGTAAATTAAGGATAATAGTTAATTTAAGGAAGAGATCGTGTTAGGATGCGAGGGGAGTGGAGCGAGAGAAGAGAAGACCCTGGAAAAGGCTGGTCACGTGACTACAAGGATATTGGATTATTTTGTAACCTGATATCATCCAGGGGCCGGTTCGCTGTGAAAACATATATGGATAATTTAAAAATATTACAATTTATTGGAAAGACAGTAAGTACGGACTGCAGACAGAAGTTGAAAGATGGTGGATTACTTCGAAAAATACGTTGATTTACTGGACATTTGTTGCTGTCATAAGATAAACATGATCAACGCCAGAACAGTTCGAATACTGACTATGACTATTATTTTAAATATTAAAAGTGTTGAAAGCATTTATAGGGATTTCAGATTTCTGGTGTGGTTTCGGTCTCGACGTTTTATATTCAAACTGCATATTTCCAGATCTGCTACAGGTACTTTAATTCGAACAGTATATTGACCATTGGAGATGTTATTTTTGTAATTATTTATAGTCTGACAAATACAAATTAAAACTGTTGTTTAATAGTGTTTTGAGTTTTTATTACTTACTTATTGAACATATTACTGTCTTTCCAATAAATTGTAATATTTTTAAATTATCCATATACCGAGCATATAAGCGAGAATAAGCCAGGTTACAAAATAATCCAATATCCTTGGAGCCACGTGACCAGCCTTCTTCCATCGCTACACTGACAAGACCCTGGGTACGAGGTTGATGGATTAGTGCCATGCACTTTCTGAAAAACAGAATATTTCAGTGTTCAAGTAAAAAACCATGCCTTAACTTCCAAAATGGACATCGATCTCCGACATGCATGAGCATGCATGACTGTGTAACGATAGCAAGCGTGTATGTGGATGATATGAACTTTTAGTTATAGAACTCGAAGTTGAAATGGTTTGACTTACTTGGATCAATTGATAAACAGTCTGTAAATGACTATACCATGCACTAGGAGTGACCTAAGTATTCGTTTCCATTCAGCTTAACCATTTCAACTTCGAGTCCTGTAAATATTATTGTGATTAAATATTATCAGCAAATGTCTTCTTTTTGTAATTCCAAGAGAAAACTAGAGCTGAACATTAAAGAGAAGCTAGGCTTCAACTGGAGAAAATAGACATGATGAATCGGGAGAAAGGTCAAATTAGCTGTAGCAAAACAGATGAAATAATTAGTACGTGGTTATACGTCTATAGGGGCTTAGGTTTAGGATTATCTGGGGTTTATGTATTTGCTTGTGACAATGGATTTGCTCGTCAGGGTAAGTGTATTTGCTTGTCAGGGCAATGGATTTGCTCGTCAGGGTATAAGACTAGTGTATTTGCTTGTCATGACAATGGATTTGCTCGTCAGGGTAAGTGTATTTGCTTGTCAGGGCAATGGATTTGCTCATCATAAGGGTAAGTGTATTTGCTTGTCATGACAATGGTTTGCTCGTGGTAAGTGTATTTGCTTAGCAAATACATACTAGTGCCCTGACGAGCATTTTTACATTGCCCTGACGAATAAATACATTGCCCTGTAGAGCAAATACATTGCCCTGACGTATAACTGAATCCATTGCCCTGACAAGCAAATACACTTACCCTGACGAGCAAATCCATTGTCATGACAAGCAAATACATAAACCCTGACGAGCAAATGCATCGTCATGACAAGCAAATACACTTACCCTGACGAGCAAATCCATTGCCCTGACAGTCAGGGCAATGAATTTGCTCGTCAGGGCAATGTATTTGTTTTTCAAGGCAATGTATTTGCTCGTCAGGGCAATGTATATGGAATATACGTACTATAGACATTATTCAAAAATGGCCGCCGAATTAATATTTTTTATATGCATATAAATTGGCCCTGATGAACTCGTTTTTATGTACGAAATTGAAAAGGATTCTTACTTTAAAAGGGGTCAATTTAGGTCAATTTTGGTCAATTTATATGCATATAAAAGAATTTTAAATTGTCGGCCATTTATGAATAAGGTCTATAGGTAGACAGCGGGTGGCGTTGTGTACAACGTATTTCTAATTTAGATATGGCACTAGCTCAGTGACCATGCATAACTATATACTTCAAGTGTTAATTGGTTTAGAGATACGATATGTACCGGCAATGTTTCTGCTAAATGATTAACACTGCATGTTTAGCCACCAACGACAGATATGAATATAATCCGATAAAATTACAACACTATGTGAACTTGAGAAGGAAATTGATAAGTAAGAACTTGAAAGACGAAAGACATCGAGGGAAATTTCCCATTCGATCAGGTTTCACGAAGTGTCGTCGTAATGTGCAAAGTTTGCATTGATTTCGTATAATTATCTCAAAGATATATACCTGATTTTCTAAAAATGTGATAAACTCTTGGTGTCATAAGTCTAAAATATCTCAGGAACGACGAGAGATATGAAAAAGTGTTCAATTATTACCATTCAAAGAAGAACTACGAGAATAACATTAAAACAGAGTGGCCGAAATGCCTTACGATGAACGCTTGCAGCTACACTAAAGCTAGTGCGAGACACTTGAAAAACGTCGGTAGAGAATACTTACATCTCCCTGGTGGTCCGTGGTGGCATGCTATAAGACAATGTTCAGTCATAATGGCATGGCATATAATATTCGAATATAGACACACAAAGAAGACAAGGAAAACAATACTAACTTCTAATTATTAACCGAGAGCGCGGTCATTACGGGAAAATAGGGTATACATAAAAGACCGATGTCTGATATTTTCCCGTAATGACCAAGCGGTCGAGGTTGATAAGAGGTTTATTATATGGCATGTCTTTTTTAAACAACATACTTTACATATACATAAGGATTTGTGGTGAAGGAAAATTTCGAGTGTTGGAATACATACATTTTAAGACCAAACCGGGACCAGTTGCGAAAAATGCAACATCAAGGACTTCCGGCTGGAATTGAACCCGCGACCCTGCGATGCTAGTGCAGTGCTCTGACCACTGAGCTACGGAAGCCGTTGCCGAGAGTCTAGTCACGAGTTCTGTATATATAGTGGTGGTAATGGCGGGATAAGATTCTGGGTATATTATAGTTTAGTTTAGTTTAATAAATTTGCCAATATTACAAACAAGTCAAACACTGAAACATTTACATACAATAGTTACAAATATGTGGCAGGGAGTGGAAACAGGACCGAAGTCCCAATTGACATCCAATCCCCTTACAATGAGTCAATACAATAAGATATATTTACAAATATTTAAGCATGCATATATAGTTAACGCGAGCTTCCAGGGTTGCAATATGTTTCTAATTTAGATTTATATAACTTAATTAGTTTGGATTTAAAAAGTGAAAATGAGTAACATTCCTTTAAACCAGAAGGCAAGTCATTCCAAAGCAAAGCAGATCTAATAAAATACGATTTCCGAAAATAATCCTGTTTGTGCTTGATGATCAGATTGTAGTTATTAGGATGAGAGTTACGAGTCCGATAGGGCGATACAAAGGTTTCCAAAATGTTATTTGCATCGGTAACAACAAGACCGTTTCTAGACTTGAATAGTAGTAGCAGGTCAGATATTTCTCTTCTTGATTCTAAAGGTAAAATGTTTATTTTTACGAGTCTCTCTGTATACGACATGTTCTTAGGGTAGTTTAAAATGAACCTGGTGGCCCTGCGCTGAACATTTTCAACCAGTAGCTGATATTTGATTAAATATGGACACCATAGATTGCTAGCATATTCTAGTTTAGGTCTGATTATTGAGCAATAAAGCAGCTTTCTGGTACTTATATCATCAATGTCTCGACACACTCTTTTGACGAGGCCAAGGGTCCTATTAGCTTTACACGTGATATTTTCGATATGGTTTGACCATGATAGATTGTTAGCGATAGTGACACCAAGATCTGTTATATTTGGAACTGACGTTAACTGCTGACCTGCCAAGCTGTAAGTCCTGTCCAAAGGATTACACGGTATCCTCTTCCTAGAAAAATGCAAAACTTTACACTTGGCTAAGCTGTACGACATAGCCCAGTCCTGGTTCCATTGATGAAGAGAATCTAGATCTTTTTGAAGGAGATTGCTATCGCTTTGGTGTTTAATTGATCTAAATAGTTTAAAATCATCCGCGTAAAGGGCAATTGATGAATTATACTGAATATAATCAGGAGCATCGTTCATATACACCAGGAAAAGAAGAGGGCCCAAAATGGAGCCTTGGGATACGCCGGATGTGACTGGGAGCCAATCAGAATAGGCACCTTCTACAACAACCCTTTGCTGTCTACCGGAAAGGTAGCTAGTAAACCACGCAAGAAGAGGACCAGTAATTCCATGATTTTTCAGCTTGATTAACATCAGGTTGTGTGGAACCGTGTCGAAGGCTTTAGTCAGATCGAGATAAATGGAATCAACTTCTATCCCGCCAGCAAGAGAATCCAATATATGATGGTAGACCTCAAGCAACTGAGTAGTTGTAGACCGGCCCTTAAGGAAGCCATGTTGTAAATGAGTGAAAGTAGGACCTAGATGTTGGAAACAGTGGTTGAAAACGCATCTTTCTAAGACTTTAGATATTGTACTCAATAAGGAAATGGGCCTGTAATTACAAGGTAATGTTGGATCGTCTTTCTTGTACACAGCAGCAATGTTAGCAAGCTTCCAATTTGCAGGCACCATGCCAAGAGAGAGTGATACATTAAATAACCGGCATAAAGAGGGAGCAATGTTTTCAGCCACATTGAATATAGGTAATTTTTGGCATTTCACTCGATTAAACTACATGTTCATAAGGATTTGTGGTGAAGGAAAATTTCGAGTGTTGGAATATATACATTTTAAGACCAAACCGGGACCAGTTGCGAAAAATGCAACTTCAATACGTTTTGAATGACAGAATCGTCATTTTCAATCTTGTACTTGTTCTTCTATGCTTTCATGATAGTAAGACTCTCATGTAGATTGTTCATCGTCCGACTCGTACATGATTTAGTGCTTAATTTACTAAATTTGTTCAAGTTTTGCTGCTTTTCAAAGTTTCCTATCGTTGTTCGCTCCTTTGTAAACAAAATGGTTGACAAAATCCGTAATCCGGACCGGTCCATTACGGGAAATAACGGACCGGTACGTGACGTGTCTCAGCCAATCAGAGCACGCAATTTCACCGGAAGTAGCTTGTGCCATATAATAATAACTTCTTATTAACCGAGAGCGCGGTCATTACGGGAAAATATCAGACCGAGGTCTTGACAGTACGGACCGAGCCCGTAGGGCGAGGTTCGTACATAAAAGACCGAGGTCTGATATTTTCCCGTAATGACCAAGCGGTCGAGGTTAATAAGAAGTTTATTATATGGCATGGATTTTTTAAACAACATACTTTACATACGTTTTGAGTGACAGAATCGTCATTTTCAATCTTGTTCTTGTTCTTCTATTGCTTTCATGATAGTAATACTCTCATTTAGATTGTTCATCGTCCGACTCGTACATGATTTAGTGCTTAGTTTACTAAATTCGTTCAATTTTTGCTGCTTTTCAAAGTTTCCTATCGTTGTTCGCTCCTTTGAAAACAAAATGGCTGACAAAATCCGTAATCCGGACCGGTCCATTACGGGAAATAACGGACCGGTACGTGACGTGTCTCAGCCAATCAGAGCACGCAATTTCACCGGAAGTAGCTTGTGCCATATAATAAGTATGCATAATATACAAAATTACCAAAATGAATAAAAATGTTAAAGTGACTATGAAACGAAAAATTGAACTTTATGACCCACTTTGGTACTTCGTGATGCGCTGGATATTATTGTGCTATCGGTTTTTCAATCATGGCATGGGAAAGTGCTTTTATCGATCGACAACGTTCAATCATCGCTATCATTGATAGAAAAAATGTGCGGGACCGAAGAAGCAGTCTAGTGACGTCACACGTGTTAGAGTCGTCGATAATATCGATATGTTTTTTTGTGGTGCTTGAATGCTTAGCTGTGGAAATATTACTGATGTTTGAGTTAGAGTCAACTTCCTCCTCTGAAAGCGAGATCAGTAATGATTTTTTCATCTCTAGAATCTATACCGACTCTAACGTGTGACGTCAAAGAGGTGATTTGACTGCGCGACGAGGTGGAAAAAAATTGGTGTAATTTCAAATACACCAATTTTTCAATATTTTTCAAATTTTTACACCCCTTTTTACACCCGAAAATTTTGGAGAACCCCCAATTTCTCATCAGTCCCCCCACAATATGTTGTGCATATTGAGAATGGTGTTGATCCGCGATCCACTGATTCAGCCGGTGACAATACATATCATAAATATGATCAACTACTGTGTTCTTGATCATGCTTAGCACATGGACTGGTCTACCAAACGAGTGATGAGGACGGAGTAGCGTGAAGGATAGGTAAACCTCTTTAGTGTAATACATAATCCTTCTATAGCCATTGCATTTCGTACCTTGGTTGCAAACAAAGTTATCGGGAATGTTCAAAACTTCGGCAAGTGTGGGAATGTCATCTTTTGCAAACCGAAAGTCAGCAAGACATTCATAGTTGTCAAATCTTCCAAATCGTTGTATGGGAACTCGGGATTTTTTTGATGTATTTGCTTGTGTAAGCAGTGAAAATTCTTCTTCATCGATAACGCAATCGAGGTAGCTGTCCGCAATTAAATTTCTTACATCTCGAAAGCGAGCCATCACGAACGCCGTCGTCGCGAAATCTCAATAGTTGTATTTTCCCTCCGCGCGACAAGAGCCCGCCCCAGTCCTCTACTCTGACTAACGCGTCGTCGTGATCTTAAGGTCCCTAGCTATTGTCTGACTACCACGCGGGTTCGACCAGGAACGAACCCTGCATCTCCGAAACAGTAGATAGATAGATAGAAGATAGAAAAACTTCATTTAAACACGCTGACCCCGTCAACCGAAGCTGATTTCCACGAGGGGCGTGTACAAAAGGAGTATATACAGATATAGAATTTTAAAGTTATTTACAAAATATATAAGATATATAGTATTAAATGAACTAACTTAATTAACTAGTATAGTAATCTATTTACAGGTACATCTATAATTGCATTAGTTATCAATGTGAACCGCAATTTTCTTTCGAAAGGAAGAAAGGGATTTGCTTTCTCTAATTTCTTTTGGAATAGAATTCCAAAGGTATGCTCCATCATACATAAAACTTTTTTTCATATTATTAGTACGCGGTTGCGGTAAACAAAGACTACTTGAAATGTTCCGAAGTTTGTAGTTTGTCATCTCACCTTTATATGTTAAAAGATTAGTGAGTGACTTAGGACCCATTTTATTTAATAATTTGTACATGATTTTTGCTTTAGCTTTCTTCCTTTCTGTTTTAAGTGGCTTCCAGCTCAATGCTTGCAAAACAACAGAGTGATCTGTGTCATTGCTCATATTCATGATAATTCGAGCAGCTCTATTTTGGAGTTTTTGGAGTCTTTTTGATTGTGTTTCACCGAACACATCCCATACTTCACAGCAGTAATCGAAGTATGTGCGAACAATTGCATTATAAACAGAAAGAAGTGTTTGCTTATCAGCAACTTCTTTTAGACGTCGAAGAGCCGAGATTCCGGATGCTATTTTCTTGCAAATATTCTCAAATGCTTTTTTCATGTCAATTAAGACTACTAAGTTAAACATTTTCCGGTCTAAATTCATATACCAGTCATTTGTACAGTCCAGTAATGCTGTAGCTGTAGAGTGAAATTTTCGAAAAATAAATTGACAATCACTTAGAAGTCCAATTTTTGTTAAATAAATGTATAGTTGATCATACAGAATTCGTTCCATAATTTTGCTAATGGCTGGCAAAACTGAAATTGGTCTGTAATTTCCTGGCACGTTTCGTTGGCCATTTTTATAGAGAGGTATTACTCTAGCCGTTTTCCATTCATCATGGAAAAAGGATAAAGTAATTGCCTGATTGAAAATGTGCACCTGCAATATCAGATTCATTGACATAGCTATTTTAATAATTTTACAAGAAATCTTATCAACACCTGTGGCTTAGTGTTAGTTTAACATATTGCTATTTGCTTAGTGTAAATTGGTCTTAATGTCGGAATTCCGTCCATGCGATAACGCGGCAAAAAATCATTTGAATACGAAATGAATATATACAACACCCGAATATACCGTACGAATATACCGCTTTCAATTTTTACCTCACTTCATGCTGGAACACAAATCATAATAATTTTATTCTATTTAGCTGGCAAACTCATTTTTAACAACTGCGCCCACTACTGTAAATCACTTTTGGCATAGCTAGGTCCTTGAACGATATTGAATAAAATCGGAACTTAATGAGTATGGCTTGTTATTAATTTTACGAGTCTTTATGTACCTATTTCCTGTGTCGCTTGATTTCCCCTCGATTTAAAATTCAAATAAGAAACTAATTATCATGACATTGTATTTGAAGTAAATAAGAAGAACTGAAAATCATCCAAAGCTCACAACCAACATAAAGAACAAGCAGAGTGGAGAGAACTTCGTATCAAGGTAAACTTTTACATATCATTCTTTATCCTTTACAGAAACAAGTAGTATTTTAATCAACTCTTGCTGCATCCGAAATGAAATATTATACTGTATCCACATGTTATTTATAAAGCAAAATATCAGACTTCGTTTCTGCTATAATAGATTTAGTATTTCGCTTAATAGAATATTCGCTTAATAGAAAGCTCCTAGCAATAGTAACAATATTTTCGGCTGGTACGTTGGACAAAAGCACCTTTACCACGTTACGCTTATATGAGTTTGTGTCTCAACCATGTCTTGCAAGATTATTGATTCTTGATTGCTTTCAGTCTATATTTTAAAAGCTGTCGACATTACATATCAGCATTTTTAACACAGGCTACAAGTTGTACAGCCCTTATTATTCGAATACTGTATAAGGATATCAAATATAGTACAGTCAATCTTTAGAACCTGTTTCTATATCACCAGGTATACAAACTTTGGCGCCAACTGAATATTCATGACATTCAAGTCTTGTCAAATTATAAAACATTTTGTTTCTGAAACATGAGAATTTATCGACATGATTAACCTACACTATTGAGTCAACGGAAAATTATTGATTCGAGCGAGATTTCATGAACTAGCACCTATATTCTGGTGCACTGCTTTAGCGGTACAGCTATGCCTATGCATGCATGTACATGGTAATTAATGTAGACGAAATATTGTAGCGACAACAATTAACGCTTATATCTATGAGGATGTGCAATTCTTCAAATATTGTTGGGTAACATTTATTTAACTGCTGCCCCAACCGCGAATCGAACCCTGGTCTCCGAATCAACGTTTCGGCGCTCTATAACCTTTGAGCTATTGAGACACGAACAATCAGTGGTTTCTCCATATTTAAATTCGCCGCTTTCACTTGACACCAACAGGCAGACATCGCATCTAACCATAATGTGGAGCAAGGCCTCTCGAGCGCACTTTCCAAAGTAGCGAAGCGACTTGTATACAGAGAGCTTCAATAATAATAATTAATAATAATAACTTTTTGCACACATGTATTTGACTATATTAAATCATCTCTAATATTAATTATTTATTTACTATATATTGCATACAACATTATTTAACCGTGTCCCACTTTAATTTGGTTAAACATGGACATCTGATCAAGCATTTATTATATCTATATTGTATCTATAGTAAAATATATTGGACTGAAGCGCTCCAACAATGGTGGCATGTCCATGCATACAACACAAAGCTGGATAAGGTTGTTCGTTTGGACAAGTATCGCCATTGGGTTGTTTTGCCAAGTCTTGCGCCTGATGATGGTGATTTGAAACAACCTATGCGATGTAATTTGAGGAAACCAATGTGTAATTATTTAGGCGGTAATATAATTGTAATGATTAAATTATACTATGCCCGCACGCAGAGGAAAGATAATAGTATTATATATCATGATATGTTTTATATTTTTGTTTTACAACCATACTTATTGCAAGGTTTTGTCCATATTAATTGTTCTTTCTTGAAACCACGTACCGACATGCCCTTTTTGGTGGTGTCCCCTGCAACACACGCATTTCGAAGTGCTTCGCGGCGTAACGAAAGAGCGGGATGGAGGCACAAACAAATCTCTTGAAAAACCCGGTTGACGAAGAAATTACTTGAAAACTATGCTGTTTGTTAGAGGGTATTTAAATGAGGCTGGCCTGAGTTCAGGTTGGACTGCTTTAGTTTGGATGTAGTGTTTTTCTTGTAGGTAATTAAAACATGGGTCAGGTTTGATATTCATATTAGTTCTGATCATTGGCGACGAAACTAGGGTTCATGCTAGATCGATTGTTCATGCTAAACACCAGGCCGGTATTATAATGTAAACAAGATCTAACTCCTATCCTTATATAACGACCATCTAAGGGCCCGGATGTTTATATGAGCTGGGCTAGCCCAGCTAACAGGGCTGAGTTGTGTCACGACAATCTTTCCTCGACTCAAAAAGACAATTTAAATTAACTTTATGTTCTTCATACAGCCAAACTAAACCAGTTCTGCTTTGAAATATTATTTTGGGTATCTATGGTAGCCGTGATAAAAACTTCGCTAAGCGAATCAGCTCGGCTAATCGGGGCTATCCCGGCTCATATAAACGGCCTAAAAGTTGTAGTATTATTAACAGCCTCAATATTATAGTAATTGAGCTAGGAAACGTAGTTTGAATATAAACATCAAAGCCCAGCAAATAACTCTTAGCCTTAGGTACAATATTTTAGTCGAATGTTTTAATATAGCTAATTAATATAGCCAAGGATGATTGTAATAAGGCCGTGGAACAAAAATCGTTTTTCATAGTTCCTCTCTCTTTTCATTTTACATTTGAAGGTTATAGAAACGCATGAATAGTGTACTTTATATATATGTTACTTTACGTTTCACTTTGTAACGAAGGGCCTTCACTGGAAACGTTTTACCTCCTTTTTAGAGTTTCTCTATGTATTTCTACTCTGCCTATATACGCTTGCAACAAAAGTGTTTGCCGACTTGAGTGGATAATTTGATAAATATCAAGACATTTTCTTGATAGAAATTATGAATCTCATCTTTAAAGAGGAACTTTATGAGACGACTAAACAGTGCATCCTCCTTTTGTTACAATTGAAAGAACTTGGAAGTTATTTAATAATTAAGTTACCTTAATCTTTTTTTAATTATTTAAGGAGAGGAAGTATATTAAGATATTATATATTGAATTATTTATATTGACTCTGTGTAATTTATTAACTATGATCTCGGCATGACGTCAATAATAAAATGCACCAGTGAACAAGCTTCCCCCTTTTGTCAATGAATACCAGGACTATATATAGTATATATACCAAAGAGCAGAATGTGTGGTGGGTGAACCCATAAATAATATTTCCAGTTTTCAATAATAAATAATATTACGCAGTTTAAATACGGAGCGAGCGTTTAAGAAGAGCTGAGAGTAGCTAAGTCAAATTTAAATTTAAATTACAGCCACCAATCGTATTGGTCGATTTAGTACCAGGTTTCCCGTCTGTAGAACTTTTTTATATTTCTTGACTTCTGCACCCAGGTACTACGCCTTCGCTCGGTGTCCGTGCACTTTGAGACGGGAACCGTGATAATGTTATGACCACATTAGTGCCTGAGCACCGTACCTGCAGGGTACGTAGTTTGAACAGGCCCTCAGAAAATACTGCCGGGCTAGCCAGGTTGTTAGAGATTGAAGTTGTGACAAACAACCAATAATTAAAGGACATTGGCAACAAAAAATAAACACCTTTTCGCGGATGAAAGTACGTAACTTAAATAGCCGGAATATAGTAGTTTAAGGCTGTAAAAATGCTCGTGAAGCGTATTAATTGCATGCATGTCGAAGTTGCTAACCTGAATCATTGTCCGCCATCTTGGATGTATTTTCGATATACGTGTGACGTCTCAACCGGGGTAAAACGAAATTTTTATCTAGCCATCCTCATGTCCTTATATGTTTGAAACTTGATTTTTGTGAGTGTCTTCCTTTTTTTCAGTTGAACCACACTATTTTAAAAAGCCTTCCGCGGAAACTTGGCTACCCAAAGAGAGGTTTACCCCGGGTGTGACGTCACCAACTTCCCAGTTAATAGGGCAAAGTATTACAACTAAATGGCGGATGACAGGATTGTCTTTGGTCAAAATTAGTGCTGTTGATTTGTACAAGAGTAGTGGCTTGTTTACTTGGATTACCTTTGTAAGCCAGTTTTTTAATAATCATAAGTCAAAAATTTGAAATTGTGATTTATGTTGCCAATGTCATTTAATGAGTGGTGAGCAATTTATATGGAACGACATTTTCATCCAGTGAGGATAATAAGAATAAATATAAAGTTGCTAAGTTCTCAAAATAACTGGACATAATATGAAAAGAAATATTTATAAGAGATCTTCAATGTGTCTTTAAGTAAGTAAGAGTTAATTATACCAAGACCCGAGGCTTTTAGCCAAACACAGCCCAGAGGACACGTAGCGTCCGAGGGCTGTATTTGGCTAAAAGCCGAGCTCCTGACTTATTTCATGATTGAGGAGGTTTTCCAACAAAGTTTTGTGTATTTTTTTCCACCTTGGACAACGATTTTCCTAGTTTTTTTCTTCATTTTATTAATATTCATAGGGCAGTATGCTATATACAGCCCGCAGTACATCAAAGGAAACCGACTCAATGTAATAATAAGTAAGAGTTAGATCCCCGAGGAAGGGGAGCGTACATCCGAGGGCTTTATATAGCATAAAGCCCGACATTCGAGGGATCTAACTGATTTAGTTCATGATTGAGGAGGTTTTCCAACAACATTTTGTCCATTTATCCACCTTGGACAAAGATTTCCCTAGTTTTTTCCTTCATTTCTTATCTAATTAGTATTCATGGTCTTTATGCTAGATAAAGCCCGCGGTACATCAAAGAAAACCGACTCAATCATCATAAACTAAGAGTACTTATAGTCTTATATGTATTCATGGTGACGTTTCTTTCTTTGAGTTATACAAATTGCAGTCATAGACTGCATTACATGTTCAAATATTATAATATTGCAATAAAATACAAATATAATAGATTAAATAATTTACTATAACCTTAAAATTATATAAATTAAAATTTCGGAAGATTTTAAATGATTAAAAAAGAACTATTTATAAAGAATGACTGTTTGCATAATGAACAATAAATGAGTCCCTAAACCGATTTGTTTCACATTTAGGCATCGTAAAAGTTCTCTTTGATCGCAGACGATCGATTAGTATATGACCTAGCCTTTAGCGGCAATATGCTTAAACAATGACATCAAATAACTTGGTGGATAGAACTTCACGTTTGTCAAAAAGAGTAGGGATTCCAATATTTTCAATTGCGTCAATTCGGATGATGTGTTCCTTCCAACAGCATTTACAAGCTAATCCTGAAAACGCAACGAAATTTTAATAAGACAAATAATTATGGGCAAGATCTCATTAAGCGTGCCAGCAAGGTTCTAAGATGAGAAACTCGATTTAGACAAGAAACCCGACATCAATGCTTCGTCGAGTTATGGATTTACGTTAGAAGACAACTAAAATACCTAGTGTTGCTCTCTGCTATCACCTTGTCCTCTACTATCTCGACGGAGCATGCGCCAAGAACCATTTCTTAATGTTTTTATCACGTCAAATACGATATTTCTGATATACATTCCAATTTGAAGAAATAACTAGGATTTCTCCCGCTCACAATTACTAAAAAAATTAATTTAGGTATTCCTAACACTAGCTCGACGATACTATTTGTATCTCCACAAGGTCTTGTAATATCTATATATATTTATAACCCTGCTTAAGCGGACTGACCCCTTTTAAATACGACACGTATTAAAATATTTGTAAACATTTTTAGAAGAACACAGGCGGGTTTAGGTTAGGATTGGTGTTTTGGGGGTTGCCGTTCTATTAGGGTTATTGGATTCATGATAATGATAAATCTTTATGCCATTTAAGATTTCATGATTATAATGAACCTCTTTGAGAGAATGTGCTGGCTACGAATCGGCTACGAACTGATTACGAAGAAACGAAGTTGTCTGCTGACCAAATATATCGATGTCATCCGCAACGAACGCTCGTGATGGGTCGGCGTGAGATCATATTTAGCTAACGTATAGTCCGCGTCTTTGGGGCGATGTTTTTAGTTGTACCGTAAACTGGGGTTGGGAAGACACTTAATGCGGGCGGTTAGAAAACTCATTTAGAGGGGTAAGGTTAGAAAAGTCATTAGCTACAGTAGGCGTGTGGTTAGGGTTAGCATCTAAGTTGTTTTGGGGTTAGTCCAACCTGGAAGGTCGGCGAAAATGGCCCTGGGATTGGCTGGTCCATTCTATAATGCGATTGGCTTGTCATAAAACTCAATTAATTCAGCCGAGTATAATTTATTCATTTAGATCTGAATGCTGTCTTCAAATTTTACAGCAAATTTGAAGTGATAGCTTTCGTTAAATTGGATATATGCTTCTTTATACCTTTTGTAAGAGATAACCATGGATGTATGGTGGATTATCAAGCTTGTTAGCTGCTTTTATGCCAACGAATGCTGAGATGAACAACTCTGAAGATATTTGAATATTTCTCAATTATTCTGGTCAACAAAGTAGACAAAGGCAATGGAACAAAGACCACAAAAATTATCATATCTAAACACCCAGAAATTCTGGGTGTCATGTGACCAGCCGATCCCAGGGCCATTTTCGCAGACCTTCCACCGTGGAAGCAAAACGCCCTGGAAACGAGGTTGGGGGGTTAGTGGTTATTTACATGATTAAGTAGCGCTATGGTTATACTAAAAAACATCGTCCCAAAGACGCGGCTGACTACGTTAGCTCAATATGATAACGCCGACCCTCGTAATGTCGTCAAACCGTTTAACGTGGTACATGTATTAAAACTTTTCTTTGTATTTCTAGAATGAAGGTTGATTTGAAAATTCTCGGAATCCTTCTTGTAATCTTCGTTCACTTGGCTTACATCTCTGGATGGGGTCCTCGTATTCGAGTTCGAATTCCAGTTTTCAGAAAGGTTGTTCGAACTGTTAGCACTGGGGTGCGTAAAGCTGGGCAGGGAATCAATACTGGGATTAGGAAGGCCGGAAAGGGAATCAAAACTGGTGTGAGGAAGACCGGTGAAGGGCTAAAAAAGACTGGTAAAGTATTAGGAAAAGTTGGTAAAGTGACAGGAAAGGCTTTGTATAAAGGTTTAAGAGAATCGGGAAAGGCATTGATAACAACGTCGAATTTTGTTGGAGATATCTTGGATAAGGTAAGGGAATAGTAACCTTGAATAATAATCTTAACCAATAATAATAATAATAATAATAATAATAATAATAATAATAATAATAATAATAATAATAATAATAATAATGATAATGATGATGATGATGATGATGATGATGATGATGATGATGATGATGATGATAATAATAATAATAATAATGATAATGATAATGATAATGATAATGATAATAATAATAATAATAATAATAATAATAATAATATTTTTCTCTCTGAACTATAGAACCCAAGCATAAATTACATCAGCTTAGTTCAAATTCTAATTAAGTACATCCAAGTTTCATTTTGAGTTGTTCCATGCACAGCACGACAGCTATATATATATATACACACTAAGACACTAATAAGACAGTAATTTCTTCACTCTATGGCGCCAAATATAATTTGACCCAATAATGGCTGAAATTGAACAATCACGTATAACGCCTTTCAAAACATCCTTGTCTCTAGAAAATGTTTTTAAGTTCGACCATACATCTTGATGAACTGTTACAAGTGAACAAAAACATAGCACAAATAATTTCGTATCGTAACCATTTCGCCTCAAACACTCCACCAACGGATCATGTGGAACCATTTTAGAATCTCTAGCCAAGTCAAAATAACCTTCGCTCTCCATCTGACTCTCAGTGGCTCAATGCATGTTAGAGCGTCTCACTGGTAATCAGAAGGTTACTGCAGGTTCTATTCCTGTCTGGGACTCAGAATCATTTTTCTGAGGATATAAAATTGACAATCCTCTAATGTTTCCTCAACCTCGTACCCAAGGTCTTATCTCCGCTCCCGGGGAGCGGAGATAAGACCCTGGGTACGAGGTTGATGTTTCCTCAGGCACATTAATGTAAATAATATATTGTAAATAAATATTATTTATTTTTACATTTTAGATCAACTTAGTTAAGTTTATTTGGAAAAAGCTTGGCGCTTGCTGTATCCCCATACCTTGGCTTTGCAGAGCAAAGAGGAACTATGAAGCCGTTCAGAAAGAGTTGAAGTTTTACAACAGAATTATTGATGAAAGATGGAAACAAGGTTAGTTCGATAAGTTTATATTATAAAATAACATTTTAAGGGTGTTCGGACGTATTCCGTTGCTAAACAACCGGTTGCTAAGGACAGGTCATTAAGCGCCCAATATACTTCGTGAGTGGACAATAAATTCAAGATATAAGCAAGATATTTTATGTCTGGAATATGTAGGCCAATTTCTTTCGTCCGGTGACGTAATTTGATGAAGTCACATTGACGTCATCAACAAACACAAAAACTCTATGATGTTCGTCATTTTTGACATTATGCTACCTTTTTTGGTTTCATATAAAATTATGAAAATTTAATTGTGTTTATTGACCTTAAAAATTCGATATCCTGGAAGCTACTTTTTAAGAATTCTTAAAATGCATCAGTAGTTTTATGAAGGTAACCGTCCAGATTCTAATCGCATGTGAAAAATTAATTTTTCTTAAAAACCGTAATTATAGGAATTTTCATCGTGATGATGACGTTATCATATGACATTACCAAACGAAAGAGTTTTACCCACACCACATACACACTGTATTGATGGATTTTTAAATCCGTGAAATTCTATCACATTTTTTCTTATTTCTAAGCTTCCTTAGCAACGGATATAAGGTCTGCATATTCACGATTAGCGCTAATCACCTTTTGAACAACCCTCCCCTGTATTTTGACCAGCACTTTGGGAAGATCGTTAATAAAAATTACAAACAATAACGGACCAAGAATTGAACCCTGAGGCACTCCAGAATAGATTTATTCCACATTCGATGTGTTTTCAAAACTGACCAGTTGAATTCGGTTTGAAAGATAGTTGTGGAACTATGGAATTTATGCAAAAGAACATCATGACCAACATATAACTAGAAATACGTTTACGCAACAACCCCTCGCCCGCTTGCAGTTTGAAACCTTCAAGGTTGGGACACACGAAGCGAAAAATCGCGGGGGCATGTCGCGGGGACATTTCCCCTGTTGAGGGCACACGAGGGGACATGTCAGAAAAGGAAAATAAAATAACGTTATGTGATTGGTTTATTTTAATTTTGTCCCAGGGACTAGTTGCACGAGCTGTTCACACGATGGGACAAGTCACGGGGACATACTTTTGTCACCGCGACATGTCGCACGAATTCAAATCATTTTGAATACATGCAACATGTTTCGGGGACAATATTTTGTGGGATTTGTCGCATCGTGTGTCATAACCGTTATAGCGTAGTGCTCATAGTTATTTTACTTAAAAATAGATAACCAATTAATTTGCCAGTATGAATGATTTTACAGTGGACACTACATGTATCTCTGAGAGCCTTTAAACTATCAACCTTGTGTTGTTGTGAATTTCATATAAAATATGAAACATGAGGAACAGTGTTTCATCAGGATATCCAAACACCGACACGTTGGTTGAAAACCGAGGCGAAGCCGAGGTTTTTTTAACAAACTTCGAGGTGTTTGGATATTCTGATGAAACACTTTACCGAGTGTTTTATATTACATCTCAAACAAATCAGTATTTTAAGAGAAAATCGAGGTGAAAGTTGGCTTAATTTGTGTAATTTCTTCCTCCGATATCCAAACCACCGTCTCTGTGCTGATTTCTTTGTTTTCGGCTCATAAATTATGGCTCGCTCGCCATATCCATAATTACTTTTAAAAAGTAGAGAACATTTTCCGTGTTTACATACAGTTATACTGTTATAGAAACACGAGTGAAAGTTTGTGAGGAACTTTCTCGAGTATTTCTGCAACGTACGGGAACACGAAAAGACGCGTCGTCGGCTGCTCAGTTGAACATAACGCTCTTAACTGTGAAGAAAAGCATCCAATCTTCTCGTTTTTGTTCTTGTTGCCTGTCACAGAACATATTTATCGACATTTTACAGGGCCGTAGCACGAGAAAGTCAATTGGGGGGGGTGTCATCATTTAAATTAATATCTCTTAAATAGGCTTCCCTGACTTCTGAGAGTAATTTCTAGCAAGTTTAAACGGATCTAAACTGGCATGAAATCGCCAGAGCAAATTATTGGGGGGTTACGGCCATGTTTTAACTATTTGTGAGCAAAATTTCGTCTTACAGTCCATTTTATAAAAATAGCGGGAAATATGCATGTTTTCCATCGAGTTATAGAAACACGGCTTTCAGCCAATCAGCGCGTGCGTTTTTAATTTGTTATTTTATAAATGCTCATATCAGAAATTTCTTGCCAACATATAATGATTGTCAGGTATTTTACACTTCAATTCTTCTTTTGTTTGATCTTCAGTGGAAACCGTGTTTCAATGGATCAACAAAGTTAATGAAAACATTGAAGATATTGCATATAGCGTGGAGAGAATTACTGTTGGTGCTGAAGGTGTTATCTTACCACTACTTCCGCCTCTGATGATTAAGTATAACACAAAAATGAATACAATCAAGGTAAAACATCCTAATATTATATAATATCCAGGCCAGGTTATATATATATATATATATATATATATAGGATTTATGGTGAAGGAAAATTTCGAGTGTTGGAATACATACATTTTAAGACCAAACCGGGACCAGTTGCGAAAAATGCAACTTCAAGGCCTTCCGGCTGGAATTGAACCCGCGACCCTGCGATGCTAGTGCAGTGCTCTGATCACTGAGCTACGGAAGCCGTTGCCGAGAGCCTAGTCACGAGTTCTGTATATATGGTGGTAATGCCGGGATAAGATTCAGGGTATATTATATATAGGTACATGTATATATATATATATAGGTATATATATATATATATATATAGTTTGAATAGAAAGAAATGTAGGCAGACCAAAACGATGAATCTCGCGGTGAAGGATCCAACATGGATACAAACGCTGCTCTTGATTTTATAGGAGAATAGAAGAGAATGCAGAGACAGACAAAACTTATCACCGGTCCATAAAAAATGTTTAATACGTTTCGGACATTCGTCCTTCTTCAGTTAAAAATATTTTGAAAAAAATTAATACAAGGTGGGGCTATGCTAAAATTATACATAAATTAACATAATACAAAGTAAAAATAAATCATGCTTGTCCATGATTACGGGTAAGAATACATGTGAGATAGCTACCCATTTTAGCAAGACCTCTCGTGTCCTGGGGGATTTTGATTTTGTTGTTAATATTAAAAGGATTGTCAATACTTCTAGTTTGAATGTAGAGAAAATTTTACAAGATAGGGAGGCGTATTGGACTGCACAATTATGTACTTTACAACCCACTTGTTTGAATAAAAGATGTAATATCGAATAATTACTGTCAAGGACAAGCATGACTTATTTTTACTTTGTATTACGTTAATTTATGTATAATTTTAGCACCACCTATTAGTTTTTTCAAAATATTTTTAACTGAAGGACGAATGTCCGTAACGTATTAAAACATTTTTTATGGACCGGTGAGAAGTTTTTTATATATATATATATATAGCACAATATCTACAGACACGTGTTTCGCTTATATATATATATATATATATATATATATATATTATATATATTATATATTATATATATATATTATATATTATATACATATATAAGTTTCTGCATTCAGATTTGTTGATGCAATGGGCGACCCTTAATATAATATAATAAAATGTAATGTGTTTTTTCCTCGACATTAATTTTCAGCAAGATGTTAAGTGGAAGAACTCTTCAGTTGTGCATTTAACACGTCAAGGTATGAGCCAGAATGTATGTGTGTACGAATATTGTAGCTTGAAGTAGCCAGAGGATACACATGAAAGTCCGTGGAGGCGGGATACTTGCAGGGGTTTTTTAGCCCCCTAATAATTTTAAGTCAAGGTTCGAGCGCGAACCAGTCACTATAGGACATGGAACTTACGCCAGCAATTACTATGCTAAGGAGATATACCGCATAATCCAACATGGCTGCCAATTCTATAGAGAACTACATTACAACTTTTGTTCTTATTTTCATAATAATAATAATGGTTGGTTGATCAGTTCGCGATATCAGAAATTATTGGAAATTGCTTTCGTAATGTTCTGCGTACGTTTTGCCAACCTTCATTGCCATCGGTGTATAAGTGCTGCGTAGGCAGTGATTTGGTTATATGCATAGCAATGCGAAAAAGTGGTAAACTGCCAAGAGATTTTTAGCAACAAAATCATGATGTTTCGAGCGAAACCATTCATAGATGATCATTTATACAAAACGTGAGAACTGTAAACTACAACATTTTCTCACACGTGTGCTTTTTTGCCTTCGACAATTTGACATTTGTTTTGTTTGGTTTAGTTCCATTATATTTCCTTGATTGATAATAATTTAGTATTCTTAAGTTTGGCAGTTTTTAGATGTATTTCAAGCCGGTATTTTAGAAAAGGTAAATTTAAAAATTCCCGAGCCTTTGTAGCTCCCTGTGGCTAATCGCACGTGTTTGTACCTTTTAAAATAACTAAGAATGTGCAGTTAAAAGGCTTTTCCAGCTATCTAAAGTAGCCACTAATCTCTGAATTTTGATTGTCTTATTTGGAAGAACTTTTAAAATGATAAAGTAACTTATTTTGAAGATTTTCGTTTCTTCGCTTTCTTTTTGAGATATATCAGTTTGTTTGATATGCAAATATCCGGAATTTACGTCATACAGGCATAATTATGAATTATCAGAGAATGTTATATATCTTTGCGTTCATCAAATAAAAACACTAAAGTGTGAATAACACATGTGCATGTTTCTCACACAACAAGGATTTCAACAAGGATTTGTTAAAGGATTTCGTTCGAGAATGAAAGAGATACACACATTTCTCCAATAAGTCATTATGTATGTGTGACGTAAATTCCGGACATTTGCATATCAAACAAACTGATATATCTCAAAACGAAAGCAAAGAAACGAAAATCTTCAAAAGAAGTTACTTTATCATTTTAAAAGTTCTTCCAAATAAGACAATAAAAAATGTTGAGGTTGGGGACATTAGCATTTAACTCAATAAAAAAAGTCTTTAAAATTTATCGAGTGCCAATTTGCTTGTCTAAGAAATTTACGGCCAGCATTAATTTGGCCAATAAACATAAGAGAACTGAGACGTGTCGCTTGTGACTTCATCTACTCCAGACATGAAGTTTGCGCCTTTTGCTATTACTCGTATCAGAACTCGATTCAGAGTTTGAAGACATATTTTTTAACGAAACTATGCGCAGGAAAACAGTTCTACGCTGTAATGTAAGCAATTTAAAGTAAATTCAATAGCTATGCTGTGTTTGTGTTGAGTAGATAACGTCATAGCACGTCGTTAATCGAAATAGTTAAGTGCGTTTATTTAATAATTTTTCGGTTTATTGACATTCTTATTATCTCTCTTATATCCAATTGAAGATAGCCGTCATATTGACTGGTAACGATAAGGGATAAGAGTGTATCTTAGGGATTCATGAGATTATTTGTAGAGTAAGGTCGCAGTGCTCTAGAAGAAGGTCTGTGATTGGTTAGAAGCTTTCTGTGATTGGTTAGGATCTCCTGTGAGATGGGGGAAATGAGTCGTAATTTAAACCAATGACAATCGACGTTCTAGAGCACTGCGACCTGACCCTATTTGTAGGAACTTATTCGGTACACCGCTTGTGATACACGCGGGCTCAAATAACCGCGATTAATTAAAATAAGGTTTCCGCGGAAAGACTGAAAACTAGTTGTTCCAAGGTACAACTAGTTTCCAGTCTTTCCGCGGAAACCTTATTTTAAAAATACTTTCGATCAACATTTCTCAGCGATCACCATTTATGGCCATGTCTACGAAATGAATGGCGGACCGATTGTTCGTTCAAATGCCTTGTTTTAGAACAGATCTCACGCGAACAAAACAAGAAATTAAATGTGTGTCTTCATTTTCATTTCCGTATACCTGCAAGTAATCATTACTACTTCCAGGCCCGCCCACTCAGCGGTATTAAGGCATGGCTTTTCACTTCGACACTGAATTTTCCTATTTTGCAGAGATTTTGTCCAAACTAAGTCAAACTTATCAAACATATTTATCATACTTCGTATTTACTTACATATTTAGTAGAGGGGAGGAAAAATGGGGTAATTTGCCCCCCTGACCCCAGATTGAGAGGGACCTCCTAGTATTGTTAAGTTTACATTGTAAAGAATCGGTAGATGATAAGGACAAAATATGATAAGGATAAAAAGAAGATGTAGTTGAAATTATGAAATTATCAAACAGTATTTTCTACTTTTCTATGAAAATGTGCGTTGTCATTTCACATGTAAAACTAAAACATTTTCACTTGAAATATTCTTATATCCGATTCATCCGTAAAATACAATACCAGACTTTGCAAGAGGGCCCCAATTATTTTTTTTGCCTTTATTCTCTGTGCGAGCCTGACTACCTCTTTAACTACTTGTTTATCTGTTCTCAGGTGTCACGACTTTTGTAGCCATTGAAATGGCTTGGCAATGTCCTAAGGTTTATAGGTCCGTAAAAAGTGGTTTAAGCAAGCTAAAAGAAGCAAAATCTAAATGTGTGAACATACTGAGTGAAAGTAATAAATTTCTGAATTTTCTCATGCAGGTAAGAAAATAGTTTATTTAAAACCTGTGATTATATTTATATATAATAGCCACAGGGCTATATATTTATATTTATTATTTATTATATTTATAAATATAGCCACCAGGCTATATATTTACCACAGTCTGAGATTTAACGAAAACCTAATCCTAAACCTAACTAAAATACTGACGCTGACCAAAAAAATAAGCAGAACAGTATCGCGAACCTATATTTAGTGAACGCGACACGAAATTTGATTGGTAACGGTACTTGTCTACTATTATATCCTGCTGTCGTAAATATAACGAGTTCGTTGTTGATAGTTTTCAGCTATCACCAAACGATGATTAGGCTCGCTTCAAACGTCGAACTTTATGATTTCTTCATTATTCAAAAAACAACAATGTGTTAAGTAACCGTCACCGTGCACAAATTTACATAAACGTGAACAGAAATAAAGAACAAAGACTTTCGTTGAGTTTCCAGACCATACCTCCATTGACTATGATTAAACTGTGGTTAAACTTCATAGGACAATACCTTTCTATATTTCTAAGATGTCGGAATAGAAAACTTGTCTTTAAACATCTTTGTAAATTAATCGACATGATTAACCTACACTATACTGAGTCGATTATTTTTTATGTACTATTTAAAAAACGAGCATCAGATATAAAACACGAGGGCGTAGCCCGAGAGAGAGAGTTATCGTTTATTATTAAATATCATCAAATAAGAATCTACACTTCGCAGTCTGTGGACTGAATTACGTGAGACTACAATAAAAATTTAAATATACAAATGTTATAATATAATTTAATCTATAAAATCCATAAAAATTCATAAAAATTGTTGTAAAAATTTATACTTTTTCCTTGGCAGCACAATGCATAATAAAAGAATCCCTAAATCTATTCGTCTTCATTGATGGCAATTTATATTTAGATATAGATCTAAGATTGTAATTATTCGAACGAAGCGGTGGTAGTAAATCAGCAAGCTTATGCTGATTGATGTTTACAATTGAGCAAAATAATTTATCACATAAACTATTCCTTCTGCTTATTGTTCCTTCTGCCTATTCCTTCTGCTTGCTGTTGGTCTGCGTATTTAGGACTCCCTGTAGTTAACATCAGGGTAAATTATTCTGAGCGCTCGTTTCTGTATTCTTTCAATCTGATCCGACAGGTAAGCTGGAAGACTGGTGTTAAATACTTGGCATGCATACTCTAAAATTGATCTAATGCATGCACAGAAGAATTGCACCAAGGAATATGGGTCAACATCAGCACGCTTAAGCTGTTTCAGAAGGTACAAGCGTTTCGAGGCTTTAAGCGTAATACAATCAACATGATCATTCCATTTAAGGTCTTGCCTGATGGTTACTCCAAGTAATTTAGCTGACTGTACAACTTCAAACACTCGTCCGTCAACTGTCAAAGGGTCGGGTGTATGTGTCTGCTTACTAAAGTCAATGCGAAGCTCTTTACATTTAACGGGGTTCAACTGAAACTGATTTTCCCTTGACCAATTGATTATTTGGTTAATTAATCTCTGTAATTCACATGCCCCTGACTTTGTTATGGTTTCTGAGACTGTCGTGTCATCAGCAAACGTCCATAAATTAGAGGATACACCAGTTATAGACAAGTCATTGATCATCGCCAGAAAAAGCCAGGGCCCTATCTTGGTGCCCTGCGGAATTCCGGCAGGAACTGTTGTGAAGTTAGAGTAGCAATCAGAGTTAAGCTTAACACGTTGTGATCTACTGCGTAGAAAATCAACGATCCAATTTAACACAGTGGGTCTAACCCCAAGACTAAAAAGTTTTGCAATCAAAATATTGTGGTCTACTAAATCAAACGCTTTACGATAATCTAGGAGAGCGACCCTCACATACGAGCCGGTTCCATCTGTGGCTTCAAGCCAGTGGTGTAGCATTGAGATGAGGGAAAACGTCGTGACAGGAATCCGGAATAAAGCCAAATTGGTGTGGGTCCATAACCTTCAGTAGGGTAGGTTTTAATTCTTGGTCTATGATAAATCCCTCTGCAACTTTGGACAAGGTAGACGTCAAAGAGATCGGCCTCAGGTCTCTGTTAAAATCCACGATCGTAGGCACTTTAGGTACCGGGGGCACATCTGCCAGCTTCCAAATACTTGGAACTTTGGATTCCCGAAAAGACGTGTTAAGGATATCGGCAATGGCAGGGGCAAGGATGTCAAAATATTCCCTTAGCACCCAGTTTGGCAAATTGTCAGGGCCACCTGCTCTTGACGTGCTAATCTGGCGAAGTTTTTTCGTCACTGATTCAACGGATACTGTAATTGGTTCGTCATCATCTTCTGCGACGCATACGTCATCTGGTAGTGGAGTATAATCCCGCATCGCACTAATGAATGCCTCATTGATCTTATTAGCCAATTCTTGGTCACTGCAGTCGGTATCTGTTCTTAAAATTGATCGGATATCAGGCCGTGTAGCTTTAGCTGTACCACATAACTGCTTCACTTCGTGCCACCAATCGCGAGGTTTGGTATACTGTAAGTCACGTACCTTGTTGTTGTAGTACACTTTTCGGCACCGTTTTCTCTCGCGATTCACTTTGTTCCTTAGCATATTAAATAGGAACTTATCACCTGAAATAAAAGCCTTTTGTCGTTTTATGATAAGGCGTTTTAAGTTAGTGCTCATCCAGGGCTTGTCTGTTTGGTGAACTCTGATTGACCGTTTGGGCATGATGGTGTCTAGCCCGTAGTTAATTATCTCCGTAAAAGTAGTTAACTTTTCTTCACTTGATTGGATACTATTGAATAAAATACCCGATGGGATCTCTATAAAGAAGCGACCGAGACTTGCAATGTTACTACGTCTCATTTGACGTACTTTAATGGTCAAACTTTGTGGCTTTAATCTTTGGCGTGAATCTGGAAAGGCTGTGATGGTTATATGGTCCGATAGACCAAAGGGAGGTCCACCGGTTGGAGATTTGTAATAGTCTTGTAAGTTAGTATATATTTGGTCAAGGATATTGGCACCTCTAGTTGGGAATGTGATTATGGGCTTGAGTTGGTAGCATTTAGCGGCTGCTTTGAAATCAAGTTTGTTAAAATCACCTGCAAGTATTATAGCATTATTCGAATAATTTGATTCCACATTCTCTAGAGAAGACTTTAGATATTCACGCATAGCCACATTATCAGCGTCTGGAGGGTGGTATAAAACAGCAACAATAATGGTTGAAAAGCCGCGCGGTAGACGCTTTGGTTGTAAAATTAACCAAAGCACTTCATGATCATCACTGTGAAGGGCCGGCAGCGATTTACACTGAATTGACTCTTTCACGTAAATACAAACACCACCATGAGCTCTAATTTTACGATCCCGTCGAAACAACTGGTAGTGAGAGATATTAATGGGATCATCAGGAACCGAATCTTTTAACCATGTCTCAGTGAAAAATGCAATATCAATGTCGTGCTCTTTAATGGTGAAAGAAATTTCATCGATCTTTGGCGTCAGGGACATAGTATTCGAAAGTAGAACAGAAGGTACAAACTGGAGGTTTTCTGTCCCAATGACAGATAGATGAGGGCGCGGTGATTCAACTGCAACACACATGTCATAGTTTTTTATATCTGATAAAACACGTGATGCGAGTTTTTTGAATGGCTTCAAAAACTGTGAATGAGAAACATGGATTTTAAATAGAAAATAAAATCTCTAGGAAATAGCAACTTGGTTGTCCTCTACCAAAAATTTGAATATGAATTTTAAATGCCGAGGCGTGGTAATGCCGATATGCCTCCAAAGCGAAGATTTCGATAACCAAAAAACGAAGAGCAAGAAAAGCGTGTGAGTACTATTTTAGGACCTCCAGGGAATATAACAGAGAGGGCGAACAGTGATTTGAAAGAAGAATGTAAGGATTTAATAGACTTCAGTTTGGCTGATTTTAGATTTGACGTTCCCGACGAAATGTTGAGTAATTTCCCGATGCGTGCGAGTGAAGATGAGAGGGTATCAAATGTTAACACGAACATGTCGAGTTGTGTGTTCAATAATTGTACTTTCAATTTTGCTGAAAAGCGATTCTTGTAAAGAGCTAGATCGTGGTAGTTCTTAAATTTGAATGTTGTTGTGCGAGAATTATCATTATGTGTTGAAACTATAATTATGTTATATAAAAAATCTTTATATGAAAATCTTTATTCACGAGAAGTATTGTGTTTCTGCATGAATAAGTGTGCTTTAGCTATTATAAAGACGCATGCATGTGACTAATTTCGTAGCAGCAATTGGATAGTTGGTTTATGAATTATCAGTAATGAGTTTTTGAAGTTAACATGAGGATGATTCTAAAATAGAATTCAAACAAAACAACTATACATCCTTACAGATGATCATAAACGTTGAGTTTTCGCGAAAATATTTCATGAACTTAAATGGATAGAATTAAAATTTCATCCTCAAGGACGTTTTTGCTTTTAAACTATCGGATGTGATGTCACAAGAGACTATTGCTTTGGAATGCCTCTTGTGACATCACATCCGGTAACTTTGACAGCGGAAAACTCCATGAAGACGAAATTTTTTGTTGACAATATATATATTATGATCTTGCCCAGGAAGACCCAAATATTACAGATCAACCTCGTACCCAGGGCATTTTGCCTCGATGGTCGAGAGCCATTTTCGTCGACCTTCCACCGTGGAGGCAAAATGCCCTGGGGACGAGGTTGCAGATATGTAAAATTCCCAAACGTGAGATAGGCACTTTAATAAGTCAGAGTTTCTGGTTGAGCGATCATGGACCGAAGAACGCTAAGGTCAAGGTCAAACGTCGAACTTCACATGTGTCGAACTCAATGCAAATAAGCTTAAACAAAAGACTACTTTCATTTGTATTGAGTTCCGCACATGTGAAGTTCGACGTTTGAACTAGACATAACGTAATTTATTGCATAGATAAACTGGATCTGGATTTTTGCTTGAATCTTTTTCAGGGTTGGAGACAAATAAAGGTTACATTAGCATCGGCGAAATTAAAACTTCATCTCAATCAAGTTAAAAGCTTGTGCAACGATCTGCATCGTTCAAACTGCGTCTCTACAATCGACAGGTTCCTTTCCCAAATATCTTCGGCTAACTATGGAAAAACCTTTGAACTTCAAGAAGACCTTATAACAGAACTGACTACCATCAAGTATTCATTTGCATGTTTCAAGAGAAAGGAAGAAGTAATAGCTACTGTCGCAGATTATTGTAAAAAAGGCAACGAAAATTATCACTCGTTATTTCTTCAAGCTGTAAACGATTTCTTTCCGAACTCTGATATTTGTACTGGCCTCGTCACTAAAGATTACACGACAAAGGAAAATATCTTAAAGGTTCTTCAAGTTACTGCTGAGAAAAGTGGGTTTTACTCCAGCTGCAGTTTGAACAACAAAGAAATAATAACAAAAACATGTTTGAATTATACCACATTAGCTCCAAAGTATCAGTTGACGATAAATGAAAAATCAAGGCTTCTTCGAGACTGCAAAAAGATTGTCCCTACTCTAGGTGAGTAATGCAACAAATATTTCAAACAGCAGTAGAGTAGTAAGTTGGACATATAGCAACTGGTCATGCTATGCAAATTTTGAAACGATTTACATATTCAGATCTTTAGAAATATATCGTTTTCAAAATATGCAGATGTTTATAAATTAGCATAGCATGACAGTTGCTATGGCCATCTTCGCCAACAACGGAGTTCACGATTATTGGAACAGTAAAAGACAATAATGATAGATAATTGTTGTTGAACCTTGTTAACAAGCTGAAAAGCAAGAGTATTGATGACTACTCTGAACAATGCTGTAATGTCATGGCTTTCACAGGGTGCAGTACAACAATATTTTTCACAGTTGGCAGCACAACTCAAAACATCGAATACTTAGTGATATTTAATACACACACGCGCATGCACACTTTCAGGTTATTTCGTCACATAATCCCAAAGATATACATGAATTTTCAGCACTAGTCATTATGCAGTGTGACATATGTAATGTGATACTACATATCAAACAAATCTTCATATCTCAAGAACGAAGTGAGGCATGGAAAAGTCGTAAATAATCTTTCCAGAGCTTTAAAAGTAAGAGAGTTTATGCAAACAGAAATTTCACTTCATAAACACTTTAAACTATAACAGGCTATCCACTCATTTTCCTATTAGAGTAGTGTAAAAACAAAATGCGGAACGAGTTGTTTAATTGTTTTAGTAGAAACAAATTAGTGGATGCATTCTCCAAAAAATTATCAAAAAACTCATCTTAACTCCTCCCCAAAATGCGAGTTTTCTGCCATTGTTTTGAGCGCGTTTCGCCATCATGGTCTATCACGAATAGACAACGGTTGAGTAGCCAATCAGAATGCAGAATTTGCAATGGACCATGGTCAGTTTCTACTAAGAGCAGATAGTCAATTCGAGGGCGAAGCCTGAGTTGACTATCCGCTCATAGACAACAAGGGCGAGTTGTTTAATTGTTTTAGTATCAACCATAAACAACCTTTCTTTAACGTAAAAAAGTCTTTCACTTTTTGTTTGTAGAAGTCACCCCATTGAAAATATAGAGTACAGTAGCTTGATGGCACATGATAAACAATCGCTCACAAAAAACGAGATTGTAATTACTTTGCTTAGTTCAAATTTGGTGTAGATATACTCCATAGGCATTTGCGAATTCATTTTCTTATTCGAAAATTTCAAACTGAACAATTTCCATTACTTTGGGGTAATGTTTTCATGATTTCATCACTCGTAGATACATTTTAGCCTTTCAGGTATTGCTTGCAGCGTGAATATGTCGTGGCTTCTGACTGGTCAGGATAGGAATATTCCAGTTATAAGAAGGTTTCTGATTAGATAACGCTACTAATCAGAATGCCTAATTTGTAAAGACCACTAGTTGGTTGATACTAAGAACTGATATACTACAATATGAACTCATGGTGTAATTGTCATCTATAAACCTCTTTTATAATGGCACCCAAATTAAATATTCTTTTATATTCATTTAAATTAGCCTCATTCGTATGTCTGTAATTCCAAAGAATCTTATCAATAGAATAGTTTTCAAATTTTATTCACTTTGTTTTACAAAGGGAAAGTCCAGTGTCAGCCTGGAGTATGTAAAAATGGTGGTATTTGCAATGAGGGTCCAAATTCATATTCTTGTAAATGCCAGAATGGATTTGTCGGACGTGATTGTGCGGCCAGAATCAGTAAGTATATTTATTTATTTATTTATTTATTTATTTATTTATTTATTTATTTATTTATTTATTTATTTATTTATTTATTTATTTATTTATTTAAGTCGCTTTGTTATTAATTTACTTTACTATTATATTATTTATTTATTTCACTTTGCTATTGTTATGTAGCGAAGGGAAATTCTTGACCAAACGCTTTTGAGAATACCGAGAAAAAAATTCAACAATTCAATAACGCGAAGTATTTGTTGACTGTTTTCAACACAATTTGGCGTATCGTATATATTTGATTGATCTATTGGAACCAGTAACTGAATAACTTGAAAATCGTTGTTGCCCATATATAAAAGGTCGGTAAACAGTAGATGATCTACTCAAAAGCAGAATCTTCATTTTAATATTTTCGCTCTATGTAACTCACTGTAAAATGGGACGCCATTTTCTAAAGACTATATGTAAATTAGTCTTCAAGCGACGGCCATTTTGTCGTTAAGTTCTGGTAATGTTTCATTTCCTTTCAAATAATATGATCAACACATCTTCAAAATAATAAAAGACAGCCAGCACCATTTTTCACGGAAATGGCTAAAAGGGATGACTCAAAAGGACCTTTCTGTTTTCATCTGGTCTTTATTTTTGGTTAGGATTAAGGTTTGGATTAAGGTTTGGATTAGGACTTGGATTAGGGCTAAACTATAGTTCTAAAGATGGGAACCCGCCCTTTTCATTCATCCCTTTTAGCCTTTTGTTCCTTTTTACTGCAGTTGATGGCAACTCGGAAATAATATTCAAATTCTTAAATCGAAGTACGTGACTCAAAGGACATTGGCAACATAAATCACAATTTCAAATTTTTGACTTTATTATTAACAAACAGGCTTACGAAGGTAAATCCAAGCAAACAAAACTACTTTTGTATAAAACAACAGCACTAATTTTGACAAAAGACAATCCTGTCATCCGCAATTTTGTTGTAATACTTTACCTAATTAACTAAAGTAGGTGACGTCACACCCGGGGTAAACTTGATGAAACTACTCTGTGGGTAGCCGAGTTTCCGCTGAATGCTTTTTAAAATGGTGTCGTTCAATTGAAAAAGGAAGACATTCACAAAATTGGAGTTTCAGACTTATAGACATGAGGATGCCCAGATAAAAATTTCGCTTGGCAACATAATTCATCGGTTATCGCTTTATTATCGCTTTATCCCGGTTGTGACGTCACACGCATATGGAAAATACATCCAAGATGGCGGACAATGATTCAGGTCAGCAACTTTGACAGTGCAATTAATACACTTTACGAACATTTTACAACCTCTAAAACTACTATATTCCGGCTATTTAAGTTATGTACTTTAATCGAACAGGTACTTATTTTTTATTACCTTTAAAAAGCCGGGTTATACTACTAAATGGTCATAACACATTTTAAAGTGTCTATGAAGTGAAAAAATCCCTAGCATTTTTTTTGCTCTAACGAACAAAGTAGCGGCACGTTTCAGATTTCACCAATGTTTCACCAAAGTTTCAGATTTCACCAACAATGCCAAACTTTGAGAGTTGATAGCTCGAAGACTATGCAGCAGATTCACTTGACATTTTCAGTGTACGCTCTTGCCGTGCTACTTTGTCCGCTAAAGCAAAACAAATGCTAGCGAATTTTTCACTTCATAGACATTTTAAAAGTTGAATAAACCATCTAAAAATATATTCTGCTGGTAAGCGTTCTATTTCTTACTATTATGCTACCTATTGTGGAGCCATGTATTGCCCAGTTGTAGTTGTAATATCGATTACAAAAAGAACGCAGAGAAGAAAGCTTCATTTCTTTCCATTTCCACCATCATTGATATAAAAGGTACTTCTTTTTTGTTGCCAAATGGTCTAAAGTTTTTCATTTCAATTCACTTCAAGATACCCTGGTCTGTCAGAAGGCGAATTGGTGGGGAAGCTTTGATAGACCTGGCTGGTCGCTCTGTCCATCGTCACATTCATACATCACTGGTTTATTTAGATCGAAATCCTCACCTGCTCACGACTTCATTTATCGTCTTGAAGAAGCTCAATGTTGTAAAGCAACGTATCCCTTCACAAACCAGGGTGTAGATTGTGTTGATTCCAATTGGGTAGGCAGTTTTGACAGGTAAATATTGCGACAAAAAAGAAGATCAGTCCTTCTAAACCAATATTAATATATATATATATATATATATATATATATATATATATATATATATATATATATATATATATATATATAAATATATATATATATATATATATATATATATATATATATATATATATATATATATATATATATATATATATATATATATATATATATATATGACTTATGAACTTAAAATATGAACTTAAAATATTGTTTGCTACTCTTCGCCCAATACAATTCACTCTACCACTCAAGGTATTGAGCACTCTTAGACGATTGCAAATATTCGCTTCATTTTATCTATCCATCTATCTATCATCTATCTATCTATATCTATCTATATCTATCTATATCTATCTATATATATATATATAATAACAAATCTAAATATCGCTTTACAAAACTCATTATAAAATAACAAATTAAAAATGCACGCGCCGATTCGCTGAAAGCCGTGTCTCTGTAACTCGATGGCAAACATGGATTTTCCCCGCCATTTTTTATAAAATGGACTGTAAGACGAACCTTTGCTCACAAACAGCTAAAATGTCAATAAATATGTTCTGTGACAGCCAACAAGAAGAAAAACGAGAAGATTGGATGCTTTTCTTCATATATAGTTAAGAGCGTTTATGTTCATTTGAGCAGCCAACGACGCTGTCTAGCGTGTGTAAGGAGAATGTATATTTTCATCATTTTAATAAAATAGTCTTATTACTTATTTCCTCAGTGTTATTTTATAAAAGAAATAGAAAACATCTTTCCGTGTTCCCATACCGCATACATTATAGAAACACTCGTGAAAATTTGGGAGAACTCGATAAAGCGTGGTTCTCCCAAACTTCCACTCGTGTTTCTATAGCTATAACTCTGATGATGGAAACACGGAAAATGTTTTCTATACCATGAATGGTAATAAGTTCAGAAAGTTATGAAAAGTACACTGCTTATTTATAAACACATTTACCATAAAGACTATTTATTTCACAAATCTTTAATAAACAGTTCTTCTAAGGGGGTGCTTTACATGGAGACATTTTAGCCCGGGCTGAGATTTCAGCCCGGCTACTAAGGTATGGTAAATTACTGTGTATGGAAAATACACCGTAATTTACCACACAAAGCTATTTAAAACTTTGTTTTATGCCATATTTGTTACCGCTTCACCGCTTTCGAAACCGTATTTTCTATTCTCCCTCTTTTTTTCAAATTCTCAAATTTCTCCATGTAAGCACCCCCCTTAGAACTCATTTCTCTTTCTCATCCTTTGCTCCAACATTACGTTATTATTAGATTTTGGTAAATGTTTCAAATTGGACGTTTTGGGATTTTACATATTCCTAATATTAATATAAATTAACATTAATTATCGTGAATTACGTTGAAAAACTTCCATTTTTGTTGAAAAGCCCAATTTGCATCTTCCATCATGAAAATTCCATCATGAAAATTCCATCATGAAAATTCAAAACCAATCGCAGAGTTTTTTATGAGATCAAGTAAAACTTAGCGTATAAGTGGATCTAATGTGCCTGGTGTTTGTCAATTTTCAATTTTTAATCTTGCGTTACCGTATGCCGTGTTTTTCGATTCACGATTTCGTCAGTCTTGTACTACCGCACAGGAAATATTTAAGGGTCCATCGTAATTGGGGGACCTGTGGTGCTGAACCCTGAACCATTGTCATTAATTGTGTTGCGCGGTTGACCTTTTGCGATCGTTATTTCTGTTACGCATGCGTAGTGCTGAATATTTCTCAATATGCGTATATTCATATATATTCATATATTCATATATATATATATATATATATATATATATATATATATATATATATATATATATATATATATATATATATATATATATATATATATATATATATATATATATATATTATATATATATATAGTTCAATCTGCAGACACGTGTACTACAGCGCACCAGTGCATGAGTAATGGCCCAATCTGAATGAAAGAGTGACCCATACTTATACAATTGCTATCGTCGGTGACAACTGCATGTGGGACAGTACTGGTGACTTGCGCATCCAGAGAGCATGAAGTGATATGGGACCAGAGTACAGAATTCTCAAACTGCCACATATATATATATATATATATACACATATTGTACTGTTTACCTTGCTAGAACCAACACTTGGAACATGTGTCCTCAAGGATACTTTCTCAGTGGTCTGCAACGGAGCGGAGGGCAGCAATTACATAACATTGAGCGAGCAAGATGTTGTAAACCACGCAACCATCCACTGGAGTACAGGCAGTGCTACAAAGAAAATGTTTGGATCAGATTTGATTGGCATAAACAAGACATGGTTTCATGTACAAAACCTGGACATTATATAGCAGGACTTTACAGATCATCATGTGATTGGCTCCACTGTATTGAAGAATTTATGTGTTGCAGCATGGCTACTGCGATAAATGGTAAGTAGAAAAACGTGAACGAAGTTACCAGAATCAAATTCAGACTTCTGCACATTGGAGCAATATTCTAGTAGGGCTAAATTAGCATAACATTCTGGTTTTACTTGGTAGCTCAATGGTTAGAGCGTCTCACCGGCGATCAGAAGGCCTACAGGTTCGATTCCTGTCCGGGACTCAGAAACATTTTTCTGAGCCGGATACGAGCTTGATGATCGTCTGTCTATTCTATCTATCGTCTGTCTACTCGAGGCCTCTCCCACATTCACAACGGCAGTGTATATATTAACACATCCAAGCATTACTGATATATTCTCGTCTGCCGCATATAGGCAGTGGATATATCAATCGAACCAGAAACCTTTCCTGAGGATATGAGCTTGACAATCGACCATGTATCGATTGTTTACTTAGTTTAAACCAAATAACTGGAGACAAAAAGCATTTCAAAATCTCGCTCGTTAATTAGCTTCTCCCAAACTTTCACTCGTGTTTCTATTACTATGGAAACACGGAAGATGTTTTCTATTTTTTAAATACAAAATGAAACAATGAATCATATATATTCTGATGGTATATGTAGGCACTTTTAGGTAATATTATTACATCGAAATAGTGATGACAAATTAATTTACTATTTCTAATTTCTTGATTTATAAAAATGTGTGAAGCTATTGACGTCATAGGTTATTTCATTTGCATATCACATAAGTCTAAATATCTCAAGAACGACGTGAGATATGAGAGAACTCTAAATTACCATTCATAATCATTTTAGGAGTTCATTTAAATAAGACAAACTTAATTTTCGTCTCATAGCCACTAGTTGTATGTTTCACGAAGTGCCATAATGTACAAAGTTTCAAGTAATTTCGTCGAATAATTTCAAAGATATACTTGATTTTCTAAAAGTATATAAAGCTCTTTACATCATAGGTTATTCATTTGCATATCACATAAGTAAAACAATATCTCAAGAACGACGTGAGATATGAAAGAGCTCTAAATTACATTCCTAATCATTTTCGGTAAAATAAAACCAAATTAATTTTCGTTTCATAGACACTTTAAATCAACTAAGAAATTTTCCCGCCAAAACTTACTTAAAGTGCCCATGACCCCAAATACGATATTAGTAATATAGATTCTACATGAAGTAAATAGTTGAATACCAAAATATTTTATGATTTGAGCTTTGCGTTGATGTTTTATAAAGGTTTGTTTGTCCGAAATGCCAATGAGTGTGACGTCATTTACGGCATCATTTCGGATACAATATTCTACTGTTAAAGCAAATTAATCTAACTCAAACGTTGATGATGTACTTGACCACTATAGTAAAGATTTTATCAACTTTTTTACTCAAATCTTCAACCAGTCTATCACACGGAAAGCAGAAAAGAAAGCCAAATGCCGTAAATGACGTCACATCATTAGAATTTCAGTTGAAACAAACCTTTCTAGAACAACAACGCAAAGCTCAAATCATAAAATATTTTGGTATTCAACTTTTCACTTCATGTAGAATCTATATCAGTAATATCGTATTTGGGGTGATGGGCACCTTAAGTTGAAAAGTCGTATAGCCTTCGCATTGTATACACTAGGTGGGCAATGACGTTAATTCCTGACCTCTCAGTAACCAATCAGCGCGCGTTATTTTGCGTACAGACCTGAAAACAAACATAGCCATTTTTAGAAAACATTCAAAACAAACATTCATTTTTAGAATGTAATAATCCTGAATTCCTTGGAATGGAAAATCGTCGAATTCATGATTCTCAAATTACGGCTTCATCTCAATGGGATCCAAATCATGGCCCAACAAACGGAAGGTTGAATTTTAGAGCACATGGTGGAAGAACAGGAGCGTGGTCTTCAAGACATAATAATCATAATCAGTGGCTTCAAGTTGATTTTCAACAGGAGACTGTAGTTAAAGGAATAAGTACTCAAGGAAGAGGGTGTGGATGTAATCAGCGGGTGACAAGTTACAGAGTTTCGTACAGCGGTGATGGTATTCATTTTCACAATTATATACAAAATGGACACATCAAGGTATGAAACTATTTTCTTTTTTTAAAATATCATTAAGAATTCATCAATAAAAAATACAAGAAACCATGTTTAACATAGAAGGCACTCAGAGACTGTATACATCTGCCAGCGGGTTGCACTTGGTCAATTACTCACCAGACCTACATGTCTATAAACTGGTCTCAATGCTTGATTACATTTGTTCCGTTGAGTGCACCTTTTGGCTTTTGTATAAACAATGAAACTGACAAGCCCGTAGTTTTGTGAATTCAGCTTGTTTGTGAATATTCAAGATTTGCATAGTATAAGGATAATATAATGAGCGCAATCAAGCGTTTTTTTCTTTCATTCATTTCTTCGACACGGAGAAGCTTACAGACAGATTTTTATCAATTTTTCATCCAATTGTCATCCAAATTTAACCAAAATTTAATGGATTGGTCCTTGGTAGATGACCATCCCTTCTACAAACTTTCATGAAATCTGCTCATTAATTTTTGAGATATCCTGCTTACAGACAGACAAACATCAGATATACAAACAAACAGACAAACATCAGATATACAAACAAACAGACAAACATCAATAAAAACAAACAGACAAACATCAGATATACAAACAAACAGACAAACATCAGATATACAAACAAACAGACAAACATCAGATATACAAACAAACAGACAAACATCAGATATACAAACAAACAGACAAACATCAAATATACAAACAAACAGACAAACATCAGATATACAAACAAACAGACAAACATCAGATATACAAACAAACAGAAAAACATCAGATAATATACAAACAAACAGACAAACATCAGATATACTGATATACAAACAAACAGACAAACATCAGATATACAAACAAACAAACAAACAAACAAACAAACAAACAAACAAACAAACAAACAAACAAACAGACAAACAAACAGAGGTAAACACATATAATCTCCTGGCGGAGGTAATTTGTTTTTTTTTGTGTGATGAAGACAAGTTTTTTGATAAATTTATCGTTTTTTGCGGCTAGAATATTTTTGAAACAGTCAGGACAGATTAACATGACTTCTTTAATGCAGTACTATAATTAGTAAAAATTACGGTACCACTGAGTATTTTAATAAAATACACAACAATAGCCAAATCTGAATAGTAAAATCATTTTAATGAGATAAATATTAAATGTGACATGCAGCTTGGTTATTTTAATATAGAAATTATTGCTACTCAAGATTTAACGCAAACTCAGAAACTGATGTTTCTGAGCCCCAGACGGGAATCGAACCCACAACCTTCTGATCGCTGGTTAACTCCTGATCGCTCAGGAGTTTTGATCTATTGAGCTACCAGAACGTAGATGGCTGCAGATGCAACAGATTGTAGATTCTATGTTTCGACTAGGTTTTAGTCATCATCAGGAATGCTTGTCAGGTTCACATCCTCTGAAAATTATTCTGAGTCAAGTTACAGAAGACGGCGATACTTATAGACGCAAAAACACAAAGCTATGCCGCTAAGAACTATTAATAGAATATATCCAATTATTTTTATTAACGCTTTTGTTCCATGGTTGTTGTGTATTGTAGTAAGTACAAATATGATTTGATATGTCAATATCAGATCTTTTCCTTTGATGCCATTTTGAGTTGTCACTTTTGACATATCTCACTGACTTCCTTTTCCTTTACATTCTTTTATTATTGTTACTTGATCCTATATTGTAATAGCATTGTTATATAAGCTGAGACATGTAAATATAATTAGTTACTCTGAAGATGTTACTGGTTAAGTGACGAAACGTTAGTCTAAATAAATTTTCTTAAAATGTTCAATACCGTGTTTTAATATGGCGTTCCTGAGAATTATCTGCTGGGCAATTATTTTTATTACCAGATTATATGATATATTACATATGATTATATGATCCAGATGCGATTTCACAAGAGGCATTCCAAACCAGTTTTCTTTTGTTACTTGCAACAAAAATGGCTCTTGTGACATCACATCCGGTAACTTTAACAGCAAAAACGTCCATGAAGATGAATTTTTAGGGTGACAATATATATTATGATTTTGCTCAGAAAGATCGAAATATTATGAATATGTAATATCCCGAAACGTGAGATAGGAACTTTAAGAACACTTTAATATTAATTCAGTAGTCAGTTTGGTGTTGTTAATCTTTTTTAACATTCTCTTTAGGTTTTTTCAGGAAACTACGACCAAAACTCCATTGTCTACCACGTTCTTTCTCCAGTTATTACGGCTAGGTTTATCCGTGTTCTTCCAAAATCTTGGAAAGACCATATTTCCATGAGAGTTGATTTCAATGGCTGCTATAAAGGTAATTAACGAATAAAATCATGACCACTTTATTAAGCAATGAATTAATGAGGTGTTGCTATGGGCAACAAAATGCAGAGGCGTACGGGCGAAATTTTCCAGGGGGCTGAGCAATGCGAGAATAACTTGCCCGAATTAAGTATGACGTCATAAATATGACGTTGTCTCGCGAGATTATTTATTTAATGCATAATAAAGCAGGAGTTTTTAAAGTGTTATGTCAATCAGCTTTATTTGACTTTCTAATGTTCTTTCTATTATGATTATAATATTCAAGCTATTTTTATTATGAAACTTTCATAAATTATAGTAGTTGTATCTAGGACACGAACTAAAATAATTGAATTCTATTCAGTTGTTTGAAAGTTATGGCTAATTTAGTGTAACAATTATGTCTGTTATTCTTTGATTACTGTTACACTTTAAATCCCGGAAGAGTAGTTGTTGTAGATTTTTATTATTTTTTCCGCCATAGACCAAGCCAACAAATCTGCGAAATAAAGTATTTTTAATTGGAATGACCCTTTCAATAACTTGATCATTACAATATATTTTCATTTTATATTAAAAAGAAGAAAACAAGTTTTTGTATTACAACCTGACTAGCTACTGTTTTTGTTTAGCAATTCGGCAACTGGAGCAATCCACCAAAGAGGGGGCAATTACCCCGGGGCAGGAGAAAATATGGGCCCGTAATACTCTACTTTATGAAATCTATTATATTCGCTGTATAAATTGAATTAGACAAGGTAACACTTATGCGTCTCCAGTAAATATTACATATAAGTTAAATAAAAGTTATGGGGAAACTTACAGGGTCTTTGCAATGATTTTATGTCATTTTATGTGATAACTGATAACAAGAGACTCAAGATAATAGTGCCACAAAGACTTGAATCTGTTTTAGTCCTGACAGTAATATGTTCATGAAGACATGGACTGATGTTATATATCATATATGCTCCAGTAGCGTAAACAGCCCACCAATCTGAATACTCCTGTAGTGTACACAGCCTACGAATCTGATTACTCCTGTAGTGTAAACAGCCTACGAATGTGAATACTCTTGTAGTGTAAACTGCCTACGAATCTGAATACTCCTGTAGTGTAATTAAATAACAGCCTACGAATGTGAATACTGCTGTAGCGTAAACTGCCTACGAATCTGAATAATCTTGTAGTGTAAACAGCCTACGAATGTGAATATTCTTGTAGTGTAAACAGCCTACGAATGTGAATACTCTTGTAGTGTAAACTGCCTACGAATCTGAATAATCTTGTAGTGTAAACAGCCTACGAATCTGAATACTGCTGTAGTGTAAACTGCCTACGAATCTGAATACTCTTGTAATGTAAACAGCCTACGAATCTGAATACTTTTGGAGTGTAAACAGCCTACGAATCTGAATACTCTTGTAGTGTAAACAGCCTACGAATCTGAATACTCTTGTAGTGTAAACAGCCTACGAATCTGAATACTCTTGTAGTGTAAACAGCCTACGAATCTGAATACTCTTGCAGTGTAAACAGCCTACGAATCTGAATACTCTTGTAGTGTAAACAGCCTACGAATCTGAATACTCCTGTAGTGTAAACAGCCTACGAATCTGAATACTCTTGTAGTGTAAACAGCCTACGAATCTGAATACTGCTGTAGTGTAAACAGCCTACGAATCTGAATACTCCTGTAGTGTAAACAGCCTACGAATCTGAATACTCCTGTAGTGTAAACAGCCTACGAATCTGAATACTCTTGTAGTGTAAACAGCCTACGAATCTAAATACTCTTGTAGTGTAAACAGCCTACGAATCTAAATACTCTTGTAGTGTAAACAGCCTACGAATCTGAATACTCTTGTAGTGTAAACAGCCTACGAATCTGAATACTCTTGTAGTGTAAACAGCCTACGAATCTGAATACTCTTGTAGTGTAAACAGCCTACGAATCTGAATACTCTTGTAGTGTAAACAGCCTACGAATCTGAATACTCTTGTAGTGTAAACAGCCTACGAATCTGAATACTCTTGTAGTGTAAACAGCCTACGAATCTGAATACTCTTGTAGTGTAAACAGCCTACGAATCTGAATACTCTTGTAGTGTAAACAGCCTACGAATCTGAATACTCCTGTAGTGTAAACAGCCTACGAATCTGAATACTCTTGTAGTGTAAACAGCCTACGAATCTGAATACTCTTGTAGTGTAAACAGCCTACGAATCTGAATACTCTTGTAGTGTAAACAGCCTACGAATCTGAATACTCTTGTAGTGTAAACAGCCTACGAATCTGAATACTCTTGTAGTGTAAACAGCCTACGAATCTGAATACTCTTGTAGTGTAAACAGCCTACGAATCTGAATACTCTTGTAGTGTAAACATCCTACGAATCTAAATACTCTTGTAGTGTAAACAGCCTACGAATCTGAATACTCCTGTAGTGTAAACAGCCTACGAATCTGAATACTCTTGTAGTGTAAACAGCCTACGAATCTGAATACTCTTGTAGTGTAAACAGCCTACGAATCTGAATACTCTTGTAGTGTAAACAGCCTACGAATCTGAATACTCTTGTAGTGTAAACATCCTACGAATCTGAATACTCTTGTAGTGTAAACAGCCTACGAATCTGAATACTCCTGTAGTGTAAACAGCCTACGAATCTGAATACTCTTGTAGTGTAAACAGCCTACGAATCTGAATACTGTTGTAGTGTAAACAGCTTACGAATCTGAATACTCTTGTAGTGTAAACAGCCTACGAATCTGAATACTGTTGTAGTGTAAACAGCCTACGAATCTGAATACTCTTGTAGTGTAAACTGCCTACGAATCTGAATACTCCTGTAGTACAAACAACATACGAATCTGGATACTCACTTTGTGGTAAATGCAGGAACATTTATGAATATGAAAATCTCCCCTCGAGTGTAAATGTGGTCTAAGTGAATTGTTTCAATTATTTCATTTTTAGAATGTAGCAATCCAAAATCCCTTGGACTAGAGAAAAATGTAGTTCATGATTCTCAAATTACGGCTTCGTCTGAATGGGATCGAAATCATGGAGCAACAAATGGAAGGTTGAATTTTCGAGCCCACGGTGGGAGGACTGGAGCATGGTCTTCAAGGCATAATGATTTGAATCAATGGATCCAAGTTTATTTTCAAAAAGTGGTGGTTGCTACAACTATAGCAATACAAGGAAGGAAAGACTGCAGCTGTAATCAGTTTGTGAAGAGCTTTACAATTTCTTACAGCGATGATGGAAAGAGCTTCCACAGCTATCAACCAAATGGACACGTAAAAGTAATACTACAGAATCATCATCTTCATCATTATCACTATTATTATCGTCATCATTATCATTATTATCAACATCAGCATTATCATGCTCATTATTATATTCATCATTATTCATCATTATTCGCCTACGATTTCCGCCCGGAAAGTCAATTGCTACGATTATAATTCATCATTATCATTTTCATCGCCTTTATCATCTTTATCATCTTTATCATCTTTGTCATCTTTGTCATCTTTATCATCTTTATCATCTTTATCATCTTTATCACCTTTATCATTTTTATCATTTTTATCATTTTTATCATCTTTATCATCTTTATCATCTTTATCATTTTTATCATTTTTATCATTTTTATCATCTTTATCATCTTTATCATCTTTATCATCTTTATCATCTTTATCATCTTTATTATCTTTATCATCTTTATCATCTTTATCATTTTTATCATTTTTATCATTTTTATCATCTTTATCATCTTTATCATCTTTATCATCTTTATCATCTTTATCATCTTTATCATCTTTATTATCTTTATCATCTTTATCAACTTTATCATCTTTGTCATCTTTGTCATCTTTATCATCTTTATCATCTTTATCATTTTCATCGCCTTTATCATCTTTATCATCTTTATCATCTTTATCATTTTTATCATCTTTATCATTTTTATCATCTTTATCATCTTTATCATCTTTATCATCTTTATTATCTTTATCATCTTTATCATCTTTATCATCTTTATCATCTTTGTCATCTTTATCATCTTTATCATCTTTATCATCTTTATCATCTTTATTATCTTTATTATCTTTATCATCTTTATCATCTTTATCATCTTTATCATCTTTATCATCTTTATCATCTTTATCATCTTTATCATCTTTATCATCTTTATCATCTTTATCATCTTTATCATCTTTATCATCTTTATCATCTTTGTCATCTTTGTCATCTTTATCATCTTTATCATCTTTATCATCTTTATCATCTTTATCATCTTTATCATTTTTATCATCTTTATCATCTTTATAATCATCATCTTTATCATCTTTATCATTTTCATCACCTTTATCATCTTTATTATCTTTATCATCTTTATCAGCTTTATCATCTTTATCATCTTTATCATCTTTATCATCTTTATCATCTTTATCATCTTTATCATCTTTATCATCTTTATCATCTTTATTATCTTTATCATCTTTATCATCTTTATCATCTTTATCAACTTTATCATCTTTATCATCTTTATCATCTTTATCAACTTTATCATCTTTATCATCTTTATCATCTTTATCATCTTTATCATCTGTATCATCTTTATCATCTTTATCATCTTTATCATCTTTATAATCTTTATCATCTTTATCATCTTTATCATCTTTATCATCTTTATCATCTTTATCATCTTTATCATCTTTATCATCTTTATCATCATTATCATCTTTATCATCTTTATCATCTTTATCATCTTTATCATCTTTATCATCTTTATCATCTTTATCATCTTTATCATCTTTATCATCTTTATTATCTTTATCATCTTTATCATCTTTATTATCTTTATCATCTTTATCATCTTTATCATCTTTATCATCTTTATCATCTTTATCATCTTTATCATCTTTATCATCTTTATCATCTTTATCATCTGTATCATCTTTATCATCTTTATCATCTTTATTATCTTTATCATCTTTATCATCTTTATTATCTTTATTATCTTTATTATCTTTAGCATCTTTATCATCTTTATCATCTTTATCATCTTTATCATCTTTATCATCTTTATCATCTTTATCATCTTTATCATCTTTTTCATCTTTATCATCTTTATCATCTTTATCATTTTTATCATCTTTATCATCTTTATCATCTTTATTATCTTTATCATCTTTATCATCTTTATCATCTTTTTCATCTTTATCATCTTTGTCATCTTTGTCATCTTTATCATCTTTATCATCTTTATCATCTTTATCATCTTTATCCTTTTTATCATCTTTATCATCTTTATAATCATTATCATCTTTATCATCTTTATCATCTTTATCATCTTTATCATCTTTATCCTTTTTATCATCTTTATGATCTTTATAATCATTATCATCTTCTCTATCATTATCATTATCCTTATCATTATTATTACCGTTATCGTTATCGTCATCGTCATCGTCATCGTCATCGTCATCGTCATCGTCATCGTCATCGTCATCGTCATCGTCATTATCATCGTCATTATCATCGTCATAACCATGATCATCACCATGATCATTATCGTTATCGTTATCATCATAATCATCATCATTATCATCATTATTCTTACCATTATTATCATTTTCATCATCTTTATAATTTTTATAATTTTTATCATCTCTATCAGATATATTTTTATCATCATTATCATCATCATTATTGTCATTTTTATCACCTATATCATCTTTATCATCTTTATCATCATTATCATTATCATCATCATTATCGTCATGGTCATCATTATCTCCATAATCG